>CM069865.1:11882233-12429525 GCA_036172795.1 Pelodytes ibericus
GGTTGTCTAGCGCGTGTAACCATATTGGCCTGACTTTTATACCTAACTATCGTCATTGCCACATTTTTCAAACAGAGTCGTATCAGACGGATGTGGAATGACACAGTAAGAAAACAGTCTGAATCCTCCTTTATCTCAGGTGACATCAACAGTACATCTACGCTTAATCAAGGTAATTAACTGCCTTATATATATCTTTTTGTTTGGCTGTATTATTTATTTATTTTTATTTTTTTTACTTGACATTCCCAACCTTTTTTTTTGCTGTAATTGGATATTCAAATACTTTGTAATATATATTAAAAAATGATTGATTTTAAAATTCAATTAAACAGGCAGTGTGTTATTATGCCGAAATAGGAAGACAAACATTTTATGTACTTGTATTTTATTATTTTTTAATATTAATTTACTAAATGTAAACTGCTGTTTTAATACTTTTTTTTTTTTCTTTTATGAAATCTAACTACATAAGTCAAATCTAGACCCATGCCAATTTTCCATGTAATTAGCATAGAGTAGTCCATTTATGATTCTGCTTAATGGTAATTATCTAGTCCTGATTAGGTTTACAAAGGGTTGATTCATTAAGGCTCAAATGTAAAGAAATGTCTGAATGATGAGAGAGTTTGTGATTTGGCCAGTCACCGTAACATAAATCAGCTCACTCGGCTGCATTTACATCTATAAAAAAATGTAAAGGGAATTCAATTGCCCTGTTCTGCTGTGTCCAATGGTGAGAGAATGGACCAAAATTGGCTATAATAGACAATTCAAACTGTCCATCAATTTTGCTTTACTAGCCAAGGACTAGTGCATAGCTATGGAGGGGGCAAAACAACATAATCTCTGACACGTTAGTGAAGATGTCTATTTTAATTTGTTTTGCTGTATATTTATGTATTTATATATACACACATATATATATATACACACAACTTTTTAATTTCATGCTAATAATTTTGTAATAAATATAATATTTTAGTTAGTGAACTAAATGATTTTCAACTTTACAAAGTCCCTGTCCTTTTTATAAATCACTATTTAATATTTAAAAAAAAAAAAAAAACTAAATTCTCAACAAAAAAAATTATTTTCTACAAAAAACGTAAATGTTTGAAAATATCTAATTAAACCAGACGTTTAACTCATTTTAACAAAATACATGGTGTCATTTTTTAAATTAAATTATCGGATAATTTTAATATGATTTTAGTTTCACATATTATCTTTAAACTCTGTATTTTGAAGGATTTGCTTATTAAGCAGTATCATGGTCAATTCGGAAGCATAAAAAAAAAAAAGATTTTCTTTATTTGATTAGGTTGCTGTTTAAATGTTGATTTTTTTTTTCAACATTTGTGAAATGTAAAAGTAACCTGCAAATAGAATTTTTTTTTTTTTTTGTTCCTGCCAAAGAATTACTGATTGAAACTGTTGCATGTGTAGCAATGTCTATACGTCTATACGTTATGTTTCTTTGTTTTTCTTTCAGTGTGTGTGTATTTTTAAGTCAATTGTCTAAATGTGTGTTTTGGGTTTAAAGTGCTCCTTCTACAGCATGTTTCTGGTGCATAAACTATGCTAGGCATCTTGGCAAACTGTCTTTTACTATCCCTGTTTGGTCTATTTATTTTTGTTCCCCTTCTACATTTTGCTGTGACTCTTATTAACACAGATGTTCCCATAAGGGATTGCCCCTCTACTAAAATATTCATTAAGCTGAGAATTCAAGCAACAACAAAAAAAGGTTTACAGATTTATTTTCTGTTTTAGCAGCAGACAGCAACTTCTCGAAACATCGCGTTCATTTCTATGCCTTTAATTATCATCCCTGTTTGACAGTAATTGTGTGTAAATTATTAAATGTCACTCTCCGGATGGTGTTTACTTTCCGGATTTTTTTTTCTTAAAGCACCTGTGAATTAGTTTTCAACTTTGCGTGAGTTTTCCAGTTTTTCGCCTCCAAATTAGATGTTCAAATATGATCAGTTAATATTTATTTTTTAATTTTTTTGTTTTTTTTTTAGCTGAATTAGATTTGACACATTTCAAACTACTGATGAGTAATAAACCTAAGAAATGAAGCCATTATTCGACCGGTTTAAATTTAGAACTGATCTCTCTCTTTCTCTTTGCTTTAGGAATGACTGGCAATTACCTACTAACAAATCCTCTGCTTCGACCCCACGGCACTAACAATCCTTATAACACTTTACTGGCTGAAACAGTCGTATGTAACGCCCCCTCTGCTCCTGTGTTTAATTCACCAGGTGTGCTTCCAATTAATTAATTTCTTCCCCTTATTCCTGAGAATGTATTCTCACCATTGCATTTTTTTTATTTATTTTTTTACTTGTTCCTCGCTACTTATTAACAGACTCACAGCTCTCTCTACACCAGTCTCTTAAAACTGCACTATATTATAGCAATGTCTTGGGTTATATTAGTAATTGCCTATAATTATCCATGTTTTCAACACAGGTGGCATAAATCTTAATATACTATTTCAGGACTGACACCTCATGGTCCAAGAGCCCATCTTCAAGAGTTTTGTCACCTTGAGGTACCTGTCTCTCTCATACTCGGTTCACCATGTTGGCTCTCGATCGTAACTAAGCCGACTTACGTCTTCACTCTGTGTGGTCTTAGACCAGCCGGTGCATCTGTCTCAGACTATAGTATAGTGCAGATTTCTGCTGGTATACCGTGTTAACAAAAAAACAAAAAAAAGAGCTACCAGGCGTGCCTTGCACCCATGAGTCTCGTAGGGTTTTTATAACGCTTTCATGTTTTTGTTAAAAAGTGGTTTAGACTTAATGTGTTTCAATACTGTTATTTTAGTCGTAAACAAGTCATTTTTATGTACGTACGTATCAGGAATTTCTATGGTAACACCCGTTTCTACTCTTTGTTCTCTCTTTTGTTTTTGTCTTTTTTTGTATGTTTGTTTTTTTTTTGTTTGTTTTTTTTTTTTGGCTTTCTTTATGCTTTCCTCTAGCGACCTACAGAGAGACAAGTATGGGAGTAAAACTTAACTTTGCCTATCAAATGTAAATTTTTTCAGCATGGTTTTTAACAGGCACATATAAAACATTACCAATCATAAAGTGTGCTCAGCAGGGCAAGCGGTTCACAATATATAGAAAAGTCATATTCATTTCAAATTGAATCTGGACATTTTTTTTGTCTACATTTGGATAACAGCAATGGATATACTGCAATCTCAGTTGGTAATAGATTTGCAATGCTGAAATAATTTGCTGGGTGAAAAGGATGCTGTCAAGCAGAAATGTTTTTTTTTTTTTTGATTTGCGTATTATCTGTACATTGCCACAGTAATCTTGCTACAGGCTAAGGGAAGACTCCACGTGAATTACCTGATCACAGGCAGCAACAACCCCCCCAAAAAAATCTGCCTCTTCAAATGTTCGTTTGTGCCTTATTCTGCAGCATATCAGAAATAAAGATTTCCTGAAACTCCCCTCTAATTCCCATGAAAAGCCCAAATCATTACAATTTAAAATTGAATTTGGCATGTGGTCATATAATTTATAAAAATTACATGCAAAAAAAAAAATTGAAAATTATATATTTATATATATATATATATATATACATATAACTAAGACAATAAATATATATTTTCTGGGGGAAAAAAGCCTTTGTAGCAATACCTTTTTTTTTTTTTTCAGATTCCTACACATTGAAAATCACAATTATTATTTATTTATTTTATTAAAAAAAAACATTATTTTTTTTTTACTTGCGCGAATAATTCATTAGATTTTTTTTTTTATTTATTTTTTTTTAACCTTTTTGGGATGTTATATTTAGTATGACATGATGCAGTGTTTTAGATTTACATAAGGAGAATGGCTTCTGGATATGCTGCATCTCAAAGCATGCTCCGTATAACCCAAGCCTTGCATAGAATGCAGCAGTCTCAGTGCTCAGATTCATTTGAAGATCATCTGCCCTCATGTTATCTTCTATCTCTCTGTCATTGATCGTCATTCCTTCCCATAAACAGATCGTTTTACTTTCCACCACATAAATGTCTCCCGTGCATCATTTAGTGTGTACAAACAATTCATTTTAATTCCAGCGCATGCATCCATACGGATAAGCATTTTATATATGTGTATATGTTATTTTTATTATATTTTATTTTTTTTTAAACGTCCATTTTTCTGGTTAACCTTCTCCAAACTAATGTAGTTCGTTAAGGTGCCACCACCGAGGCCTTGCTCCCATTTTACATCCAATATTTATTATTTGCCTCAATTTCTGTGAATCATCCTTCCAGAAATTCCTGACATTTCTGCCTTTGACCTTCCTGCCAGGTCTAACCCTGGGCTTAACTCTTTAATTACCCGTGTGGGCTCATCCTGGGCTGTCACTGTGACTGATGCAGACTTTTAGGGCTGTAGGTGATCTTTAACCTTGGCAAGCCTGGGGCAGTTGCTGGCAGATAGAATATTTTTCTTTCCTTTCTTAAAAAAAAACAAAAAAAAAAAACACGTAAAACAAAGTGTATAAATTAATAAAATTGCAATTAACTAGAATTAAACACTGTTATTGTGGGAATCTAATTTGCTGAACCCTTGCTCTGAATACTTGCTGAGAGACTTAGTAAATTCATCTTGTTGCAATAAATCATTTTACTTTCTTTTATATATCAAGCTACTCTTAAGCCAGATAGCCTGAGCAGACAGACATAATGTGAGTTGTCCACAGTGTGTCACTCCACCTGCCACTGTGTCTCATGTTGTCGGGTGGTGCTTGTTCAACTTGTTACCCTCTAGTGTGAAAGATGGCTGTCTTTGTTTAACCATAACTTCTCTGTGTTTGTTCATTCCCCATTCTTTTCTTTCTTTGTTTTTAGTTTTTTTTTTTCTCCATCCCAGAAAAAAAGGATACATTAGGAATGTTTTCAAAGTAGTTGCTTGCTAGTTTACCGGTCTATGTTGTACATTTGCTTCTGTTTTTTTTTTTTTTTTTTTAATTTGTACGTGTTCAATCAGTTTTTATTTTTTAGTGTTGTTTAGGACAAATTGTTTTTTTGTTTTTGGTTGGCGTACTTTAAATTTTAAATCTGACTCATACAATTTTTTTTTTTTTTTTAAAGGCGAAAGCCTAAGATACGCAAGAGTTGACCCTAGTGTTTTTCAAAATAGTTTTGGAGCGTGCGAATTCCGCAAATACATCTTGCGCAGGAACGTAATTGCAGTTGGGAATGTCAGATTAGTCATTGTCTTGAATTGGATTTTTGAGTAGAACTTTTTGTCCTAGACCACATTAAAAAGTAAAACCTTGGTCATTGAAACGTACGCAACCTTTTTACGAGAATACAACATGAACCGTACCTGTGTTTTTTCTTTATTTTATTTTTTTATCTAGGACACTCGTTGAACAATGCCAGGGAATCAAGTGCAATGGATACTCTACCGCTAAATGGTAACTTCAATAACAGCTACTCACTGCGAAATGGGGAATACAGCGATGGCGTGCAAGTTGTAGACTGCGGGCTAAGTCTGAATGACACGGCATTTGAAAAAATGATCATTTCAGAACTAGTTCACAACAACCTCCGGTGCAGTAGTAAGAACCACAACTTAGAGCGGACCCTACCAGTCAAAGCTGTAATTGGCGGGAGCAGCAGTGAAGATGATGCCATTGTAGCAGATGCCTCCTCTTTAATGCACGGGGATCACCCGGGACTAGAACTCCACCACAAAGAGCTTGAAGCGCCACTCATACCACAACGGACTCACTCTCTTCTGTACCACCCACAGAAGAAAGTGAAGCCAGAGGGAACAGACAGTTACGTGTCACAGTTGACAGCAGACGCTGAAGACAATCTCCAATCCCCAAACAGAGATTCTCTGTACACTAGTATGCCCAACCTGAGAGACTCTCCTTACCCTGATACCAGCCCCGATGTTGAAGAGGACCTATCTCCTTCAAGGAAAAGTGAAAACGATGACCTTTACTATAAAAGCATGCCAAATCTTGGAGCTGGTCATCACCTTCAGATGTACTACCAGATAAGCCGAGGCAACAGTGATGGGTACATCTTACCCATAAACAAAGAAGGCTGTATCCCGGAGGGAGATGTCCGAGAAGGACAAATGCAGTTGGTCACAAGTCTTTAATAGAGAGGTTTTTTTTTCTGTTGTTTTTTTTTTTTTTTTTTTTTAGGAGAGGCAAATGGTCTTGTGTAGGTCTTAAAGACTTGAAAATGGTTCAGTGGAAACCATGTTATTTCTGACTTACATCTTTAGTGTGACCTGCGATTCTCCCTTGTGCAGGAGATTAACGAACTTTTTTTCAGTTCTGTGAATTTTTTTTTATAAAGCAAAAACAAAAAAAAAACTTTGTATATACACAGAGTATAATTAAAAAAAAAAAAAAAAAGAAAAAAAAATATTTGTTACAAAGCAAAGAGGTACCAACATGGTATTTAAAATATCTGCTGCTGGGTAATAATGACTTTGTGAAATTAGTGAATCAATTCTTTTTTTTTTTTTTTTTTTCTTCAGCCATTTTACTGCAGCAGCTAAGGAAGACGATTTGTAAATATGGCTGCCATTTTGTGAGGACCTGCATTGTATTATATACAAGATGTAGGCTCTTAAATCCTGTGGGATAGATTTACTGTACCTTACAGTTTCTGACGAGTCTTGGACGCAGGATTTTTTTTTTTTCTCCTGCTTATGCGTTGCAGTTCACTGCAAGTTGTTACCATTAAGGCAAAGATTGAAAAACATGTCCAACCACTAGCAATTAAGCCACAGGGCCTTATTTCTTACCTTTCCTCTAACTGTACAATGAACTGTTATCATGAAAAAAAATGGCTAAATAAATTATATTTTGTTCTATTGCTAGGGTGAAATACATTTGTGTCCAACTGAAATATAATTGTCAATTAAATAATTTTAAAAAAGAGAAAATATTGTTAAATCTTGATCGCACAAAGCTTTTTCTTACACGCTTGTTCATTGTAGTATTAAACGAGTCAAATTCTCTCCATAATCGCATATTTTTTCACAAAACATATGATCAGACTTTGATTTGATGCCAAATATTTTTATTTTTATTTTTATTTTAAACCTTGTTTGTATATTATTGAGCCAAGATTGGCGCTCATTGCACAAGTTTGGCGAAATCTGGCCTGATTAACAGGGAATCCGGCATAAACCACTTTTCAGTTTTGAAACAAGCGGTGCCTGACCTCTATATAAATATATATATATATATTTTTTTTTTTAGATAACAGTCCTGAATATTATTCTTCCGTGCTCTTTTTTGCCTTTGTTTAGCCATTAATTTATTTTATAATTAAAGCTTTGTGCAAATTTTCAGTGACTTTTTTTTTTATTTTTATTTTTTATTGCGCTGTTAATAGGAGTCCATCATTAATATCCAATGTAAAGTTTAACACCTGTTTGACAGTAAATAAATGTGAATTGTTTTTCAAAAATATTCTGTTTTTTCAATTATATAAGATGTTAGATATTTATCAAGGACCGAAGATGTTGCAGTGACCATCCGTTCTGAGAAAAACTGTCAAGGCGGAAGGCTTTAATTATGCGCACATTTACCCCGTCTGTGTGTTTTGGGGGGAGGGGGGGGGGGGGATTTTATACATTGGAAATGGAGGGGAAAATGCGTTAAACTTGTTGTTCAGGCAAAGGATGCAAAAACCAGTTGTAAAATATTGTAAATTTAGCATTAATACACTGTATAAAATAGCATATGTAAACTTTAGGAATTTACTTTATTAGTTATTTACTTTGTTAATATGATTATAAGTTACTGCTTATTATATAAGTGCTGACCCTCTCCAAGCCAACATAGTTGATCACCAGTGTCGGTCCAGCCATATAAAATATTAATATATATATATACTTTTTATCTGCTCAACACATATATACATAACCCCCAATCGCTGTATGAAAGCTGAGGTTTATTATATTCGCACCAGGTCTTATCAAGACCCACTACAGTTTGGCTTACATCCATTTGCTTTTTTTTTATTTGTCTTAAAAATTAATTTCATGGTAAGTACCTTAAACATGTAAACTACTACTGTACCCTCACCCACTTGTGTTACTCACCTAAGCTACAGCCACACAACACATGCAGTTTGCCATATCATATTTGTCTCTACATAGACTGTAGTTTGTGATTATATTGGATGTTTTACAACATGCGGCAGATGACCATTGAGGTGAGTGGGTATTGTCTCCTTCACAAACCTTTAGCCGTGTTGAACCTAATTTTCATTTCTTTCCACCAGTGTTAATTTTTCATGGCAAATTTAGTTTTAGTCTAGTTATATTTGACTAAATATCCAGCAGTGAGGGAGGGAACAGATCTGAGTAGGCTGTAACATAGTGTTAACGGGACAGTCTAGTCCCCAAACTCACTTTGGTGCAAGATGAAGATTACTGCTTGTATAATGCACAGGCTTTTATCCCTGTGTGATTTGATGCAGGCATTCTGTATAAATCACATGTTTAATATTTGACTCAAGCTCTACCCCAGTGATTACTCTGCACGTTTACTGCAGGGGCGGCAAAACTGATTCTATAGACACTGAGGATATAAAGTTTTGTTTCATATACCGTATTTGCTCGATTATAAGACAAGATTTTTTTCAGAATTTCTTTTTTTAAAACTACCCCTCGTCTTATAATCGAGGTCTTCTTATAATCTGACCTCAAATTGAGGTCAGATTATAAGACATGGATCCAGGTCCCCAGCAGAGCTGCAGGGGACCTGGATCCCCCACTCTGACAGCAGGGGAAGTCTGCGCGATGAGCGCAGACTCCCCTGCTTCCGCCCGGAACGGCCGCCGGGGCTTCTGTGAAGAAGCCGGGTACTTCCGCTTTCGTCACAGAAGTCCCGGCGAGCGTGCCGGGCGGCAGCAGGGGAGGTCTGCGCTCATCGCGCAGACATCCTCTGCTGCCCCACTAGCCACCAGGGTAAATCGGGCAGCTGGCGGATGTCTGCAAGATACGTGCAGACATCCTCCATGCTGCCCGACACGGCAGACTATTATGACGGACCAGTATCAGTATGCACGTATCGTGCAGATATCCCCCGGCTGCCCCCACTAGCCACCAGGGATCGACTTCAAGGTGAGGGGGAGGGAGGGGGCAGAGAGACAGGGGGAGGGGGGGGCAGAGAGACAGGGGGAGGGGGGGAAGAGACAGGGGGAGGGAGGGGGGCAGAGACAGGGGGAGACAGCAACAAGGGGGGGAAGAGACAGAGGGAGGGGGGGGCAGAGAGAAACAAGGGGAGGGAAGAGACAGAGGAGAGGGGGGAATCAAAGGGAGGGGGAGAGAGACAAAGCTGGGGGCAAGGGAAAGAGAGGCAGAATTGGCACATAAAAGGAAATAAAACCAAATGCATTTTTTTAATATAATTTTTTATTAAAAAAGCAATTTACATGTGAATATATACAAGTTTAACTTTTTTCCTATAGGGTAGTCTTATATTCAGGCTTTTAGTTTTTTTCCTAAAGGAATATCCAAAGTTTGGGGGGTCGTCTTATAATCAGGGTCGTCTTATAATCGAGCAAATATGGTAGTTACTTCCTGTCCTTCTCAAATTGAGTCTATTGAGTGGCCTATGAGCGACCCTGCTCCTGTACACAGTAGGATCTCGTAACAGTGCAGTGTCTGTTGACATCACTAGAGAGACAGGATATTCCATTCATTTGAATGTCATTATTCTCATTGGTTCCTGCAGCAAAACAAAAAAGGAAAATACTTTTACTCATCTAGTGTGGGCAGTCCTGGTTTCTTGCAAACTGCTGTAATTTCACAATTTCTTCTAGCTGTAAGCATTTTATATTTTAAGCAATGCAAAATGTAAGACATGCATTTTAATCTACTTTGAAAACACATTAATATGCATTACTATTTGAAAGATGCATTTTGGGCACTAGACAGTACCTTTAAGTTAACTTGCCAGGGAGATGGGAGGGGAATCACTTACGCTGACAGTACCAGGTGAATCAGATGGAGGAGGATCCTCTTCCTCTGCTGTTCCAGGGGTCAGACAGGCACAGGGATCCTGTGTCTCAGCCAATCCAGCTGCAGATAGAGTCAGGGGGACTTGGCTTTGGTAGAGATCCATGGGAACCAGAACCAGAAGTCCAAATAGGTAAATGCAATAGTCCCTCCCTGACATTTTAGTCAGTTGACGAAAATTGCAATGGATTTTAGTCATAGTTTTAATGAAGTTAGTTTTTATTTATTTATTGTTTCGTTTTAGTCACTGAAAACATACAGTCGACGAAAACTATGACAAATAAACACTGCTTCCGACTCTATTTAAGGGTATGAGGCATTAATAATAAAAAAAAAAAACCCAGAAGGGCTCACCCCTGCTTGTAAGATTGTTCTCAGTAATGAAAAATATGAAACTTGCTCAACTTAATTCAGCTGACTGTCACAATGAGTCGTAATTTAAGTAATTTTGCTCTTTCTAGATTTAACCCGAATCCTTTAGTCACAGTTTTCTTCTGTTGTCATATTTATATGTATAACGCTTTGAATACATTGAAAATTATGATTTCTTTTTTTATTATGAACCTTTGCTCCTATCTGATAACATCGGAATTGTATTGGTGAAGAATTCATAAGTCAATAAAAAAAAAAAAATAAAAAAAAAAAAAAAATTTCGGAGGTGGTGTGTGCCAAGGCAAGAGGAGTTAAGATAATATTCCAACTGTAATTTAGCATATGTGTATCAATCCCGTCATACATTGGAGGTCTCCATTTCCCCCCCAGATGTCTTCTGAGGAAGAGAAGTGACAATATCTGGCAGTAAACTCTGTGCGAATCAAACTGGAAAAACTGTGACCAAATATACTTGTGGCCACTTAACACCAGTGACTTCATGCATACATTGGATATTGTACTACAAGGTCCACTCTCTATGGATTCCCAGTGGTTGGTGCTTCTGTAGATCTGCTAAAAGTCGTCTTTCATTGTGCTGGGTAGCCAAAACGTGTAGTCAGCATGGGTCTCAAAGTGTGCCCCCAGCTCTGGCCTTTAAGGTATCCAGCTATTATTTTAAGGACTTTCTTTTCTTCCCGGTCAAGCAAGGACATCAGACCTAAAACCATAAATTAGTTGGATTATCTCAGACTAAACAATTTTTGCAGTTTAACAGCTCATAAATTAGGCAGAAGACGTTTTTTTTTTTTTAAGGCTACAAGTGAGACTTGTTATGTTTCATTATTTCAGCCCTCTGGTGAACCTACAATATCGTTGAGCCTCCAAGTTATTTTTAAGAATGCAAAGCTTTTATTTTGCTCAAAATGGAATAATGATTTGTAGTCTGAAGCCCTTGTGTGCCCTTTGGATAAGATTCCTGAGAGACTAATGACTTGCCACCAGTTAACATCATAAAGACCGGGGAGGGGGGGGACCTCTTACTGTTAATCCCGTTGGGAATGTCTATCTCTGGATGATCATCTGACTTTCCCTCCTATGAACTTTTCCCTGAGTGATGAATTTCAGGAAGGTTTTCTTTTTTGGTGTCTGATTTTCTGAGCTGATTATTAAACAGATTGGTCCCTCCCTAGAGATCCCGTATCCTTTATATTTAATTACTGGGACTCCATCTCTCCGGAATCTTTGTTAATCGGTTATTATACTTTAATATCATAGTTGCCAACATCGGCCATGTTTCCAGGGACACATATGTGTTCCACGTGCTGCAGAAAGAGCATGCAAAGTGCAGGCCGGCAGTATGTAGGATGGATATACGCACAGACACAATCCAACTAATTAATCATGGTAGGTCCTATGAGATCTCCATCCTGATTAATTAATTGGATTGTGTCTGTGGGTATATCCATCCTATATACTGCACTTTGCATGCTCTTTCTGCAGCATGGGGAACAAATAAGTGTCCCTGGAAACATGGCCGATGGCAACTATGTAATATGTGGAGCACTCTCGGTAATGACACAGATTGCATCCTCTACTCCATTAAGACAATGTTTTCATTTTGTTCATAAACCCGGCAACCAAGATGGAGGTGAGAGATGGTCATCGCTCCATGTCTATCCCAAGTCCTCTTACCTAGTTGCCTGTTCGGTTACCTGTACTGCAGAGATATGGCTACTGTAACCCATAACTTACAGTACTGACCCACTGAGATACATGGCTGTCTGCAGAGACTTTTGCGAATGCAAAAGGCTTTTCTTCAGTTACTCCCCCAGACACAAATATGGAATATGGGGTTCCCCTCCTGGTTAATTACTTTTGAGGGCTCAAGAGATGGGTACATGGTGGTCCGGTAAGCTTCCAGCGCTGCCTCTGATGTTTCTTCCCCCAGGATAGGCAGCACAAGAGGGTAGAGCACCAGGTGCCTTTGCATGATAGGATTGCTGGGCTGGTTAATGATCCTGTGTTAGATAAAAATAAATCACAACTATAGCATTATTATTTTTTTTTAGAAAAAGGGGGACCTTTAAGACCCTGGTAGTTTTAATGACCTTGAATATCATAACTGGGTAGCTATTTACAGCAATTTATAACTGGCCCCTGTGAGGCAGAAGAGTTTAAACAAATTGTGGCTTACGTTAAGATTTCACCTCTCCCATAAGAAGGGTTTTTTAAATCCACCAGCTCGGCGGAGAAAAAAAAAAAAATCATTTTGGGACCGGCCATTAAATTGGTGTATCAACTATGATTTTGTTCACAGCGTGTAATTTCCTCGTTTTTAATATACCTTCGCGGTAGCTTGTAATTTTAATTAGCACTTGCAAGAAGTTTACTTCAGCACCATGCTGGATGCCGTGGCCATAGGAAGACTTAGCTAGGGCTATTCCTGCCGTCTCTGATCTGGGTAATTATGTCAAAATGCTATTTAAAAACACAAATAGTATAATTCGGTAGGAAAATAGTCAGAGAGGACGTGGTCTGCGGCTAACTTACAGCAAGAGGTTTTATAGGAAAGTTTGCTGGAGAAACTTTTGATTGTTAAATTCTTTCTCATTCTGTTTGTGAAGGTGGGAGGATTGATTGAAGATGTAAATGGGGTGTGAGAAGTCACCGTTTCGATATTATAAAACGAGATCAGATCTATCAAGAGCATTTAATACATTTTACCCTCCTAGGGAGTGACCCAATTAGCCCAGGCTCGATAACGAGGAAAAAAATGTCTTTCATGAAAATGTTCTCTATGGAAGTAGAGGATTAATGCCAACTGGACTTTTAAAGAATTCATTCCTCCCCTCCCACCCAAAATTTTAATGAAGCCGTTAAGCCAATGCGTTTGCCAGCATTAGCAGTGCGCTTTACTCAAATCCTTTCTCAGGGGTTTAAATATGTTATTTTCCTAGTGAACCCACCCTGGGCAGGGTAGGACACACCTCAGGTCAATGCAAAGGCAGACACACCCCAGGAAACGGCAATGTGCACCAAAGGGCAGGCACCCCACAGGGCAGAGTAATTTGTAGGAAAGGGCAGGCAACTCTCGGAGAAGAATAATTTTCATTAAAGAGCAGGCACATCCCGGAACTGGGTCATTTTCATGAAAGGGCCGGCACACCTCTGGGCAGGATAATTTGCATGAAAGGGCCGGCACACCTCTGGCAAGGATAATTTGCATGAAAGGGCTGGCAGACCTCGGGGCGGGATAATTTGCATGAAAGGGCTGGCAGACCTCGGGGCAGGATAATTTGCATGAAAGGGCTGGCACAGGCCAGAGCTGGATAATTTGCATGAAAGGGCCAGCACACTTTGGGGCAGGCTAATTTGCATGAAAGGGCTGGCACATCTCAGAGCTGGATAATTTGCATGAAAGGGCCGGCACAGCGTAGAGCAGGATCATTTGCATGAAAGGGCCGGCACATCTCAGAGCGGGATAATTTGCATTAAAGGGCTGGCACAGCCCAGAGCTGGATAATTTGCATGAAAGGGCCAGCACACCTCGGGTCAGGATAATTTGCATGAAAGGGCTGGCACACTTTGGGGCAGGATAATTTGCATGAAAGGGCTGGCACATCTCAGAGCTGGATAATTTGCATGAAAGGGCTGGAACAGCCCAGAGCTGGATAATTTGCATGAAAGGGCTGGCACAGCCCAGAGCTGGATAATTTGCATGAAAGGGCCGGCACACCTCGGGGCAGGATAATTTGCATGAAAAGGCTGGCACACCTTGGGGCAGGATAATTTACATGAAAGGGCCGCCACATCTCAGAGCTGGATAATTTGCATAAAAGGGCCGGCACAGCCCAGAGCAGGGTCATCTGTAATATAATCCGTGGTTGATAGTGTAAAGTGAACAGTTGCACTCACTAACGTACATCTCTCTGAATGATAACTTCATGTCATCTTGAATCACATATTGCATAACCATTTCATGGAAATATAGATCCCCAGCGTGGAAAACTTACAAACTGGAAGTTGACATGAAGCACAAAAAAAGGAATGTACCCTGGGCAGAAGAGTCCACACTAATCCTCAGGAGGAGGGAACTGAGCACAGCCACCACTCTACGCATTTTGCCGTATTCACTATCTATCACAGCTTCTTCAGGAGAAAGAATAGTTTGTACATTTTCCAATGTAAGGGATCCATATTTCAAGTCACATTGTCCTACGCTATGTGTGTGTTTTTTTTTTTTTTTACCTATTCCAGGTCTATTAAAGTGTTTTAAGAAGACTTTTGAGCTATTATCCAGATACCTTTTTAGCCTTTATGATTGTGAATGCAACAGTTCACGTTAGACCTTTAATCACTGATTGTATTACACTATTTTAGTGTCTATTATTTTTAAGTGGCTTCCTTTGATCCTGCGTAGTGTTGAGCGAACCCGAACCGCACTGTTCGGGTTCGTACCGAACATTACGGTTTTTGGACCCCGGACCTGAACACAGACATTCCACCATAACATTGTATGTAATGCTATTGGCTTTCTATAAACCGAAAATAGAGTCCCCAGTCATAAGAATTTCTTATGAATGGGGACTCTATTTCGGTTTATAGAAAGCCAATAGCATTACATGTATTCCATAAACCGAAAGTCTATAAACCGAAAGAGATTCGGTTTATAGACTTTCGGTTTATAGAATAGCATGTATTCTATAAACTGAAAGTCTATAAACCGAATGTCTTTCGGTTTATAGACTTTCGGTTTATGGAATACATGTAATGATATTGGCTTTCTATAAACCGAAATAGAGTCCCCATTTATAAGAATTTCAAAAAGTACATTTGCGTCTTGCGGTGCACTTCATATCTGAGAGTCAAATAGAACCGTCAAATACTGTGCTTACAGAGCACTCTTGAAAAATTCTGGCTACCTCCTCCTCCTGCAGCGCCGCTTCCACCTACACCGCCACGGTCACCGCCTCCTCAACCTATGGGTCACTTAGTATATACTGAAAGAGAATACCCTGCACTCCAACCCTCTCTCAAATGGATAATTCTGTTGATCCTCCTGGCAGCCATGCTTTAGATTTAGATTTATATTCTTCCAAAGCTAAAATCAAAGATTCCATCTAGTGCTATTTTATGGCTCAGCTGTATTTTTAATTTGTATGTATTTTATGTTATTTGAAGTTATTTCTCTGTCCATATTTGTTTGAGGGGCACTTGTCCTACTCTTACCCACATTTTACTTCCTTTTGCAGCCCTCTAGCCCTTTCCAGGACTTTTTTAGAGGCATTTTAGTGCCCAAAAGTTCGGGTCCCCATTGAATTCAATGGGGTTCGGGGTCAAGTTCGAGCCCGAACCCGGACTTTTTCCCGAAGTTCCGCTGAACCCGAACATCCAGGTGCCCACTCAACTCTAATCCTGCGCTCACATGATTTTGTGTATTCCTGTTTATATAAACACATGATAGAGTTTTAAAAGGGGCTGCGTCTCATCGTTTGGAGGAAGTATTTTTTCATGTATATTTTATATTGTCAAGCACTTGCTTTTGTGTTCACATTTTTCTCCACTGTGTTTCTTCATATTATGGTTGATGAGGCAGCTCAGCTGGTTAAGGAGCACAGTGCCTTTTTCAAGCCTTGAGAGTTGCAGGTTCGAATCCTGGAAAGGGTCAACTCAGTCTTTTCAAAATAACGAAATGGTAGACGGCCTACTAGTTGTTTTAGTGATCAAGCCGGGCTCCCCCGGGTCCCCTCAAATACATACAAAGTGGCTGATACTCGCCACTCCAATTGTGAGAGATGACCTTCAAGGTAATGGCTTGAGAAAGACCCTGAGGGGTAGAAACGTCGGCACTCTCGTCTTTTTATATAAATTCCTCACAAACTGAGAGCTCAGCATCAGAATGGACTACTTCTCCCAAAGTCAATAAATCACTACCACTAAGTTGTATAATAATAGCATCTATTATTCAGCTTCAAGTTCAGTTAATTCCTAAACTATGTGCCAAAGGTACTTTAACAGCGGTATTATATCAAAATGAATTATTGTTCGAGTTGAAGGAAGACACTGCTGTTTAATTTACCTTCCCCTATTTTATTTGCCAAAACGCCAATGTGGAGATGCTTATTTTCCTTATCCCATGTGATCTTGTTATTTATTTAATGCAATGTCTTCCACTGTGAGACACAGCGATAATATCCTCACATCCTGTTTTTGTGCAGCGGTGATGGGGAGTTGAGGGAGTTTCTGTATTTTTCCTCCCGAGAAGCATCTGATCCTGTTTTGGAAACATTATTTAGCAAGCTCCCATTTATAACATACACTTCCACCACGAAGCTACCTTTGGTTAATTGTCCATCTTAGCCCTAAGCGTAATAGAAAACACAGAAACGACTTTACATAATCGTATCACAGAAATCAATCTAGAAAGCATGCTTCTCCTTGAGGGACAGGATACTCGCCCTGGGAAGACACACCACGGGGGTTAGTCACCAAAGTTTTTCTATGAAAATAGAGTGTCTAAGAGGAAGGAACATGAAAACAAATAAATAAAGTTATGTTTTGGTACATTATATGTGATAAAATAATACTATTTTGTAGCCTGGAATTAAAATCTGAACGTATAATGCATCCAGTAAATACATAAATAAATTTTAAAAAAAGAGCATGAGTAAAATATAACTATTGTGAAAATAGATCATTATGATCAGCCGCGGTATCTCCAACCAATGTGTCCTGGATGATCTAACTCACTTCCTCAGCGGCCTTACGGCTAAGTAAATAGGGATACGTGTTCTTGCTTATGTATAGAACAAACAAATATAAGTTAAATGATTTTCACAAGTAACTGATTCCAGAATTGATCCTGGAAATTAAAAAAATATATATAACATAGCAAGAGACTAATTAGGACATAGCGCCATTAAGCTCATTGCCTGTAGGTTTTTAGATGGCTCCAGGGTGTCTCAGGAGATAGCCCAGAGACAATAGGACAATGGGCTATGGCCTGAGACATCCTGGCAAGTTGGGGTTTATCAGTAATTCAATTAAGGGTTCAAGGGAGGGGATCTTAATTAGGGTCAGGAAGGTTATCAGTAGGAGGGGAATAGTGGGGGGAGTTAGAGTAATCAGGCAGGGCTATTTCAGCTGTAATTTGTGGAGTGAATCATTCTAATGCTTGTATATATATATATATGAATGCAGATTATTGTAGACTTATAATGAAAAATTAGAGTAATGCAAAATATAGTATGCTCCACCCACATTTGCAGATTTGAAGCATACAGCTGTACACAGAAAAGCATTATTTTGCTTGCACAGCAATTCCCCTCTTGGTGGAAACACTTGCCGAAATTTTGGCAGGGGAGGCCTTGCAACCTTTGGCCCAGATGGCAAAAACTATTTATTGACCTACGGTGCAGCCCACATGTTCTCATCAGAGAACACCAACGCAATGACCAACAAATAGAAAGTTAGCCATTACTATCTTAGTAAAGTTTAGGCAATTAAACCCATAGTTTATGAAGGACATTTTTGTTTCCAGGATTTATATCTTCAGAGGAATCTGTAAGAGGCTGTAAGGCTGGACACAAACTGATGTTTTGGGTAAAGTCAGTTCGTGTATCAAACAAAGATAAATAGAGAGTTTACAGAAAAAATGGAATGGAGTTGTATGGTTTGTTTTGTAATGTGATTGCTACCTTTTTTTTGCATGCACTGCAGTGTATAGAAATTATTTTTAATAATTAATAGGCAGCCGCGAATCGGTAACCGATACTGTGCTAGCTGCGCCCCATCCATCTCTCAAAAGAACAGTCAGTGACAGCACAATAATGTAACTTGACAAACACAGCACATTTTAATTAAAAACTCCGTGCTTTGAATGTACTTGGAAAGTGATATTAAACAAGAAAGGACAGACGGGTCTGTAAACAAATTGGACATTGCCCAGTGGAATTAGGAATTTACAGTAACTGATAAATGGCCAGAAAGTTTTTGTCAATCTAGATGATTACAAACGAGCTGGAAATGAAAACTCAGAGATTAGAAATGGCATCGCAGAGTGGAATTAGAAAGTATGATCGACTGGAGAATGTAGGAAGCACCGGACCTTTGTTGAGTATCCAGTATATTAAGTGATGTGTACATAGATTAGATAGGGAACCATCTCCAAATCACTTTCTAAGTCAGTAAAATGATTCGAGAAGTTAGTCCTTCCAGCCCCTATGTGAGAAGAAGGTAATGACCCTGTAGCCTACCTGAGAAGAGAATAGATGGATTTTGGGCAAAGTAGCATCCCCAGGATGTACATACTTTCCCGGGTTAATCATTTAACGGGGACACATAAGATGAGTTCCAAAGCCACAGTTTCCGATGGGAGAAAAAAATAAATTCTCCCCGGTCTTCTACGTTCAAACCAGTTTAAAAAAAAACTTTTTATTATTCATAATCGCACTCCAAAGAAAGTAGCATTTTCAAAAATACTTAAAAATACAGTGTTTTTTGAATCCACGCGATTATTATAATATAGAAAAGTTGATTGCGTTTTGCCGGGCTTATGGCCCGACTTCCTCTGGAGTAAAGGACAATTAATTGTATATTGCCTACTGCAGTTTAGGTTTTAAATGGATAACACTATGGAGAATCTCCCGTCCCCCCCTCTCATCGGAGACTGAAATTCCCTAACAGAGTGGGTTTGGAGCACATCGTATTTCTCCCTGAAGACTCTATCATTATATATTCTGTCCTAAGGAAGTGAAAGCTCATAGAGTCACTGGCAAGTATCATGATGCTTGATCCTGCATGAGAAGACTATATAAGGAGATTGTAGACATACCCGATTCTAAGTAAACATAGGGTAGCCATATTGAACCTTTAACGAGGAGATGGTAGCTGTACCAGACTCGACATGTTCTTGAGTCATCTGGGTTGTGCTCGAAGGTAAGTTCTTCCAGGTCCTTCATCAGTCTCGAGCGCCTGGTCCCCCTGCTGAATTCGCCTCACACAAATATAAGTATATATATACTTTCAGCCAGCTTTACTGTACTGTGAGATTCAAGGGCGCCTCCTAATGAATCTGACAGCGTAACTCGAAGGAATCGACAGTCGAAGAATCCAAACGAGCTTCCTCTGTAATATGAATACATTTTTTTGTGTTTAAAAGAAAATCAAATACTATCTCCAACACTTGCCTCTCCGGCTCTAAGCTTACTTTTAAATCGTGGGCATCTCTGAGAAACGTTTTTTGGGTTTTTCTTGTAGCCGTTTTTCATGTAGAAGAAAACTAACTATAAGCAAGGTCTGGCTGAGACATTTATTTTGAAAGGAGATGTGTCTTAATATGCTGGGCTTCAGTTAGGTGATGTTGCTGCTAAGATCGGAGTACGGTCAGGAGGATATAAAAAGGCAAATGCCAGACAGCAAAATAACTTTGAAGCATCTGATAGTGTTTAACCTGCACATTATATTACATTACATTGACCTTTATCCTTATATAGCTACCAATATATTTAGTGCTTGGTACAGAGCATAGAGGGGAACTACACATCATGTTAGATGAACAAGGAGAGACTGATACAGGAGGTAGAGAGTCCTGCTCTCAAGCAAAGTGTATAGATAGAGATAAATCTGAAAATCTAAAAGTTGCACACCCAGAACATGCCTCATCACCACATTACATGCCCCATCACCCACATTGCATACACACGAAATGCCCCATCACCCCCATTACATGCCCCCATCACCCAGATTAACTGGAAGGAGCTAAAGCTTGCTGCACGGTCGGGGAGGGAGCGAAAATGTTTGAAGCACCAGAAGTGTGCTTTAACACCCTCTGGCAAAGTGCCGCCCTAGACGAGTGCCTTGTTTGCCTCGTGGAAGATACACTACTACATACAGGGGACCCTTTCCCCAAAATAGTTGTGCTTGTTTTATATTTTTCTGTTTAATGGTTTAAATAAAGAGAGTTCTAAAAGAAATAAACATGCGAATCACGCGTTAATATTGTACCAGATACTACACTAGTAACCCCATTGTCCAATTTAACTCTTATTATCATAGTTATAAGTTATTGGTTAGTCCTCCAAAGCATTAAGGTCAGGAAAAAGAGAACTGCTGGTAACTGAGAAGGGAAGTTCAAACGTAAGGCCACGGTGACTGAGTTGGAAAAATTATTCCATTCCCTTTTTTTTTTTAAACAGCCCTGTTTCCATGGTGACTGCTCCACTTTTCAAACTTCAACAGTTACAGTAATTGCTCTTTGTACATAGCCTTTGTACATGAATTTTCAGAATAGGAATGTATTGCTGATTAAAAACTCTGTACAGAACGGCACCAGACGGAGAGTAGAGCAAAGACGGGCTAAGAACAGGGGTGTCCAAGTTATTTCTGAAGTGGGCCGCATGTGAAGAAATTCCTGTGTGATTTAGTCAGGACCGTGTAGAAACAAAGCATACTGTGATACTTTGTATTTATTAATAAAGAAACATAGAATGTGTCGGCAGATAAGAACCATTCGGCCCATATAGTCTGCCCAATTTTCTAAATACTTTTATTAGTCCCTAGTTTCCAATTTTATATCTAGAATAGCCTTGTGCCTATCCCACGCATGCTTAAACGCCTTCATTGTGTTTACCTTTACCACTTCCGCTGGAAGATTATTGTATACATCCACTACCCTCTTACTATCTGTTTTAATTCTCCACATTTATTAGATCTATGTATTTCATGTTTTCTTCTATCTCTGTCCTGATATGGCTTTATTCTTTTTGATTCTTTTACCAAAGGAATTAAAATGTATTTTGACTTTCAAATCCTAGAATATCAGCAGTAAAGTAAATGTCTTTTGTACATTGTATTCTCACACAGAGCGCTCCGTCTCTCTCTCTCTCTCTCTCTCTCCACCGGCTCTGTGTACTGTTATTTCTGTTTGCGGAGAGCCAGTCCATACAGCCGTGATCATTACTAATCAGGGAGCGCGTGTACCTGCCAGTATTCTGATTTCAAGCTGGGAAATACAGTGTGAGTCTCTCACTGAGGCAGCGGCCTGCTCATTGTGCTGTGGCAGGAACCAGTGTGAACCTAGTTCTACCCAATGAACACATGGAGGTGGCTGACAGCTGTCTGCCTCAATTAGCTGGTTAAAGGAGATGATATATGTGTAATCGAATTTAAAGCTCCCGCACCCTCTATAAATCCCCTGCAGGCATTGCACACATAAACTCTATCCCTTTTCCCTTTGTCAGGCTATCTACAGCTTCAGCTGTATCTAATTTCAAATAATCTGCTTTATTATGACACACAATATTTAATCCATACATTGTCCTTTCCGTCAGAGACCACATTGAAGGGGCAGTACCACCTAGCCTGTTTTCTGTTGGTTTCGAATGTATATAACTTGCACTTTTCACTTCTCCGGTAGTTTTACATTTAAATATTTTCAATATTGCGCTATCCAATGAGGAGAGGCTCGGAGAGAGGCATGACTCTACACCAATCTGACACCTGACCTTCCATCCTGCCCTGACAATGAACCCAAAGCGAACTTAAAGGGACCAACTGGTGCCCAAAATGCATTTTCCAAATGTTAATGCATACTAATGTGCTTTCAAAGTATTTTAAAATGCATGTTTTACATTTTGCATTGCTTAAAATGTAAAATACTTTAGCTAGATGAAGTTGTGGAATTACAGCAGTTTCAAGTAACCAGGACTGCCCACACTAGTAAGTAAAGTAATTACCTTTTTTCTTGCTGCAGGAACCAATGGCAATAATTTCATTCAAATTAATGGAATTTCCTGTCTTTCTTTAGTGATGTCATCAGACAATGTGTTACACTGTTAAGAGATCCTACTGTGTACAAGAGCAAGTCTATCACAGTCCACACAATGTATTCGATTGCAAGAGCACAGGAAGTGACTAAATGAAACAAAACTTTATATCCTCAGTGTCTATATAATCACCGCACCTGCAGTAAACATGCACAGCAATCACTGGGGAGGGATTGAGATATTAAAAATGTGATTTATACAGAATGCCTGTATCAAATCACACTGGAAAAAAGCCTGTGCATTATACAAGCAGTAATCTTCATATTGCACAAAGTGAGTTTGGTGACTAGACTGTCCCTTTAAAGTAAGAATCCCAGGGGTTCATCCATGTTGCTCCCACATTCAAGAACTCTCCACCCCATTAAATCAGTAGGGATGCCACTCACCCAGTATTTTACATTTTAATTCGGCTCAACAGCCAATGTTAAGTCTATGTAGGCAATAGCTTGGCCAGTATTATTTGGAAGAAAACATGGCAATTAGAGATTCTGCATCAACAAAGACTTTTTTTTAAAAAAAAAAGGCTCAAGACTCACTTCTTTTATCAGGCGTTCAGTCAGTATATCTGTTGAACAGGAACTTTGAATTATCTAGATGTGTATTCATATAGTCTCACAGGAAGGAAAGAATCATTTATATTTTTTTTATTGTGCGCATTGTTATAATTATTCTGTTTTTTTTTTATTTTTTTTATTACAAAAACCATGAATCTGTTTGTGAAAAAATTGTCTTCAAAATGAATATTGTTTTCTTGGATTGCAGGAAAGGACGGGGATTATTAGTATTCCAAAGGGCCCATTTCTCCATAAACTTTCAAGGTGACTGCATCTTTTATGTAACATATGTTTAACACCACGGGTACAATAACTTCTACTATGTAACTTGTCTTAGGTTTTCATGGGTAATTTAATGACAAATGGGCACTAACTACTTATTCACAGCAATAAGCCTTTTCTATTAAAGATTTAATTTAATAAAGAGTTGAGTAGCATAGCGTACAAATTGCAATGAAGGACAGAATTTGAATTTATTAATATTTAAAGCACTGAATTTTAAAAGACGTTCCTGCCACGCGAGGTTTGTTGCTCCTGTGAAGATGTCTTATGTTCAGAAAGTTAATAGGGCAGTTGCCATACAATTAATCTGGTGTCAAAAAACGTTACACTTCGGATTCCAAAAAGTAGAAATTTCTACAGGATATACAAAACTATTTTATACAATCTCAAGAAGCCTTAAAAAAAGTGTTTTTACAGGCTTCTGTATGACCTCTTGTGGCTTTTCCAACTAAGTTATTTTTTTTATATGTTGTATATGTTTCTTTTTTCCCAATAACTTCAATTTTAGTTTTTTTTTTTTGCTTTGTTTTTTAAACTTCTAGCAATAGCACAAACTTTCTATTTTTTTATGTTTTTATTTTTCTCTATTTTAATGTGTGCTTGTTTTCTATAAACATGTCTTGTGTTGAATTATAGTGTAACAATGATAGGTGTTTATCATATAATAATCTGCCATTTGCACCTTAATGTGTTTTGTTGTTTCTGGATGAGACAGTCGGGGCTGATGTCGAGTATAATCTACAAACAAATAACGTTATTTAATTATGAATGATGTGTGTGTCTTGTAGAGGAACGTCCACATAATGGGAGCGGCCTGCTGTGTTCTACATCCCGCATTTTATGTAAACTCCTAGTCACAGTTTTGCAAACATCTGCTCATTGACAAATGTTAAGTGTAATGCATTGTTTGTTGGTGGAGATCTATGTAGCCTGTGTGTTCACATGAGATCCACAGCGAGAGAACAAACTCATATCAGCCTATAAATAGAAGTAGGTGTATGTATGAACCACTGTTAAATGGCTGTACCATACCAATTTTAAATTGAGGCACTCCTACCGGTAAGTAACACCCCCCCCCCCCTTCAATTTTGAGGAACATCACCATCTGGAAGCAATCTCCGTCTGCCTTCCAAAGAACAAGACATAGAATGGGAACTCTCTCAAGGAAGTTCCACTGAGTAAGAGCGAAATGCGTCAGGCAGTTGGTATGCCCTAAACCACCAGAGCCTATGTATCTGTTTGTATTCATGCCTGAACAATGACGCTGGAATTATTCTGCCTTGAGAGACCTTCTAGTCTATTTTTGGGGTTGTACCATACCTACCAATGTTTGTCCCAAGAATTGGCATACTGAGGAGGGGGCTGTGAATGCCATGTCAAAAATGCCATGCAGCTATGGCACTGACACCGAAGTGCCAACCCACTGCAAACTTGGGACAGTTGCAAGGTATGCTGCACTAGATTGTCACCAATATTTTAATATATCATCAGACAGTACTCACTTGGACGCAAGCCTAAAATAGCTTGACAGACACGTAATAAGGCATACCCAGTTTCCTATAAGTTACTTTATTTCCTGCCATATGTTTAACTTCATATGGATGCTTGATGGGAGGTGAACTATTACACAATTATTACGCAGGATTTGAAATAAAAGGCACAAGGCGGGGTTTGGCAGAAGTGAAATAGCCTCTACCAACTATATTATTGCCAAAATGATTGCACTGTTATAATAAATATACAACGATTAGAACATTTCTGAAAGTAATTTGAATTGAGCAAAAATCACATGTGTAAAATGTGCTTCAATTCATTGAGTAGAATCTCTTTCGGTTTATAGACTTTCGGCTTATGTAATACATATAATGCTATTGCTATTCTATAAACCGAAATAGAGTCCCCATTCATAAGAATAGGTCAATTGACCTATTCGTATGAATGGGGACTCTATTTCGATTTATAGAAAGCCCATAGCATTACATACAATGTAATCGCCGAACTCCAACCCGAAAATACAGTGAAATGTCCATGTTCAGGTCTGGGGTCCAAAAACCGTAATGTTCGGTACGAACCCGAACAGTGCAGTTTGGTAGGAACCCGAACTGGCGGTTCGGTACGAACCCGAACAGTGCGGTTACGGGTTCGCTCAACACCACCGAGCATGCAAAGAGAGGGTCACGCAGATTGATTTCAATAATCTTTTACCCAAAGGGAATTAAGGAAAAAGTCATCCTATTTGCGTCAAGAGCAAACATTTTCATAAAAATAATAATGCTAATCCCAGTGAGGGATTTGCAGAGCAATTGAAATTTTAAATCAATAGAGAGAGGGGAGGGAAAGGAATCAGGGAGCCGGATGATAGGTGCTGATGCGCAGTGTACCCCCACGAAAGACACAAACATCTCTCGGAATTGTGGCGTTTGTCTTCCTCTATCTCGGTACGCTACCATTGGCAGCGCAGGTGAAATGCATGACTATACATAATTAGATTTCCCATGGCCGATTGGATTTTATGAATTCAAATTTAAGGGCAATGGAATTTCTGTAACAAAAAATATAAACAAAAAAAAAAAATTAAACAAAATATATAATAAAATGGAAGCTCTCGTATGTAATGACACGGTCAGGTGGGCACATTTGCAGCCCAAATGGTTCCTCAATTTCATGCAATTTAACTTTAGTATTGTACCAAACCCACTCCCTGTAAACTGTAGTCTTAATTAGAGTGGAGTTTAAAAAAACATAGCCATCTTTCTCTGTTTGTAATGTTCTGTTGCGGTTGCAAAGCATCACTAACCAAATTCTTCTCTTACTAATTACAAACAGAACCATTCTGGTTTACAGCAGGTTTAAAAAAAAAAAAAAAAAAAGATGGGGATTCAGGAAAATGGGCTCGGTACAAATGTATCTGGCCCGTTAGTAAGAACCGTGATACACAGGGCTGTAATTTTAGTTTCAAAGTATATTAAGGAACCTGGCAATAGGAGAGTGCTGGCAATTATTGGAGAGATGCGCTAAGATTTTCGATTGAAATGATAAATGCCAAAAGTGGTGCAGGGTAGATATTCAGAGGCCTAGATTACAAATAAGACCATGGGTTGTGGAATATAAACTTACTCCCAACCCAACCCGCCAGGGGCCGGGGTCCTGCTCGAAGGTCTGTGACTTTGAATAGAAAACTTTATTTCAGTCACCCAAGCATGGACATAAACTTTAGGGGCTACAGCAAAACAGGGGCCTCAAGGCCCATGCAAATTTATGGGCAAATTGACTGTGGTATATTTATGGGCATATTGGCTGTGGCATATTAATGGGAATATTGGCTGTGGCATATTAATGGGCAGACTAACAGTGGCATATTCATGGGCATATTGGCTGTGGCATATTAATGGGCAGACTAACAGTGGCATATTCATGGGCATATTGGCTGTGGCATATTTATGGGCAGACTAACAGTGGCATATTAATGGGCATATTGGCTGTGGCATATTAATGGCAGACTAACAGTGGCATACTAATGGGAAATTTAGCTTTGGCATAATAATGGGCAACCTGGCTGTGGGAATACATTGGCAAGTCTAGGGGGTGTATTAATAAGTCTGAGGTGCAGATTGACAGGTCGGAGGGGCAGCGTGGCAAGTTTGGGGACACATAAAAAATGCACCCGTCAGGGATGTGCCAGTAAAATGTAACTCTCCTGTTTTGGAACATACATCTAAAGGTGCATGGCAAAGTATTTAAAATAGCGAGTAAGTAGAAAAAGAAAACAGTAATAACATATGTTGTTTATCAGTAGCTGGGGACGACAGACACCTGTAAAGAATAAAAGCTAAAAAAAAAAAAAGGTTTTGTGAAGGAGTTTATATAATCCTCTAATAATCAGGACAAGCTTGATAGTAACTGGCAGTATCTGAAAAAGAAGTGTATGGACTTTAAATATCCCTTTATTATGTTTAAAATGCTGCCCAGTAATCACTATTCATAGCCAATCATTTGAACAAGGAGAGAGCTGCGGAGCTTCAAGAAAGACACACAATTTAATAAATGGCATCTTTATCGCTAGAAATTCTATATTATTCCCAGAATTCTTCTGCAATTCATTGTTCCAAAGCTTTATTAGGTCTTTTTTTTTAATGTTGGGAAATAGAAGAGAGAAAGGCAGATAGTAGCATATCTTAGGAAAGTCTAATTAAGAGCATTGCTCCAATACAATAGAAATGCATTATAAAAGTGACAAAAATACACAGCGCCGCAGGTTAGCTCTTCTCAATACGCCGTGAGCGCGTCTGCCAACCTTTAATAAGTTAAATCAAATCCCAGTTTTTAAACCCTTCTAAACAGGTTTCCTTGATACATAACAAACGGTATCAGTTGATACTAAATAAACATCTGGTATCAGGAATTTTACTATTGCTGTTTAAGGACCTACATTTTTATATTCATATTAAAGTTAAATAATTCTATTAATGTATGTATTCATTCTACTGATCCACCCACTCAATTTTCTAACATTTGGCTGGAGCCTGGGCAAAGAAGCAGGTTTTTCAAAAATGCAATTGTAGCTATTCTTGCAATTGGAAGCTCTGTGAGCAGGCCTCTCTTTCCTCATGTATCAGCCTGTTCCTCTAGATTGTCAGCTTGCGAGCAGGGCTCTCTACCTCATGTATCAGTCTGTTCCTCTAGATTGTCAGCTTGCGAGAAGGGCTCTCTATCTCATGTATCAGTCTGTTCCTCTAGATTGTAAGCTCTGTAAGCAGGGCTCTCTACCTCATGTATCAGCCTGTTCCTTTAGATTGTAAGCTCTGTGAGCAGGGCTCTTTCCCCCATGTATCAGTCTGTTCCTCTAGATTGTCAGCTTGCGAGAAGGGCTCTCTATCTAATGGATCAGTCTGTTCCTCTAGATTGTAAGCTTGCGAGCAGGGCTCTCTCTTCCTCATGTATCAGTCTGTTCCTCTAGATTGTAAGCTTGCGAGCAGGGCTCTCTACCTCATGTATCAGTCTGTTCAAAGCTTGTGAGCAGGGCTCTCTACCTCATGTATCAGTCTGTTCCTCTAGATTGAAAGCTTGTGAGCAGGGCTCTCTACCTCATGTATCAGTCTGTTCCTCTAGATTGTAAGCTTGCGAGCAGGGCTCTCTACCTCATGTATCAGTCTGTTCCTCTAGATTGAAGGCTTGTGAGCAGGGCTCTCTGCCTCATGTATCAGTCTGTTCCTCTAGATTGAAAGCTTGTGAGCAGGGCTCTCTACCTCATGTATCAGTCTGTTCATCTAGATTGTAATCTCTGTGAGCAGGGCTCTCTGCCTCATGTATCAGTCTGTTCCTCTAGAGTGTAAGCTTGCGAGCAGGGCTCTCTACCTCATGTATCAGTCTGTTCCTCTAGAGCTCAACATCCTGGATATCCCCAAAGGAGTCCTGAACGGTCTCAAATATTGTGGTTTGCCATAGGACCTGTCCTCTATGGCAAGTGTAATATACACTATACACTATTGTTTGTTTTGCGCTCTTTTTTATATTGATACTATAGGTGCGGATATCTGTCTATGGTTTGGAGATGCAGAATGTTATATATTACAATATGTGGTAATAATGCCCCACTTTTTCTTTTACTTCAGGAGTCCTGCGTGTAATAGTTTGCCCACAAAAGCTTGCAACCACTACTATACGTGGAATCAGTCCACATCCAGAGTTTCTACAGACACGTCTATCAGACCTAAAATACTCCACCAAGTTTGGTATAAATCATTATAAGAATACATAATGAAAAATATATAGTGAGAATCATTTTGTAATGCTCTGATTTAAATGTTTATATAACATAAACATGCACTATTACAACAATCTATATTCTTTGTTTCACGTGCAGAGAAGCCAATTTTGGCTAATGACATGTATTCCAGGGATTGTGACGGCATTTCATCAACAAGATCACTTCATTTATACTGTTTACTGATATATGGCTTGTTCCTTTTAAATAAGACCTTCTTCAATCGCAAGTTAAAAAATAAACACAATGACTCATATAATGTTACAGTTTTCCATCTTATTGCATAACTCTCCTCCTGGTATGTTCATATAGATTTATAATTAAAGTATTCATAAGTCTTAACTCTATAGTGTTGTTCAACAAACTCAAGCTTTGATACCAGCCCAATTTACTAATGAAATAAAAACAGTGACTAGGAATAGTAAGTAATGACATAGAAAGCAATTAAAAGGCCACGTTATTCTAGTATTTGTGCCCATAAAAAATGGGAAGTAAAAAAGCCTGGTGAAAGTGGTCACATATGAATGGAAAGTGGCACCAGAAAGTAAAGTTAAAAGCCCAAATCATGTTGGTACAGTCTCCATGCTTGTCAACCTACATCCACCATGATGGATGTTGTATGGGGTTGTAGTGCACAGTACAGAGAATGACTGTTTCTTCAGTACTTTATTAAAGGTTTAAATGATGACCATCCTGGTTCTTTAAGAATAACTAGAGGCCAGAAAACCATTCTACAAAAACAACGCATTTCGCACTCCTTAACCTGGGGCTAACCTGGTAACCAAGCTGGATTTATGACTTAATGTCTTAGGGAAAAGTAGTGTTAGTGATGTCGATATCAATGCAATGACAAGAAAATGGTTTAATAATAATAAAAATGTCTATAAACTCAGTAGAAAATTATGAAATGAGGGGTCAATGACATACATGCCTGTCCAAAATAAAGATCAAACATTAACTATCTAGTCTGTATACATAGTATGTTTACATGCACCCCCCCCCCCAACTGTCCTTAGACATCAGAGAATAAAGAATGTAAAGATTTTAGTCAATAGGTGGCAAAGGTAATAGAGAAGGGGGCAGGGTCAGAGGGCAGTCTCAAACTAAAAATAGTGGCCGAAAAAGAGCCGTGTAGGTTGATGGTAATGGTATAAATATTGGGGGTTAGGAGAGAGAGAGAGTGGTATACTGATGAAGTCAAAAAGAGAGGGTGAAACATAGACGTTTGACGCCAATATAAGTATTTGCCTCCAGTGGCAGATATCCACGCAAAGCCACTTGGGGGGGGGGGGGTTATTGTGCAGGATATATGGGCAATGTGTGGACTGGTCAATACTACACTAAGGACTATTAAACAGGCCTATAGACCCAAGCCAGCCGTCACCTGTTACCATTTACGGGAAACATAGATTGTTACGGCTGAATCATTAGCAGAATATTGGATGTTTACTGGATCCCTGAGATGTCCCGCGCCACTGCAACGTAAGAAAGTATGAGATGATTAAGAGCAGGGAACCTGATCAGAGATTGTTCCAAACCATCTGTTTCCATCCTTTCAAATATCCATAAACAAAATGATTTGGTTTTAAACTGAGCCGAAGGAATGGGGCTGGAAACGATATTAAACAAACAAACACAATAATAAGTAAACGGAGGAGACGAGAAACAGACACTCGCGGAAATAGATCATAAAAGCAGCATCTCCAAGCCGTACTATATCCATACTTTTTTTTATGTGACAGGCATTATTATATATCTCGGAAAGAGATTTGTAGCCAGGCAGCGCACACAATCTGCCAGAGTGTTACAGTCATGTACTCGCTATGTGTTTCTGCAGTTAAATTGTCAGACTCGGGGAGTCTGTCAGGGTTTTGTCATCTGTCTGTCATGTCTTAATTAATTAGAATTACTTTGCACATGATGCTGGCAGTGTGCATTGGAATGCACAGGTTTTTTTGGAGGGTGCAACACATGGCGTTTAGCTCCTTTTTTTAAAATCTCATTACGAGGAAAGCATTTGTACCATCACAGTGCTTGTAATGCATGCCCTGGAATTAGTTACCTACAACTAGCCAATGTCTTTATTGAGTCATTACACTGGCATCGAAGGGGCACCAGGGTAATGGAAGCCCAGTGTATGTATGTAAGCCTATTTTTTTAAGAAATTATTGCATTAACATGTTTTTTGGGGAATGGAATATTTCAAGGGTAGGGAAGGGAGAAGCTGATCAAAGACAACTTAGGCAGCAATTGTGATACTAGAGCTGGTTTCTAAACAGCTGGAAATAAGGACAGTGCGAGACCCCCCTTAGCTTGTAGTGAGACCATAAAATGCTCATTATTAAGAATCTGAAAACAGATGCTGGGTGCATGGGGCGTCCACAGGTTTTTTCCAGTGGGGGCAAAATATCTTCCTACCTTTCCCCTCTTTTACTGCAATACCTCCTTAACTGCTTTGTTGGCGTAAGGCTTTCCTAGTGGGAGGCAAAGATATGACCATGGTAGAAGTAGCCAACAGACACACATGAGCTCTTTAGTTTACAATAGCTGGGATATTTCATAGGAGCTGCTGTCAACAACAAAAAATGAGTGTGTGTAGGTTAGTACTGGCCACCACAAGACTCGTCTATAAGTACAATTCCCTTGAAGTTCCACTAGTAATAGGGCTGGCTTAATAATATTGTAGATGCCGTCATCAAACATTAGTGTTTGTACTGTAGATGAACGGTCCTATCTACAGTTAGCTACTATGTCCATAATAATCAACTTGTAATGTTGCTTACTCAACATCATGGAAGTTGCAGTCAGAAAAAAAGTTAATGCAGTGTAGTGTTGATCTGTGATGCACAGCAAACCTTTATGTACAGCTAACCAAAGAGATGATTGATAATAAAGAGATGCATTTCGCCTTTGGTGGTAAAGTGCTTACTTTCTCATCATACCTAATAACCAGACTGGCTATAAGTCATGGGAAATGTCTCAACAGCTGGTGTATTAATTCGCCCTAGCTGCAATACATTTTTGATAAACTACCTTGTATCTCTGCTCAGGCTTTTCAAGCAGTAGCAGCCAGAGTGGAAGGGGAGGAGACCAGCTAGAGGGAGAGGAGGAGAGCAAACCAACCCACTCTGTATAGAATTAAATAAACACTTTTTTTTTGTGGCACTCCCCTGCCTGTCAGGTGTTTTTTCTGCTCTCTATGGCCTGCTTTCTGGCCTACCCTGACAGGCCTACTGCTTCACCCCCTTGCTGCTGCTGCTCCAGTGGACCTGTTTGAATTTCCACAGGGGTCCCCACTTGCCCCGTCCCATTCTGGACACCCAAGTCTGGGGGCTTGATATTATTTTATGATAAACCACATCTTAAAAGGTTAATAATTATTACATACTAATTCTGCTCGCACAGAACCCTAGGCACCTGAATGCCAGTAACATATACAATCTCTATACCAACGGTAATTTCTTACAGCCAGTTGATTTCCATTTTCTTTTGGAGTCCTGTGATGTGTCTGTTTGAAGAAAAAGAAAAAACATTAAAAATAATTTGGAAAAATGAAAAAAGTTTGAAACCAGATTGTTTATCATGTCAACAGAGAAACAGACAGACTGCACCGTCCCTTTTAGACTGAACTCTTCTTATTAAAAAGGAGTTTTTCTGGTCATTAAAGTCAGGCCAAAGCTTCAGTATTATCACTGGCAGGTGTAAAAAAGGATGCAAGCATTTTGCAAAAGAGTTCAGAATCCAAACGCATCCACAGCGAGATTATTACCCTGGTAAAGCTTCACATTTTAATAAGAAGCTTTATATTGTGTTGCTTGGCTTCAAAAATAGCAAGAAAAAAAAAATAATAATCAGATTTTTCTAAACTTCCTTACAGTAAACCAGACAGAAAAATTTCCCCGGAAAATAATCTGCAAGGAAATATACTGAGAAAAGAAGGGAGTGAACCCAAGTAGGGGTCAACTGGACAACCTACTGAGAATTTAAATAAAAAATGATTTTAAAATATTGTTAATAAACTTAAAGTGGATTTAATAGATTAAAAGATTTTAAACCTTAAAAATAAGAATAAAAATAACCTGGCGTCATGTGCTTGAACAAACAACTTACCTATGATTTTTCAGCATGTTTTGTGTTCCATCTTCTATTCTAGCACCGACATCGTGTAACTCATTCTTTCTAGATTCACATTCACTTTCCTCTTCACAAAGACTTTTATTCCCTCCCAGCTGATGCATACTCTGCCCCCCTCTACAAAAAAAATAATATGATAATTACTAGTGAGGTGTAATCATTACTAATTAGGTATGATTACTGATAGTCAGGTTTGACCAATATGAGTCAAGTGCGGACATTCTCATTAACTGTAGTTCTCTGGCTGCCATATTGTTTTCACATAAATGTATAGTTACAGGTATCTCTCCAGCTTTCTATTCCAGCCAAAATGGTCTCTAGCTTGGTCCCTGGAATGTATTATACCACCAGGCCAATACAAAATTGGCTCCCGACGAATGTTGGAAAAAAAAAATATGGCACCCTAGCTGGATCACATGATAACCAGAATCATTGACTGGGTGTATACCATTTCCTCACCTCCCACTGGTCTCATTTTCGCTCATGTGTCTGGTCATTTGCACAGAAGAGACGTGGGGGGTTTATACACATGTTATTTTCACAATGTTTGTGTTCATGTCAGGTTTAACACATTTATCTATTTCCAAATATAATTTTCGACAATGTTTCTGTCAAATGCCCACACAAACCATATGTCAGAATTCACAGAATACTTGGCTGGATCTAAATATAACATGTGTTTGTTTATAACCCACCAGAAGAACCCAAGATAGGCATTTTACATAGGTAAGAAATGAAAATAGAGTGAACAAAAGTCAGTTATTATTGTAAGTAAATGTTTATTCAGTCTGTACTTCAAACTCACTGAGAATGAAATTCATTTAAGATCAAAATAAATTCATTTTTAATTTTTTTTTAAAACCATCCTGCTTTGTTATTAGAACATCAAAGTAGGGTGGAAATCTGTATTCCTGCAATGATATAGATTATTTTTTTGAAAAGTTCATAAAATGATATTTCAGACAAGGAGACTTGTTTTTCTGTATGTTCATTCCAACGAAATCAATAGCGCATTTAAAAAAAAAAAAAGAATAAAATAAAGTGTGTACTCAATCTCCTCCAATATTGGTTTACTGTAAAAGTCAACTATTTCAAATTCCAAGGTTCCTTCTGAATGATTAAAATGCAAAAGCTTAAATGGCCCTATAAGTGAGGTCACACATAACGTTCGGTAATGTCACATGGCTCCTCCCCCAACGGAATGTTGACACTTCTGTGTTCTATTTCACCCTTCCTACTTAGTATATTTAATATACCAACTATGTAACAACTGTCTAATTAGTTATTAAATATCATGCCTGCTCTAACACTTTTCTTGCAACTTGTATATATAAACCAGCCACTCTCACACATACTAATTTGCTACATAGTTATACTATAATTGGATATTTTATATATAAAATAATGGTAATCAGCCATTATTTATTTTTCTATTTTTCCAGCTGTGCTAAGAACTAAGCAGGGGATTTCTGACCAATTCAAAAATCCCTTACCTGCCTGCTCGTCTTCACATTGACCCTAATTACCAGTCTAATGTCCTTACAAGCACATAGAAGAAATGGTGTCTTAGTTTAATTCACATTTTTCTTTCATCTTTCCATCACCAGAAAAGTGATTTATATATTTTTTTTACCAAACAATCGATCCAAGTATGTATCTGCCATAACGAGAACCTCGTAATTATTCGCGAATCTCCGCTAATGACCGGTCTCTTTAAGAGGGAATTTAAGGCAGACAATGTCATAGTTTTAACCTTGATTTAATAAAAATATAACTCAGTTGGCAAAGCTTTCTATTAGAGGCACACCCACAAGGATAGTTCCACCCACTGTGTCCCCAAAAAATAGTTTTAGATAAGTACTGCATCACATGAAACAAAAATAAATCTGTTCTTATTGCCTGAAAAAGTGCAAATAAAGTGTAATAGATTTTTGGCTGTTGCTATAGTAACCCCCCTCCCTGCCGCTGCCTAAATGGACTTCCCTAAATGTAGAGGACCGCGGTCAATTTATTTTTCCAACATCGCGGGATGTCGCCAGGGACCAACAGAGTCTGTAGAGACCCTGATCGGGTCCCATCTTGTGTGTTCCTGGCGGCTTGTGTGTTTCTGTCATTAAGGACCAAAGCACCATCTGGCGTGAAGGGGTTAAACATGTACAATATTATAGAACATATCCACGCGGGACTGCCCCTTTAAGATGTACCATGTTAACCGTGGAATAGTTCGCTGTAGATAGAATCTTTGGAAGGATCTCATTAGCAGAAAGTATTCTTAGTTTTCTGGTTTATAATAGGTTTTATTGAGACCCACCTCGGGGAGCAACAGGCCACTATCCTCTTTATTACCATGAAAAAAACATATTAAGACGGTGAGACCATATTTCATGAAATTAGTAAGAGCCCCCAGGGCCGCATCCCTTGCTGTATCCGTAATGAAATGAACAATTTCCAGCGTGCTATTTAAAATCTATAACTATTAAAATTCAGTAGCCTCGATGACTCCTCAAATGAATGAAGTGTTTCATTTGATGGGGGTGGGGGTGTGGGGAGGTCTCTCTCTCTCCGACAGGGACCAATATCCATTTATCAAAAAATAATAGTTCTCCCTATGTGAAAACCGACCTTAGGTTTTATATTTGGCCCCTTCCTGCTGTTCACCCTGTGTGCGTTTTTTTGTTGTTGTTGTTTTTTTAGCTCCGTGTTGGGAAATTACACGCACCACAAAATCAGCCATTTTAATTTCTCCGGCATTGTCGGAGATCGCTGGGTATTTATCTGCTTACCAGACGATAAAGTCACCAATCATAAGGCACGAAGGTCAGATTGACCCACGTTTAAAGGCAGTTTTGTTATTCTGTCTTTAAGGTAAAGCGGTCTGCAACAAAAGAACAATTATTTCCCTTCTCGTCTGCTACAATGGCGGAAACGATGTTTGGATCGCTTTATTAGAGGTGGTGTGTCCATTTAATCAGTAAAACAGAAATCGCATTAGCTCTCAGCACAGCGTACAAAGCACCGATTGCTACAGTGACAAGGGATGGGGGGGGAACAATTTCACATAATAAATGGGGAATATGCGTTTCTGTTTGTGGTTCTGAGTCAGTCTGCGTGTACCAAAGTTACAGATGAGAAATCAGTTTAATGAAAGCATGTGTACAGACGAAATCATGACTACTTTGTGTCATTTTAGTGCAGATTTAAACCATATTTTAATTCGCAAAAGCTTAACGCATTGTGGTTTGCTGCTCTCGTTTCGAAAACATGTTTCTCCATTACAGTCTGAGCCCATTTTTTGGGGAATTTTTCCAACACGATGGGGGCCATGTATAAAAACTCCCTGCGCTGTAAAGGAATCACCGTTAGTGGTGTCTAACGGCGATTGCACCTTTTTTGTAAATCCCAACACATCACAGTGTGACAGAGGCTCCTCCCCGGCGCTAATGAGATGCTTTCCAGCGCCTGATTTTCTCATACATTGGCAGCGGCAATGACCTATGGCGTAACCAGAATGTACGTATTCGTCCGAGCTCGCACAGACTCACGGAATATGTTGGGAGTCTGCTTGAGATGTTGGCGCACACGCTGAGTGCACAAGTGTTTGGCGCTATCTGCAGGGTGCGCCGTGTTTATAGCCCCTACCTTTAGATCATTTTTATTCATTTTTTATTATTAACATTTACAGTAAAAACAATGTTTAGATGATACAGTCCCTTTAACAGATGGTAAAAAATACAACATAAAAATATGCTATTTAAATTTATAAGCAGCATCGTGTACGTCTAGTAAGTATATTGAATTGAAAACGGATAAATCCACTTTGAAAATATTCCTATAACCACACAAAATGCATTGGGTATAGTTTGGCATATTCTATAGATATTCTCTTTTTTCTTTAAATTAGAGTTAAATGGATTTGGAGGGTCAGGACAGGTATCATCTCTCGCAATAATGTGTTCTAATACTTGGTAAATATTTTGACAGCAGAAGGGATTATCTGTATGAGCAGTGAACAACCTTATCCTTGGTTAATACTCATCTATTCTGATAATCATTATCATCAATGACGATCTTACAAAAACTGTGCACCACAGATAACAAATTAACCACATGCATTGCCAAATAATACTGTCCGTGAACTTTTAAATGAAAGAAAAACCATAATTTTCTTTTGGGAATTACAGGGATATATGCTGCGCCGTGTTTTTCCATTGAATTACGTATAGTTTTCCGTGTTTGATTTCTCTGGTAATTAAAGAGAAAGTCTTTTTTTTTTGCATGTTGGTGTCAGAAAGTAAAAGGTACCAGAGTCTGGAGTTATTTATAAAGGTTTCTCAAGCAGTGCTGAGTTTAGTAATGTTAGTAGAGAGACAGTAACCGGATACCATCTCTTTAAAGCATCTATCTGTCTTCTTACTCTATTCAGGGTGTGCTGTCTCCGTCCTTCCAAAGGTGTTAAAGGGAAATACCGAATCTCTGTTTCTGACCACTTGTTAGTCATTAAACTTTAGTATCATTTTTAGCATGGTTTCAACCTGTGCTTTACCAAAATGACCTGGATGTTTTATATAACTTAGCCAGACGGGTAGTATGTCAGCAACCAACCGATCATATACTCTGGTGTCCCAGAACACCGACACATCAGAGTGAGGAAGGATTCCCAACTCAGCACTGTTCCTCTTGGAGCGAGACTGTTGGAAGCAATGCTGTCATTTTTTATTACCATGTGCAATGCATTATCTAAAACTTCCGGACCTGGCAGGAGTGCAATGTCTCTAAGGGGAGCTTGGGTAATCCAGGTAAAGTACCGCGTGTATTTTCAATAGACTTTATTGTACCGGTTACAGGCTCACAAACTCGAGGCAGAGTGCGGGGAAATTAAAGAATAAACACCTTATAGCCAGTTGGTCTCAGAACACAAAGGACAGGAAATGATGTTCTGTGACCTTCACCGACCTTGATGGTAGGGGTGGGCAACCTGCGGCACTCCAGATGTTGCAGGACTACATTTCCCATACTCCTCTGCCAGCCTCTTAGCTGAGCATTGTGGGAGATGTTCAGCAGCTGGCGGGCCGCATGTAGCCCACTCCTCTTGAATGGAGAAGTATCTCTGGTTGGAAGGTATAAGATAATATTAAATATATTGGGCCATGGAATAGGGTTTTTGGAATACCCCCTCTTTTTTATTACTATCCTGCTAATCAGCTTCTATCAAGGGTATCTCAGTGCCGTTAGTTTCAGGTATGGGTGTCAGTGCTTTAATTAACCCTATAAATTATAATATAGTATACATTTTTTGCAGTATATATATATATATACAATATCCATAAATATTGTATCCATTTCTGTATATTTAGTTATTATTGGTATGTTATCTAGTCTCCATGAGTTACCAGGCTGTGCCCAGATGTGGGTCCCTGGATCACTACACCTAGAGGGGCACCGCGGTGTCGTACCACGCTGATGAGGCCAAGACCGAAACGTGCGTCTGACTGCCCTTATGGGTGGGACCAGTCTGATATGCTAATGGAGAGGTTTCCTCTGCAAGCAAAATATTGGTGATTTCTGGAGAAGGTACCATCCTATAGGGCTGGATATTTGAGCATTTGTCTTTTCTCGACGGGTCTCCCAATTCTTTTTTTTTTTTTTTGCCTCCAGTATGTCATTTAGTAATTAATAACATTAACGTTTATTTTGATTTTCAAATATTTTAAGAAAAAACTGAACGATTATAATTGGATGTATACCTATTTTGCTAAATAAATATAATCAATGATGTAGATATGTTACATTTTTTTCATCCCTTCCATTGGATGACATGTATGTCAATTCATCATTTCTATTTCTTCAATATCTATAGAGTCTCATGAACGACACCAAAGACCGCGATCCCTCATCTGACCTGTAACGAGACACTGCTGAAAGTACTTAATGAGCTGGGTAGATTTCTTAGCTGCATTACTGCTTGTTGGGATCAGCCATGAGAATTTTAGGGACAGTAAAAGTTTCCACCTTGGCCATTTGTTTTTGTTTTTTTACCAGCCACATATATAACGTTTGCATGCTGCCTTCCGTTAGGCAAGCATGTGTGTAAGGGGTTAATAATAATCATAATATTCCCTTCTCCTCCACACGCCTTCTTTATCATTTGCTTACTAGCGGCATACATTGCATATATTAATCTGCTGGTGAAAAACTCACACCATTTAAAGTGTTCATCACATCAGTTTATAGAAAAGGGTATTATATCTTGTTTGTTAGCAAAACACCTCAAAATAATATCCTTTGTTAATTGCATTTCTATCACCATCGTGCTGTGATAAATAAAGGAAGGTGTATTTAAAATGTGATTTTTCATACAGGAAGCACGGTGATGTCACTTCCTATCAAACACCAGCTAAGACTCCGAGACGAACCGCAGGGCTCAATATAGTCCATAGTCTGGTCAGTGTTTGGGGCGGGGCCTTATATCTTACTGGTTGGAAATTAATATAGAATTATAATCACTTCCAAATGTGGAGAGCTCAAACTGACCTTCATATAATGAACCCCAGACCAGAGAATTAACAAAGATGCGGCAACTTAGGCTCAGCATGGACACGGAGAGATGTTCTAGTCTTGTCTCAGGCGCAGGAGAAACTAGCTATGGGACTATTCTTCCCCGCGCTTTCAGAATGGCCAGTTCATGGCAGATGTTTCAGCAGCTGGCAGTTCAGTGCGACTGATTTCTCTCAGTTAGTTTTAGTGTTAGGGTTAGGGGTTAGTTTTATGGATAGTATTAGCGTTAGGGGTTAGTAGTAGGGTTAGTGTTAGGAATTAATTTTAAGGTTAGGGTTAGGGGTTAGTTTTAGGGTTAGTTTTCATGTTAGGGGTTACTTTAAGGGTTAGTATTAGGGTTAGTGTTTGGTTAGGGTTTTGTTTTAAGGTTAGTAGTAGGGCTAGGGGTTAGTGTTAGGGATTCATTTTAAGGTTAGTATTAGGTCTAGGGGTTTGTTTTCATGTTAGGGGTTACTTTAAGGGTTTCATTTTAGGGTTATTATTAGGGCTAGGGGATCATGTTAGGGTTAGGGGTTAGTTTTAGGGTTAGTTTGCATGATAGGAGTTACTTTGGGAGTTAGTATTTGGGGTTAGTGTTTGGGTTAGGGATTCAGGTTATGCGCTAAACTGTCAGAGTTGTAACGTCCAAAGATTAAACAGTCAAAGGCGGGGCAAAGAACAGTCATAGACCCCTGCTATGTTACTTCCTATGATGCTTACAGACTGTCGTCTACATTTGTAAAGTTCCATCACAATCTGTAATTATCAGAATTGCTTGCGCTGGCGGGGAGCTGGCAGCTTACACTAGATTCAACATATACAATGCCGATCTTACAAGGCGCGGATCCTCCCAGTGGGTTTGGTGTGCGTTGCACGACCCTGTATTTCTGGGGGGTTTTTTTGCTCTGAACAGACAGCGCACAAACCCTGGAAACATACGAAATAGAGCCGAGAGGCTGAAGGCAGCAGCAAATTCGGCATCAGATTCACTTCCTTTGTTGCCAGTTATTTACAAACTGGCAACAGAGGGATTAACTCTGATGCCGAATTCTTTGCTGTCGTCGGGCTCTCGGATATATTTTATGTAGGGGTGCTGCCAGTCCTGCACACACCTGTTACTCAGGGGCAGGAAGCGCCCCTGGATCTTACCCCACAAAGTAGCATGATAAATGTATAATTATGCAACACTTAATCAAATTCGCATCGTAAGGAGCTGAAATCTTCAGAATTAAAATCACTTTTGTCTTTAATATATATATATTGTGCTGTATAGATGTGTGCAACATCATATAGACCCGGTCCGTCCGCCCCCCCCCCCTCCCCGCACGATCCTGAACAAGGTAGACAATGATTAAATTGATATAAAGCCCAATGTACAGAGCAGGGGGTGAAGCTGAGGTGTTCTGTTATGAAGACTCCACATAAAATGCTTCACACGGACACATCTATAAAGCAGAAAGTTACTGAACCAGCAGAATGCGTGCGGATAAAGGGATGTTTCAAGGTTGTACCAACTGAACGACTGCTCGCTAATATTACTGCATCCGTGTCTGGCGCTCTGTCTCCCTTATATTAACCAATAGTGTGCTGTTGGATCTTGCTGTGTTGCTACAATGTTACACCCACATGTCTCTGGCATTTAATTACCTCATCATTCTATTATAAATATGGGTGTAGAGAAAGTGTTGGCTGATAGGAACTATTTGACTCATGTAGTCTGCCCATATTTCTCCCTGCTACAAAATCCTCAGACATGATCCTTGGACCGTTATCTTGTGGATAGAGTGATGCATGTTGAAACTCCTCCTCTTTAACCGTTGCATGGTTACCTCATTGGTACACACCCCCTTGAGTTGCATCACCTCGGTATTACACATGCTTAGTACAGCTTGGATTCATTATTGCACACCTCAGCATTGCATTTAAAAGGGACTGTCTGGTGCCCATAATACATCTTCCAAATATTAATGCATATTAATGTGCTTTCAAAGTACTTTAAAATGCATGTTTTACCTTTAGCGTTGCTTAAAATATAAAATACTTACAGCTAGAAGAAATTGTGAAATTACAGCAGTTTGCAAGAAAATCAGGACTGCACAGACTAGCTAAGTAAAAGTGAATTTTCTCTTTTTTTTCTGCTGCAGGAACCAATAAGAATGGTTTCATTCAAATTAATGGAATTTTCTGTCTCTCTAGTGATGTCAGCAGACAATGTGTTGCACTGTTAAGAGATCCTACTGTGTAAACGAGCAAGTCCATTACGGTCCATGCAATGTATTCTATTCCAGGAGCACAGGAAGTGACACTATATACTCAGTGTCTACATAAACAGTGCTGCCGCACCTGCAGTAAACATGCAGCGTAATCACGGGGGAGGACTTGAGTCAAATATTGTGATTTATGCCGAATGCCTGCATCAAATCACACTGGGGAAAAAAGCCTGTGCACTATACAAGCAGTACTCTTCATCTTGCACCAAAGTGATTTTGGGGACTAGACTGTCCCTTTAAGGTTGCTTCCTTTTCTTAAAAAATGTTCTTTTTAAAATACTGGCTGTTCTTTTGACTTTATAGGCTTCACCCTGACCTCAAGCCCATTTTTTACCTGCTCCGGGGCAACCCCAATTGTTTTACCTCAATATTACGCCTTGTGCCTTGCATTGGTTTTTGTTAGCAAGTAAATGTGCACTATAAAAGAAAGGGTTAAAAAAAATGTTAACTTGCACCATTTCAGTGGCGGCAGAGGGTTATAATGCAGTGCCCCCCGCACTCAAAAGGTTAAATGGGTAAGCTGCAGGCAACGGGCAAGGCACATTAAAATGGAATGCTCTCATTGAATCGAAAGTAACACAAACAGCTGTAATTCCCGGTGATACGAAGATCAGCAAAACACCGTTATTTTCCATACGTTTTTGAGACGAGAGCGGCAAGCGGTCAAATCAAGGACTCTTTCGCAGGCATGAGAGCACTCCGTGAAGACGGTTTATGGTAGAAAATGATTTTACGTGTCAGAGAAGCCCCATCGTTCATCATCCGAAATAAAATTTGGATTGCGGAGGTTTTTTTTTTCGTGCCTTCAGTTACTTTTATCGTCCTCCGCGATGAGGTTTGTTGCAGAAATTGCTTTATTTTATTTATTTATTTTTACCGCTGGGAAAACGTTGCCAAAAAAAATCCAAACCATAGAGCAGCGTTGCTTATTGTGTTCTAATAAAATGTAACCAGTTTAAACAATCCAGTGTGTGATGGGCACTTTAAGTAAATATTTACAATCTTTATATTAAAAAGGAGAATAATTATGTTGGCATGTTCTTTTCTACGGCTGTGTGCTACCGAGACGGCTCAGTGGACTAAAGCTCCAACTGTGGAGCCGATTTCTTCTTCAGGGTTGTAGTGTTTGGCTATTTAATTGGGTAATAGTTACATTTAGCTAATTTAATGATGGAGTTTTGCATGGGATAGGTGTAAAAAACAAGCAGACTGGCTCCATTCAATGCAGTCGGGCAAACTCAAGGTGGGTGCTTCCACAGCGTTGATTCGACGCAGCATATGAACATCAGAAGAAAGGTGTGCACTCCACTCACGAGGATGATGAAAAACGGTGCTTTAATATGATAAAAATATACACAAACAAAGTGAATGCATCCACGGACTAAAGAGTCATAGGAGAGGACCACCTGACGCGTTTCGCGTGTTGTCACCTATGACTAAGCGTGGTGAAACGCGTCAGGTGGTCCTCTCCTATGACTTTTTAGCCCGTGGACGTATTCACTTTGTGTGTGTATTTATCATATTAAAGCACCGTTTTTCATCATCCTCGAGAGTGGAGTGCACACCTTTCTTCTGAAGGGATAGGTGTATCCTAAATATAAGACAAGTATTTAGAAAATTGGGCAGACCGGCTCTTACCTGCCCGGGGTTTGTTTTCTGTTATCTTCACCAAATAGTTTAATTCCTGAAGCAACCCTTCATCCTTTCAATGTAGGTAAAATAAGTACTATTAAATCAGTTAATTTCAAAAGCAGTACTGCGCCATCCTGTATTTCCTTTGCGTCATTCTTTGGGAGGCTGCATTCCGCTAGGGCAAATTAATTTTACATTTTATATTGTCTCAGATGATCACTTTTTGGTGTGCATTATTTGTACATTCTATATTTCAGCGGAGTCAGTAGCCAGCTGTTAAAGTTCATCTAGGAGAATATAATGCGATCCAAGTATGCACAGGGTTAAAAACTATTTGAGGAACACTCTGTTATGCTCAAGCAGTGCAGTAAAAGTTAATATCCCCAGCCAATGTGAATATTTCTCAGTAATGATAAAAAAAAACAAAAAAACTTCACATTACTTTTTCCTTTCTTCCGAGGACATTTCGTTCCACAATGGAATATCTTGTCACTTGCGTTCTGACAGAGGCGCTACCTCTCTTCCCCCCTCTGTCTCTTATTAATGCTTGTTCGATAGTTTCGGAAAAAGTGATGTCCAAGAATTCAGTGGATTAGCTGTGAAACAGTAGTTTGATGGTTTTACATGAGGGGATATCGGCTTTTTCTTGTTCTTTTGTATTTTTGTCATGCCCTCGTACCTTAAAAGAAAGAAGAAAAATCTTTATGTTATAGCAAATGCATATTTCAAAATGTCTGGTTTGCATAACTGCACTCTTTCTGTTACTCTGACTGTTGGGCGCCGAGAATCCATGTAAAAAAGAGCTACAAAGTTAACGGCACGGCTGTCAAGTCTACTCATCTGAATAAAGCTTGCGTTCGAAGCAGGAAACGCGTTTGGTAAAGACTTTTGGATGCATACTGTCAACTTTAACTTCCACTAAATAAATCTCCAAACTCTTCTAAACCAACTATCTTTCCCAAAAAATGAAAGAGACACTTATCAAAATGTAGTCACCCAATACTCCATTTCCTATTAGTCTGGTTCCTGTCGGACGCGGCACTGTTACTAAATTCAGATAGTTAAAGGTTTAATAATTGCCTGCCTATGGGATCCCCCTTGAAAACTCTCCCTATGTGCATGTTTGGAATAAATCGGAAGGTGTCTGTGTATCCAAAAACATTTTACATCCAGATTCAATTACTTGCCGTTATCGACTGTAAGAAAAAAACAAACAAACAAACAAAAAAGTCGCCTTGTTGATTCTGAAAGAAAGATGCGATTTTCGTTTAGGAAATCCGACGGGTTAAGTTTAAATATTACAGTTGCACTGGCTGTTACAGCGTGAAAAAAAATAGTCCAAAAATCCCGTGAATGTTTAAAGATAGCGAAAGTCCAGCCAAAGGAAAAACGACAGAAGAATTTCTTTAATAGATAAGACATCCAATTAACCAAGCTCTTCGTTTAGGATCAGAGCTGTGAAAATGTTGAATTCGACACACGTCAGAGGAATAAAGGAATTGTGGCATGTAAACATTTCTAATAATATTCTAGTTCCCCGCCCCCCTCGCTCCCTCCATCTGGTCAGTATTTGCTACTGAACACATCAGAGGAAACATATGAGAACCATCCATTGTGAGTTTGAAGTTTAACTTGTAAAATGAATTGACATTTTATTATCTCTGATAACAAGATCTAACATTAATGGGAAAAAAAAACCAAACCCCAGAAATTCATCTTTAAATATTTTCATCTCTACTGTCATCGTTTTTTGTTGAACAAATGATATGTCGCTAATTTTTCTGATTTGTTTTATGTATAGCAGGATACTTATTAAATGCAATTTGACTTTTTGTATTACCAGTGCTTGTATTTTTAGAGACAAATGGAGCTTTTAATGATGTTTAATTCATTATCTCTGTGCCGATGTAGTGTTACTCAGTTAGACGTTGGAAAACCCTGTTATGTTTTTGATAATCCCGTTCTCTGCATTGTGTTGTATATTGATCATGAAGCATCCGATATTAGTATATCTTCTTCAAATGTCCCCTGTCACGCTTGCCAAACTTCTGTTGTTGGCTCCTGGGACAAAAAGGAGGTGGGGCTAAAAAGAGGGCACAGTCACTTGATGCCACAAGACATGACCACGCAATGTTCCCTGACCCCAGGGTGTCTGGAGATAAATTCTCCTCTTTAAGACACACACAGCCTAAACACAATGCTGCCTGTGCACAGTGCTAAGTACAATGAATTGGCATTATGACAGACCAGCATTTAATGAAACAGAACCGCAAAAACAGGACTGTCCAGGCAAATTCTGACTGTTATTCAGCTATGCACTGTTTTGTTACTTGTGCCATCAGCAGCCATCCCTCTCAGTCTCACTTTCTGATTCACTATGGTTTCCCTTCTATTAGCTTGCATATGATTGTATCTTAACTCCACCCACTCGCTGTAGCCGAAGGATTCCAAGCCTACAGCTGTACACTAGATAAAAACCTGCACATGCCGGCTCTGTACAAACTCCTGTGTGGTATAGGAACACACTGAAAGTTATCATAACGGACAGTGGAAAGCTGAGTGGGAAGATCAGTGGAAGCTGCAAACCTGATATTCGTGAATGAATGAAAACATATTTAACCAATGATAATAAACACTTTCAATTTTATAATTACTGAACTTTATTAGGCTTTAAAACAGTAGATCATTGACAAGTTGCAAGCTGGGGTCTTTAAACGATCCTTAATAATAAAAACATTTTTTTTTTAATAATGGGCCTTTTCGGCCAATGTTTTTATTAGACATGTGCAAAACTAAAATTTTCGTTTCGTTTTCGTCCATTCGGACGAAAATGTTATTTATTTCGTCTAAAACGAATTTCGTTCATTAGTGCATTCGTTTCAGACGAAATTCGTTCATTATTTTCGTTTTTTTCGTTCGTTTTATAGAATACAATGTAATACTATTGGCTTTCTATAAACCGAACGAGAGCCCCATTCATAAGAAATTCTTATGAATGGGGCTCTCGTTCGGTTCATAGAAAGGCAATAGTATTACTTGTATTCTATAAGCCGAAAGTCTATAAACCGAACGACTTTCGGTTTATAGACTTTCGGCTTATGGAATACATGTAATCCTATTGCTATTCTATAAACCGAACGACTTTCGGTTTATAGAATAGCCATAGGTTTACATGTATTACATAAGCCGAAAGTCTATAAACCGAAAGTCGTTCGGTTTATAGGCTGTCGGCATTTAACTATACAGAGACAGAGTCTCCATTCATAAAATTATGAATGGAGACTTTGTCTCCGTGTAGTAAAATGCCGACAGCCTATAAACCGAACGTTCCGTTTATAGACTTTCGGCTTATATAATACATGTAATCCTATGGCTATTCTATAAACCGAACGTTCGGTTTATAGAATAGCAATAGGAATACATGTATTCCATAAGCCGACAGCCTATAAACCGAACGTTCGGTTTATAGGCTGTGGGCATTTTACTACACGGAGACAAAGTCTCCATTCATAATTTTATGAATGGAGACTCTGTCTCCGTATAGTTAAATGCCGGCTTTTAACTATACGGAGACAAAGTCTCCATTTATAATTTTATGAATGGAGACTCTGTCTCCGTATAGTTAAATGCCGGTGTTCTGACAAATTTCTGGAGCAAATTCTCCTGCGCAATCGCAGGAGAATTTGCTCACTGCGCATGCGCATAAAGTTACAGCTGATAACTCAGCTGTAACTTTGTGACCACCGCGCATGCGCCAGCTGCGCAACCCACCTCCCGCCCCCTCACACCCCCTGCACACCCCTTCTTACCAGATCATCGACCACAGCGATACACAGCGCATGCGCACGCCTATCCAGCCGTTTGGGAATGTGCGCGTCCGTTGTTGTGTTCTTAAGGTGGTAAGTAACATGGGGCGTCGGGACATAAGGGGGCAAGCATCCTGGTGAGGGCTGCCTCATCTTGATGGGATTTGTGATCCTCCTGCTGCATCAATAATACAGCAGGAGGATCACAAATCCCATCAAGATGAGGCAGCCCTCACCAGGATGCTTGCCCCCTTATGTCCCGACGCCCCGTGTTACTTACCACCTTAAGAACACAACAACGGACGCGCGCATTCCCAAACGGCTGGATAGGCGTGCGCATGCGCTGTGTATCGCTGTGGTCGATGATCTGGTAAGAAGGGGTGTGCGGCGGGTGTGAGGGGGCGGGAGGTGGGTTGCGCAGCTGTCTCATGCACGGTGGTCACAAAGTTACAGCTGAGTTATCAGCTGTAACTTTATGCGCATGCGCAGTGAGCAAATTCTCCTGCGATTGCGCAGGAGAATTTGCTCCAGAAATTTGTCAGAACACCGGCTTTTAACTATACGGAGACAAAGTCTCCATTTATAATTTTATGAATGGAGACTCTGTCTCCGTATAGTTAAATGCCCACAGCCTATAAACCGAACGTTCGGTTTATAGGCTGTCGGCTTTTAACTATACGTTTGTCTCCATTCATAAATTTATGAATGGAGACTCTGTCTCCGTATAGTTAAATGCTATTGTATTCTATAAACCGACTCTATTTCGGCTTATAGAATGCAATAGTACTACGAATGGACGAATGAACGAATGATTTTCCTTTATTAACTATTCGTTCATTCGATTTAGTTAGCTTAGCATTTTCGTTCTTCGTTTTTCGGGCGAATGGACGAAAATGCAATTTTCGGACGAAAATGCATTCGTCCGAAAACGAATGCACATGTCTAGTATATATTCACATGTAAATTGCTTTTTTAATAAAAAATTATGATATAAATAAAATCATGTTTTTATTTCCTTTTATGTGACAATGCTGCCTCTCTCTTTCCCTTGCCCCCAGATTTGTCGCTCTCCCCCCCTTAGTGTTGTCTCTCTCTCACCCTCCCTTTGGCTCCCCCCTCGCTCCCCTTGTGTCTGTCTCTTCCCCCCTTCCCTCCCCTTGTTTCTCTCTGCCCCCCCCCCCCCTTGTTATTCTGTCCCCCCCTCACCTGTTTCTTGCTCCCTGGTGGCTAGTGGGGGCAGCCGGGGGATGTATGCACTATACATAATAGACGGAAGTGTCGGGCAGCATGGAGGTTGTCTGCACGATTCGTGCAGACATCCCCCAGCTGCCCGATTCTCCCTGGTGGCTAGCGAGGCAGCGGAGGATGTCTGCGCGATGAGCGAGACCTCCCCTGCTGCCGCCCGGAACGACAGCCAGGACTTTTATGAGGAAGCCGGAAGTACCCAGCTTCATCATAGAAGTCCCGGCGGTCATGCCGGGCGGCAGCAGGAGAGGTCTCGCTCATCGCGCAGACATCCTCCGCTCCCTCGCTAGCCACCAGGGAGAATCGGGCAGCTGGGGGATGTCTGCACGAATTGTGCAGACAACCTCCATGCTGCCCGACACTTCCGTCTATTATGTATAGTGCATACATCCCCCGGCTGCCCCCACTAGCCACCAGGGAGCAAGAAACAGGTGAGGGGGGGACAGAATAACAAGGGGGGGGGCAGAGAGAAACAAGGGGAGGGAAGGGGGGAAGAGACAGACACAAGGGGAGCGAGGGGGGAGCCAAAGGGAGGGTGAGAGAGAGACAACACTAAGGGGGGGAGAGCGACAAATCTGGGGGCAAGGGAAAGAGAGAGGCAGCTTTGTCACATAAAAGGAAATAAAAACAAGATTTTTTTATATCATAATTTATTATTTAAAAAGCAATTTACATGTGAATATATACTAGACATGTGCATTCGTTTTCGGACGAATGCATTTTCGTCCGAAAATTGCATTTTCGTCCATTCGCCCGAAAAACGAAGAACGAAAATGCTAAGCTAACTAAAGCCGGATGAACGAATGGTTAATAAAGGAAAATCATTCGTTCATTCGTCCATTCGTAGTACTATTGCATTCTATAAGCCGAAATAGAGTCGGTTTATAGAATACAATAGCATTTAACTATACGGAGACAGAGTCTCCATTCATAAAATTATAAATGGAGACTTTGTCTCCGTATAGTTAAAAGCCGGCATTTAACTATACAGAGACAGAGTCTCCATTCATAAAATTATGAATGGAGACTTTGTCTCCGTATAGTTAAATGCCCACAGCCTATAAACCGAACGTTCGGTTTATAGGCTGTGGGCATTTAACTATACGGAGACAGAGTCTCCATTCATAAAATTATAAATGGAGACTTTGTCTCCGTATAGTTAAAAGCCGGCATTTAACTATACAGAGACAGAGTCTCCATTCATAAAATTATGAATGGAGACTTTGTCTCCGTATAGTTAAATGCCCACAGCCTATAAACCGAACGTTCGGTTTATAGGCTGTGGGCATTTAACTATACGGAGACAGAGTCTCCATTCATAAAATTATAAATGGAGACTTTGTCTCCGTATAGTTAAAAGCCGGCATTTAACTATACAGAGACAGAGTCTCCATTCATAAAATTATGAATGGAGACTTTGTCTCCGTGTAGTAAAATGCCCACAGCCTATAAACCGAACGTTCGGTTTATAGGCTGTCGGCTTATGGAATACATGTATTCCTATTGCTATTCTATAAACCGAACTTTCGGTTTATAGAATAGCCATAGGATTACATGTATTATATAAGCCGAAAGTCTATAAACCGATCGTTCGGTTTATAGACTTTCGGCATTTTACTACACGGAGACAAAGTCTCCATTCATAAAATTATGAATGGAGACTTTGTCTTCGTGTAGTAAAATGCCGACAGCCTATAAACCGAACGACTTTCGGTTTATAGACTTTCGGCTTATGCACTACATGTAATCCTATGGCTATTCTATAAACCGAAAGTCGTTCGGTTTATAGTTTAGCAATAGCATTACATGTATTCTATAAACCGAACGTCGTTCGTTTTAAAGACTTTCGGCTTATAGAATACTATTGGCTTTCTATAAACCGAACTAGAGTCGAGTCCCCATTCATAAGAAATTCTTATGAATGAGGAGGGACTCTAGTTAGGTTTATAGAATGCCAATAGTATTCTATAAGCCGAAAGTCTTTAAAACGAACGACGTTCGGTTTATAGAATGCATGTAATGCTATTGCTGTTCTATAAGCCGAATGTCTTTCGGCTTATAGAACAGCAATAGCATTACATGTATTCTATAAACCGAACGTCGTTTGTTTTAAAGACTTTCGGCTTATAGAATACATGCTGCTATTGGCTTTCTATAAACCGAAAGAGTCCCCATTCATACGAATAGGTCAATTGACCTATTCGTATGAATGGGAACTCAATTTCGGTTTATAGGAAGCTAATAGCATTACATGCATTCCATAAACCGAAAGTCATTCATGTCGGTTTATGGAATGTAGTACAATGCTATTGGTATTGTAAACCGACTCTATTTCGGTTTAGAATGCCAATAGCACGAATGGACGAATGGACGAATGAACGAATGATTTTCGTTTATTAACCATTCGTTCATTCGGATTTTGTTAGTTAAAATTTTCGTTATTCGTTTTTCGGACGAATGGACGAAAATGCTATTTTCGTCCGAAAATGCATTCGTCCGAAAACGAATGCACATGTCTAGTTTTTATTTTATTTTTTCATCACCAGGCCATTATGAGTCATCTGGTCATACTCTTCTTGCTTGTTATCAGAGCTGATATGTGCCAAATGTTCAATTACAATCTAGCACCCTTTACAGACAATATTTAATAGAATGTTCCAAGTCCCCAAACTGCTCTGTGGGCCTTCCAAATAATAATTCATCATAATAAAACAAGCTATCATCCTAAAGGTCACTTTACTCCTCACACTTTAGTTCTATCTAATGGTGATCACACATAGGGCGTTAAAAACAATTTGTTATCTAATTATTTTGACAACAATAATGTTGGTGCTTAGGAAATTGAGCAACATGTTAAAGAGGGATTTAATTGCTATATACTGTTTAATTTTATTACAGATTCAACCATTTTGAACTGCATCTTTAGTCCCATCTCTTTTTCAGTGCTTCCCAACCTGCAGGAAGGCGTGTGATATATCCAGGGTGGCTGTGAGTATCCCACAAGGAGCATCCGGATGTGAAATCTCCGGGGTGGTTGTGAGTGTTCCACACGGAGCGTCCGGATGTGATATCTCCGGGGTGATTGTGAGTATTCCACACGGAGCGTCCGGATGTGATATCTCCGGGGTGGCTGTGAGTGTTCCACACGGAGCGTCCGGATGTGATATCTCCGGGGTGGCTGTGAGTATTCCACACGGAGCGTCCGGATGTGATATCTCCGGGGTGGCAGTGAGTGTTCCACACGGAGCGTCCGGATGTGATATCTCCGGGGTGGCTGTGAGTATCCCACACGGAGCGTCCGGATGTGATATCTCCGGGGGGCTGTGAGTATTCCACACGGAGCATCCCGATAGGATATCTCCGGGGTGGCTGTGAGTATTCCACACAGAGCGTCCGGATGTGATATCTCCGGGGTGGCTGTGAGTATTCCACACGGAGCATCCGGATATGATATCTCCTGGGTGGCAGTGAGTATTCCAACTGGCGCATCCGGATGTGATATATCCAGGGTGGCTGTGAGTATTCCACACGGAGCGTCCGGATGTGATATCTCCGGGGTGGCTGTGAGTGTTCCACACGGAGCGTCCGGATGTGATATCTCCGGGGTGGCTGTGAGTGTTCCACATGGAGCGTCCGGATGTGATATCTCCGGGGTGATTGTGAGTGTTCCACACGGAGCGTCCGGATGTGATATCTCCGGGGTGGCTGTGAGTGTTCCACACGGAGCGTCCGGATGTGATATCTCCGGGGTGATTGTGAGTGTTCCACACGGAGCGTCCGGATGTTATATCTCCGGGGTGGCTGTGAGTGTTCCACACGGAGCGTCCGGATGTGATATCTCCGGGGTGGCTGTGAGTGTTCCACACGGAGCGTCCGGATGTGATATCTCCGGGGTGGCTGTGAGTATTCCACACGGAGCGTCCGGATGTGATATCTCCGGGGTGATTGTGAGTGTTCCACACGGAGCGTCCGTATGTGATATCTCCGGGGTGATTGTGAGTGTTCCACACGGAGCGTCCGGATGTGATATCTCCGGGGGGCTGTGAGTGTTCCACAAGGAGCGTCCGGATGTGATATCTCCGGGGTGGCTGTGAGTATTCCACACGGAGCGTCCGGATGTGATATCTCCGGGGTGGCTGTGAGTGTTCCACACGGAGCGTCCGGATGTGATATCTCCGGGGTGGCAGTGAGTATTCCACACGGAGCGTCCGGATGTGATATCTCCGGGGTGGCTGTGAGTATTCCACACGGAGCATCCCGATAGGATATCTCCGGGGTGGCTGTGAGTATTCCACATGGAGCATCTGGATGTGATATCTCCGGGGTGGCTGTGAGTATTCCACACGGAGCGTCCGGATGTGATATCTCCGGGGTGGCTGTGAGTATTCCACATGGAGCATCTGGATGTGATATCTCCGGGGTGGCTGTGAGTATTCCACACGGAGCGTCCGGATGTGATATCTCCGGGGTGGCTGTGAGTATCCCACACGGAGCGTCCGGATGTGATATCTCCGGGGGGCTGTGAGTATTCCACACGGAGCATCCCGATAGGATATCTCCGGGGTGGCTGTGAGTATTCCACACAGAGCGTCCGGATGTGATATCTCCGGGGTGGCTGTGAGTATTCCACACGGAGCATCCGGATATGATATCTCCTGGGTGGCAGTGAGTATTCCAACTGGCGCATCCGGATGTGATATATCCAGGGTGGCTGTGAGTATTCCACACGGAGCGTCCGGATGTGATATCTCCGGGGTGGCTGTGAGTGTTCCACACGGAGCGTCCGGATGTGATATCTCCGGGGTGGCTGTGAGTGTTCCACATGGAGCGTCCGGATGTGATATCTCCGGGGTGATTGTGAGTGTTCCACACGGAGCGTCCGGATGTGATATCTCCGGGGTGGCTGTGAGTGTTCCACACGGAGCGTCCGGATGTGATATCTCCGTGGTGGCTGTGATTGTTCCACACGGAGCGTCCGGATGTGATATCTCCGGGGTGGCTGTGATTGTTCCACATGGAGCGTCCGGATGTGATATCTCTGGGGTGGCTGTGAGTGTTCCACACGGAGCGTCCGGATGTGATATCTCCGGGGTGGCTGTGAATGTTCCACATGGAGCGTCCGGATGTGATATCTCCGGGGTGGCTGTGAGTGTTCCACACGGAGCGTCCGGATGTTATATCTCCGGGGTGGCTGTGAGTGTTCCACACGGAGCGTCCGGATGTGATATCTCCGGGGTGGCTGTGAGTGTTCCACACGGAGCGTCCGGATGTGATATCTCCGGGGTGGCTGTGAGTATTCCACACGGAGCGTCCGGATGTGATATCTCCGGGGTGATTGTGAGTGTTCCACACGGAGCGTCCGGATGTGATATCTCCGGGGTGATTGTGAGTGTTCCACACGGAGCGTCCGGATGTGATATCTCCGGGGTGGCTGTGAGTATTCCACACGGAGCGTCCGGATGTGATATCTCTGCGGTGGCTGTGAGTGTTCCACACGGAGCGTCCGGATGTGATATCTCCGGGGTGGCTGTGAGTGTTCCACACGGAGCGTCCGGATGTGATATATCCAGGGTGGCTGTGAGTATTCCACACGGAGCGTCCGGATGTGATATATCCAGGGTGGCTGTGAGTATTCCACACGGAGCGTCCGGATGTGATATCTCCGGGGTGGCTGTGAGTGTTCCACACGGAGCGTCCGGATGTGATATCTCCGGGGTGGCTGTGAGTGTTCCACACGGAGCGTCCGGATGTGATATATCCTGGGTGGCTGTGAGTATTCCACACGGAGCGTCCGGATGTGATATCTCCGGGGTGATTGTGAGTGTTCCACACGGAGCGTCCGGATGTGATATCTCCGGGGTGGCTGTGAGTGTTCCACACGGAGCGTCCGGATGTGATATCTCCGGGGTGGCTGTGAGTGTTCCACACGGAGCGTCCGGATGTGATATATCCAGGGTGGCAGTGAGTATTCCACACGGAGCGTCCGGATGTGATATCTCAGGGGTGGCTGTGAGTGTTCCACACGGAGCGTCCGGATGTGATATCTCCGGGGTGGCTGTGAGTGTTCCACACGGAGCGTCCGGATGTGATATCTCCGGGGTGGCTGTGAGTATTCCACACAGAGTATCCGGATGTGAAATCTCCGGGGTGGCTGTGAGTATTCCACACAGAGTATCCGGATGTGAAATCTCCGGGGTGGCTGTGAGTATTCCACACAGAGTATCCGGATGTGATATCTCCGGGGTGCCTGTGAGTATTCCACAAGGAGCATCCGGATGGGATATCTCTGGGGTGGCTGTGGGTATTCCACACGGAGTATCTGCACTTGTTCATGCAAGTTAAGGGAAAGGGTGTTTATCTAATGTCTAAGCCATTGATGATGGGCCTCAAAACACGACGGGCCTGAGACTTTGATTAGAACCGGTAGCGGAGGCCTTATCTCATATAAGACTGCTCTGAAAAAGCCCTGATAGGGCGAAACGCGTCGCGAGATTGGTGACGTCCCACGTGAGCTGTCTATCCCGGAAGTCTTTTTGTTGTTCCACTACACGAGATTACTGCTTACCGATTCGTGGAACACTGACTTTTGGATCATCATTCCGCTGCAAGTAACTCTGCTGAAACGGACCAGCTTGGTGAAACTGCTTCCGATTTCGTCTTTTATTATTTTTATATCTGATGCTGTTTTCTGCTGTTTTTTATGTAAGATTTTATATCGGGGGGAGATTAAAATGTATTTGTATTTTTATACTACAACTGTATCCCTCTACTTGTACTTCCATATATATCACTGCGACTCCCCTGATGAACGAGCACTTTACCCTTGGGGATCATAGGACTTAGAGTCCATCGTCTTATACACCTAGAGCCGGTTTTTTAGGCTCTAGACATTGTGAGTATATCTCCAAAGGGGGAAATATTCACTGGTACCACTTATTGATAATACTGCACATTATTTTTTTTATATTTTTCTTTTACATATACGGATCATTACATCAATCGTTGATAAGTATCTTTTATATATTCCACTCTTGCGCAACACTTTATCACTTTTTCACTTTGTCTACCTGTGCCCTCTGGAGGGAAAGCACTAGTGTTTTGCTGCACTTTATATATTCTTTAGCGCTTGTCACTTTATTGTCACGTTTACTCTAAGCCATTGATGATGGGCCTCAAAACACGGCAGGCCTGAGACTTTGATTAGAACCGGTAGCGGAGGCCTTATCTCATATGGTTGTACACCCCCTGGATCTGAGTACAGCAAACTATTTCTTTTCATTCAAGTCATGTCAACGCACCACAGTCCAGCAGTTTCACTTGTGTCACCGCTTTGCTGTCTGACCATGATGAAAACTGGATTCCCCCACATGGTAAGTGGATGAAAATAAACAGCTTCTCAAGTGGGGTCGGGTATCAGAGCCCCCAAACATTTTTATTTTACAATAGATTGGAGTAAACCATCGTTTGAAATGAATAATTCCACCTCTATCGCCGATAAATAAACTGGATATTGATATATTAGCTTTGCTATAGTCCTGCCTATCTCCCGAATTGGGGGTCACTGAATCTAGAGGCCCCTGTAAAATGATTTAAACCGAAAACTTAAGGAGAACTATAACATCATGTTCCATATATTAGAAAAAATGGATAACATATAGAAAATAAGCTAGGTGTCCCTTTAAGCATGCACGTGAGTACAAAATTCCAATTTACCTAGAAAGACTGTCTGTAATGTCTTGTGTCTATGGAATGAAATGTATTCGAATTTACCCATTGTATATAGCACAACTTTCCTGGTGACTAAAATAAATTTACTGTACACAGCCTGCTCCCAGTTTGATTGTGATGCCCCTCCATACATGCCCCTCTGCCCTATGATATATTACATATAATCCATTTACTGTATCAGTCAGTCAGTGACCAGCGTTGGCTGTGAAGATTATTACATACACCTAGCTCTTCCTAGAGCACCTGGGGATATTGTAGATGGTGTATGGTCCCTCCAGACAGGAAGTTTTCATTCACTGTTGCCTGAAGATTGAGCATGTGTTTGGAACAATTATCTAAGTATTTTCTTCCCCCTGAAGGTTCTGCAATATTCACTAATCCCAAAGGATTACTATTTGTAGCAAACATATTAGCCAGATGTGGCTAAACCTAGCAATGACCGACCAGTGATTGGGGGTCATACAGTGCAGGTGTATATAAACTGGTTCTATTACACTCGTCGAGTGTCCTGCATGGAGAGAATGTTGTCTAGTGTTTATAACTGCTTTTAACTCTGCTTAAACCTGAAATAACTCAAAAAGTAGATACTGTATTCATAGCATGCGGCTTTGCAGAAACTGCAGGTAATCCATGACCGCTTCAAGTTTTGACGATTTCTTGTAAAATTAGTTTGCTTTTCCAGGAAAATCGGAGAGAGAGAGGGGATGTTACATCACAATTGTAGCTCTCTTTACTTCTCCAACACTAAAAGGGTTAACAAAATACACAAATGTTATAGAATAGTTATTGTACATACAAATATATAAAAACATTACTCCCTGCCCCCACAACAACAAAAACAAACTTGCAGAGAAGAGTCCCTGCACCCAGAATGACCCAAGAAGCCATATGCTCTCTTTTCCCCCCACTATCTCATTGACTACCAATATACATTTTTAATATTGGTAGTGCACAGAGTGTTGGCGTGTAAGGATATACAGTAGGTTGTGTATACTTATTAACCCTTCATCTTACTCTACTTCACAAAGTGAAACATGCCTAGAATCTGTTTGTCTCAAGGGTGAGGGTAGAGGGGATATAATAACCAGGTCATATATCATAATATGCTTGCAGAGAGGTGTACAGACTAGCTGTGTTTTGTTTTTGTACATCTTTGATGATGAATCTGCCTTGCACATATATACGGTTATCTAAGACTGATCTAAGAAATGTTCATATACTATTAATTGGCAGAATAAGCTACCCATATGGCGATTTCAATGAAAACAGTCACTAAAATACTATTCCCTGTGTTATCTGGTGCCTGCATGGGTGCGAGAAATACTCTGTTAAGTAATAGCAACATTAAAACATTGCGTGGAATCAGTCCAAGTTGGGCTGTCGTTTGGACGACCATTAGCGGACAACGCTCCTGACAGTGACTGAAACAAGACTAATTACTTTCTGCACCAAGACGCAAAGGCATGGGCACCGAGGCTGCTCACTGTGATCATTTACTGGATGATGTGACAGACAATATAATGATCTTCCATGGAACCTTCACAGACCTTGCCACGGAACATGGTGGGCTGGCTCGGACCCGTAAACCGCTCATCTCTCCTTCTAGTAGGTTTCGTACTTCTTCGTTCCTCGGTTATTTAAATGCAGGTTATTACAGTTATTTGTAGGAGTTAAAGCCTTTGTAGTTTATCAACCAAGTGAATGGGGGAAAAAAGCAGATTGCTTGTCGGTTGTTTGCCTGACATCCCCGCGGAGAGCATTTGCTGTCCTGCTTGGCCTTTTCAAATGATACGGAATTAAAGTTCATTATTCATTTCCAACAGATGCCAAAGAAGTTTCTCTGTTTGTTAATATAATGTAATTGTTTTAAGCAGGAATCCTGTGATCGGGATCACACTGAACCATTCCGACAGGTTTTATCGGTTTAATTTTTCACATTGAATTTACTGCTAACAGCACTTATTATTTGGGAATGCTAATTTGTTTTCCCAGACTGTCTTCTGTGCATTCCGGACAACCCTCCAGTACATGAACTCTGATATACTAAATGTGTTTCTTTTTAAGTGATACTAAAGTTGTTGTTTTTTTAGCAGAAACAAAAGTTAATAATGTTCTTCTACTTGGTCTTTGTAAACCTGACATGTCTCTTTATGGAATAAAATTAACACACACAGCCAATCACGAGGAGCGTTCCTTTCTCACATCTGTCCGTGTCTCATGTGTGCCAACTGTCTCTCTCTGCTAGGGAGAAGAGAGAACTTTGTTTTCATTTATGTAAATAATCGACAGGACCTAACAGTTTACCAGACACCATGGAAGCTATTCAATTGGTCTTGGGGATTTTTTTTTAGTAGAAATGTTCTTTATGCATTAGTCTATTACCCTTTTTTGGTTCTCTAAGCATGACACCACTTTAAAAACTTGAAGCCAGGTCAGTTCCTGGGGTCAAGTTTTAAAAGAGGAGCAGTCAGCATGAGCATGCTTCTATGGGTCTACCCAATATAGAGTGGTCAGGCACGAAATTGGGCCAGATCGGGGATTTGAATCTGAATTGCGGAGAAATCTGTAATTCTGCCACGCAATATGGTAGATTTGAAGATTTTGTTCAAACTGAACAAAAGTAAAAATGTATCATAGTAACCCCCCATAAATTAAAATTAATGGTCCAACTGAGGCTAGCGGCAGTCCACTGACCACATGCAAGAGGCTTTCCACTGGCTCCACACGCAATAAATATTTCCCCCCTGAGGCCAGTGACTGTGCAGACAATAAAAGGTAGCCCTCAGGGACAGCAGCTGTCCATAAATATAGTAAAAGGCCCCCCGAGGGGCCAGTGGCTGTCAATAAATATAATAAAGGGTTGTCCTCTTGCCCTTCTTATGTATTAGAAGGCCCTCCGGTGGCCAGCTGCTGTCACTGGCCCCAGGAGGGCAAATATTCATGCCGATTTGGGACCACGTCGTTGGTCTCTGAGTAGCCCAAACTTCTCTAAAGTAGTCCAAAACACTACCCGAGTAGACCCTCTTATGTTTGACAATATCCCCCAGCAAACTTTGACAGGAAGTAATATTTGACTAAAGTAACATGACTAACATTACATTAAAAAGCTGACATATTAATATGGGGAGGTGTGGCTTTAAGATCACATGACAGACATGCAGAAGAGTGGCCATCCTACAGAAGATCATGGGATTGAGCTTAAAGTAAAAGTTTCCGGGATGAGCTGGAAGGAGCTGTACACTTGCAACAACTCTGTTTCTATTTACTCGGAGTGATAAAGAAGGTGATGTGACCGATTCATTGATCCCCAGCACTGACAGATGTTACTAATAAAGAAATACAGCTGAAGCATATTGATTAAGGGGGTGTTAATGGAGCTCGATGGGACAAGTCACATATTTGTCATTATTTCTAAATGCTTGAAATGTTTACAGGATTAAATAAAGCGTTGTGATTAATGTATTATCCACTCATTTATCAAAACCTCCTACTAAATCACTACACTGCTCCAGGGTCACGGGATAAATCTGGAAATAGTCCACCGATCAATTAAGCCCTTAAGGACCAGGGATTTCAATGTGTGAAAGACCAGGGCCATTTTTCCATTATTTTTTTTTTGTTTAAATATAATTTCCTCTTTGTCAATTAATTTATCTATACAAGTTATATATTGTTTATAAATGGACAGTAACAGCTTTATATATATATATATATCTACTGCCTCCGCCGGCTTGCCACCTGTCAGTGGTCATATATACATAAAAATCCAAAAGGAATGCACTCACGTAAACTAGCATATATATATATATATATATATATATATATATATATATGTGTGTGTGTATGTGTAAGTATATATATGTAAGTATTATATATAAATCCCCAAAATAGTGGCACTCACTGGTCTTGTGTAGAAAAATGTATTTGTAGAACATCAATGTTTCGATCCTCAACATGGGGCCTTCATCAGGACAATACACAATATATATATATATACACACACACACACACACAAACACTACCACACACAAATATACATAAATATATACATACATATATAAAAAGATACACCGATCAGCCATAATATTATGAGCACTGACAGGTGGCAAGTCGGCAGAGGCAGTGTGATGCTTTGGGCAGTGTTCCTCTGGGAAACATTCAGCTGGATAATGCTCCCTGCCACAAAGCAGAAATGGTCCAGGAATGGTTTGAGGAACACAACAATGAGTTCAAGGTGTTGACTTGGTCTCCAAATTCCCCAGATCTCAATCCAATCGAGCATCTGTGGGATGTGCTGGACAAACAAGTCTGATCCATGGAGGCCCCACCTCACAACTTACAGGACTTAAAGGATCTGCTGCTAACATCTTGGTGCCAGATACCACAGCACACCTTCAGAGGTCTAGTGGAGTCCATGCCTCGACGGGTCAGGGCGGTTATGGGCTGGGAAGGGCACCTGCCACTCTCTGTACCTTGGTGTGTGAGGTGACATGACTGCCGCACCACAGAATGGGTCCAGGAACTGTGCTGTGATTGCGAGGCAAATTCCTTGATCCAAGAGTAATGGTGGCCCATTACTCTACCATGGTAACAAGATAGTAATGTAATAGCACAGCAAAATGTGCAACGAAACACATTGGGGTGAGAAAGAATGGAGAGCATGGGACACTTTCCACAAAGATACATTTTTGTCTTCTAATTATTTTGGAGGGAGAGTCCATTCACCTAACCACTGATGGTCAGAGCTGTCAATTAACTATTGGCCATTATTTTTAGTGGAATTAGCACATCACGATAGTTACTTTTTTTTTTTACACTGGTCACCAGTTTTGAACAGTTCTGCTCAAAAAGTATGATACCACGAATGGCCAGGCTATGTGCGTTACTCAACCAGATGGCAGAGTAATGTAATATCTGGTAAAATGATCCACCAGACTGGACGCTGACCATTTTTACATGGCCGTGGGTTTTACCGCTGGCAATGTAATCAATCCCTCTAAGTCTTAAGATCAGTAAAAAAAACATTCCCCAACTCCGGAATAGCAAAACATATTTATTTCCTATATTTTTCAAAGTTCTGGGATATCTTTTGAAGTGTATGGACCCAGTGCTAGTTGCTGGAATTGTAAGAGAGAGAAAGAGTTTCACCCACCCCCCCCCCCCCCAGTTATCTGCCCCCATCACGGTAATGGAATTATTTCACGCAAAGTGGTCAGCTGTATTTGTGGTTCGATAAGGAAGTGAAACCACATGGTCCTGCAGGATGGAGGCTCGCTGAACCATGACAAATGTATTTAATAGTTGGGTAAATTGTAGAGATTCAGGAGAGCCCTACAGCATGTCCTCTGTCAGTCAAATCCTCCTGATTGACTGCAGATGGTGTCCGGGACACAAAGTATACTTTCTTCAACAGCTTAAATCTACATCAAATTAAATATTTTGCTACCAGGCAGCAATTGAGTTGCTTTAAATTGGGCAAGATGAGAATTCCCATGACTGTGTTTACACGGGGTTATTATTTTTTGTAGAAGATTCATTTTAAACATGTCACTGGATCTCAACTGGGTTAAAAGAAGAGGTCACCATTACAGGATAACTCCTATGCTTCATTGTAAACAAAACACTACTTTCCACCAGCTGTGGTCAAAGAATAGCTTTCAGAAAAGATAAAAGTTTTAATTAATTAAAAGCTAGTTCACAACCTCTCCCTACTCCGGGGCACATGGAGGGTATTTGCTCAATTTAATATTGACTGTTATGATAGCACAGTCACTGATAACACCAATGGGAATGCCTCAGAAACAAACAAGTTGGGGTAGGGCTAGAAACGTCTTATTTTCCATTAAGAATTCTACGGGGGAGAGGAAGTGAAGCCCACTGTGCACAAGTAAAAATGATAGGTTATTGTTCATTTCTTAGATGCATTAGAAATGATCAATGCAAGGTATAGGCAGGTCATATAGCAGGAAAATGCAATTTTAAACGCTTGCAATTATAAAAAGCTCATGGTACATACATGAAGTATTCACAGCCATGCTACACAAACACAAAGATGTTATTCTCTCTGTGGATTCAATTAAAGCGGGATTAAACCCTCTATAACATTTTTTTTCGTACTATGCGGCTATGCAAGTCGGATCATCTCCCCTTCACTGATTGGTTGTGTGGAGCATGAGTGACGTGTACACACACCAATCAGAGAGACCGTCTCTCTCTGCCGTCATAGAACACTGATTAGTTACAGGGATGCCCCCTAGTCTTTACCTTTCAGAGAGGCAGAAAGGGTCGTAATATAAAAGAAAATCAAAGAATCAGGATTACTCTCTCTTTAATATGAAGCAGATTTTATATATTAGTTTTCAGGAAAGTTTATGTAAGTTTTATTTGGCCATAAAAGTGCACATTACTGTAATGTACGCTGCAGATTCCAAATGTGTCTTTTTAAATGTAGAATATATAAAATTTAGCGTGGTTCAAACATTAATTTCTTATGCTTATGGTGGAACAAATTGCATTAAGTTATTTCTATATTTGCACATGGTATTTAAGAGATTGAAAATCCACCTCACCCTCAAAAAAGGTTTACAATGCCAGCTCCACCCACTGGCCAGTATTAGAAAAATCTCAGTGTTCAGCTGTATATTCAGACCTGAAAATGAGCCTGGGCCCCTCTCTCTGCTGCTGTGCTGAGCAAAGTAGTCACCAATGTTTATTCCATCCAGACTATGGATTGCACTATAGTGCTTACAGACCTGTGTATGCACTATATGAGTGTAGTGACACACCTGCATTTGCACTATAATAGAACACTTGCACACCTGTGGTTGCCAATAAAATAGAACACTTGCACACCCATAGTTGCCAACATCAGCCATGTTTCCAGGGACACATATTTGTTCCACATGCTGCAGAAAGAGCATGCAAAGTGCAGCCCAGCAGGCTATACACACAGACAGAATCCAATTAATTAATCAGGGTGGAGATCTACATCCTACATACTGCCAGGCTGCACTTTGCATGCTCTTTCTGCAGCATGTGGAACACATATGTGTCCCTGGAAACATGGCCGATGTTGGCAACTATGCACACCTATGACTGCACAATTATAGAATGCTTGCATACCTCCATGTTCACTTTAACAGAACTCTTGCACACCTGAGTGTTCACTATAATAGAACTCTTGCACAGCCGAGTGTTCAATACAATAGAACGCTTGCACACCTGCATGTTCACTATAATAGAATACTTGCACACCTATGACTGCACTATAATAGATCTCTTGAACGCTTGCATATTCACTATAATAGAACACTTGCACACCTGCATGCACATTAAAGTAGAACACTTACTCACCTGTGTGTGCACTATTGTAGCACACTTAGACACCTGCATCTTCATTACAATAAAATACTTACACACCTACATGTGCACAATAGTAAAGCACCATGAATGCACTAACAATACACATACACACCTGTGAATGCACGATAATAAGACACATACAGACCTGTGAATGCACTATAATATGACACATACATACCTGTGAATGTACTATAGCAAGGTACATACAGACCTGTGAATGCACTATAATAAGACACATACACACCTGTGAAACACTATAATAAGACACATACAGTCCTGTGAATGCACTATAATAAGACACAAACATACCTGTGAATGCACTATAATAAGACACATACAGACCTGTGAATGCACTATAATAAGACACAAACAGACCTGTGAATGCACTATAATAAGACACATACAGTCTTGTGAATGCACTATAATAAGACACATACACACCTGTGAAGGCACTATAATAAGACACATACATACCTGTGAATGCACTATAATAAGACACATACACACCTGTGAATGCACTATAATAAGACACATACAGTCCTGTGAATGCACTATAATAAGACACATACAGACCTGTGAATGCACTATAATAAGACACATACACACCTGTGAATGCACTATAATAAGACACATACAGACCTGTGAATGCACTATAATAAGACACATACACACCTGTGAATGCACTATAATAAGACACATACAGTCCTGTGAATGCACTGTAATAAGACACATACAGACCTGTGAATGCACTATAATAAGACACATACACACCTGTGAAACACTATAATAAGACACATACAGTCCTGTGAATGCACTATAATAAGACACATACAGACCTGTGAATGCACTATAATAAGACACATACAGTCTTGTGAATGCACTATAATAAGACACATACACACCTGTGAATGCACTATAATAAGACACATACATACCTGTGAATGCACTATAATAAGACACATACACACCTGTGAATGCACTATAATAAGACACATACAGTCCTGTGAATGCACTATAATAAGACACATACAGACCTGTGAATGCACTATAATAAGACACATACACACCTGTGAATGCACTATAATAAGACACAAACAGACCTGTGAATGCACTATAATAAGACACATACAGTCCTGTGAATGCACTGTAATAAGACACATACACACCTGTGAATGCACTTTAATACTTACACAAATTGTTAGCAGTGGGCTTTGTTGGGTATCTGCCCAGATAATAAAAGGCATGGCACTCGTACATTATTCTAATTAATGCAATCTGAGCTACAAGCAATTTCCATTTATTTCCATAGAATTCTTTTTATGAGTCTCTGGGTCAAAAAAATAAAAAAGGTCTTTTTTTTCTGACTAATCAAACATCCATTGATATTTCCCACTAGTCTATTGACCAGTCTCTAAAACACTTGCATATTCTAAACAGAGCTTTGCTGTTAGGGGATTTGCAAACCTTTTGAAGAATAGGGCACACCACTCGCTGAGTTCTTTTAATTATGTTTTAAAGCATTATTTAGCAATACCTGATTTTCTAAGCTAACTGTTCTCAGTAGAGAGAGAACATGTAAGAGGCCATTTTCTACGACTCCCAAAAGGGTGAGAATAAATTGCCGCAGGCATTTTTAACTAGCTAAAAAGGTTATGGAATCTCCAAAAAAATCCTCCGGGGGAAGCAGTGACTGTACTTACACAAATTATCTTCCAAGCAAAATGCCAATGACAGCGCCGATGATCATGGTTTAAGATATAAGCATAAAACCAAGCCAGCATGAGATTTGTCTGTAATTAATCTTGACCCAATGGTTTGTACAATAATATTGTTAACCAGTTAAATATATGGCACTGTTACACATAATGCCAATAAAATGCTAATTAGAGGACAATTTAACTCAAGGGTTAAAGATACAAGTCCTGCATCTCCAAAGTCAACCCAGCTCTCTCATAGCTGAGACACAGCAGTTCTAGAGGCTGGCATATGCTGACAGTGGCAGTGCGCATGCACAGCCAATCAGAGTTCATCTGATCGGGGTCTGCAGAATGTGGGGGCTCTCTCTGCTTGTTAAGGTGCCCTCTGCTGATCCCATGCAGAAACGAGGGTTTCTCTCTGCAGTAGCAGTGATGCCAGTTTCTCATGGAAGCTGCTGATCAGAGTATAACCTGGCATGTACCATGAAAAGTACATGCCACTTATTATCATACTATAGACAGCTAACTGTTCACTTGCACACCTGAGTGAACACTTTAATAGAATACTTGCACACCTATGACTGCACTATAATAGATCTCTTGAACACTTGCATATTCACTATAATAGAACACTTGCACACCTGCATGCCCACTAAAGTATATATTATAAACAAAAGTGAAAAATATGGTTTAGTGTCCCTTTTAACCCAAAAAAATTTAGGCATTATCCCCGTGTGACCCTGCTCTTTACTACACCCATATAGTGCATAGAGATTGCAAGAAAACCCCAGGGTGATCAAGCTATAATCAGTGCAAATAGAACACAAAAAATGGGTGCACACAATATAAGTTCGCACTGCGCCGACGCCGCCTATGTAGAAAAAAACCAAAACCTGATTTGTGTCAGGGGAACCTTTGCCAAACGTAGTTTGCTGGAGGTCCCTCTCTACATCACTGAAAAGTGCTGGGAGTTATAAAAGAAAATGCAATCTCCGTTATCCATATCAGGTAAGTAGTAGCCTCGAACGCCCCACTTTATCCTATAAGAGCACTGTACAGATAACAATTTTCAGCCTAGTTTGTGAATGTTTTTGTTCTGTATATTAATTCTGCTCCTGTCTGGCCTGTGTCACCCTGATGTACACTCACAATATCATTTACTGGCTCTTATATCATTAAAGAAAATGGAAGCAGCTCCAATCTGTGGAATGGCAGAGTACAATGATTAAATCAGCCAGAAAACCAGGAATCCGAACAGCGCTAGTTCTTTTTTGTTCAGGGTTCTATTCCCAGTTAGGGAAATCTAAACAGGTGTCACACCTGCCCGTGTTTATACCATTTGCAAATGTATCGCTATGCGTCTGAAGCTGAATTTGGCAGAGCACACTTACTGGGAGCGATATCTACAGATTGGAATTAGCAAAGCTTTGGATGAATTAGAATCTCCTGCGACACCTCCCGGTACTGCCCGGTGAGCGAATTTACCAAATACACGTGGCATTCATCAAATTTGTTAAAAATCTATATCATCTTTCATTATTTTTTATTCTTTGCATTTCCAGTATAAGCATTGTTTAGGTGATACAGTCCCTTTAATTTGCTGTAAATGTTATAAAATGTCAAACATTGTTTAAACATGCATGCTTTTTCTTTTGGTTCATATTATTTTTTAATACATATAAGCCATAACAAAACAAAAAAAGAAGCAAAGTATAGTGTAGTTTCCATTGAAAGTGAATGCTGAAAAGATCATTAATTAGATACTTGAAGACATAGAATGTACATGGTCAAGAGGTACTGAAGAGCAGAGGGATCTTAGAGCAAGGGCATGCTTATCCATACTGCTGCCTTTATCTTTTTCATCCTAATTATCACAACTTGATAAAAATAAAGGTAAAAAAAAAAGCATTTAAACCCAAGTACTCTGAAGCTAAGTGTCAAAGAGAAGGACTTTCCATTACCTTACACATAAGGAGTAGGGATAACCTGAGCTGGGGCCACATCTCAGTACAAATCTGTTTGTCTTTTAATATGTTTCTCCAGCGTCTATCAATGAGTATTCACTGGCTATCAGACAATGCTGTGACTGGATTATTAGTACCAAACAATGTAAAATTGTTTTCTATTAGGGACACTCCATGCAGCAAACTAACTTGTTTTAAACTGTGTACAGGAATTTTTATTTGTGTATGCTGATACGTGCAGTCATTAATTAGGAAGTGATGGGAGGGACAGAACAGTTGTGACCATCCCAATGCATCTCTAACGCAGACCACTGCTTGGCTGGTTTGGTGCTTGAACTGTTGAAGTCATCCTGGGCGGACTGAATCTCTAGGAGAAAGCTTGCAAAAGGTTTGTTTTCAAGTTAAGTATTGCAACAACAAAAAACCTGAAACTGCAAAAAAATGGCAGATGTGTATTTTTGGAGAGTCAGATTTAATATGCATGTATTCAATTATTTACAAAAAAACTGAATTATTCTTTAAAATCAGCAAAACAGGGTCAATGAATAACATGCTATAATATTTTGGTATTACTGTGGCCTTAGATTGGCCGCATGTACTGTCGTATTGAGTTACGGAACAACCGCGCATGAGCAGTAGCGATCACACTCAACCTCCCAAGTGCCACTTCCCCCGCATCTCAATTCGGCGTGGGAAGATGTTAGTAGGTATGCACTATGCCTAACCAAAGTATAGGGAAACCAAGGCACAGGCTTAGTGACTTGGATTCAGTTTTTGTCTCCTGCTTAGGACATCACTGTGCGGCCTGCTATACAGATAAACTGCTTTTAATAAAAAATAACAATAGGAAGTCATAAACTGAAGACAGAGCATAAATTTTTTTAATCTATGCATTTTCCTTGGAAGTATGTACTACATACTGTACATAAACATTTTTTCATTCACTATATCCATAGTAGAATCAGTAGATTTTGTCCCTTTTCTTATCTGTAGTATTTATCTTTTGTTTGTTTTGTAATCTATCTATTCTATTTGACGATACAAAAAAAAAAAAAATTCACTCACAAGGTTTTCAAATAGTCTATAGTTTAGGAGGAAAATGCAAAAATATTACCTAGTCTGTCAGTGCTCGGTGAAAGCCATCAAATAGAAGGGCTTGATTGGGCTTGAGTGGCTTAATAATGGCCGGTATTCAACGAAATAGGATTAATGTAAGAAATGGCCTCATTTCTGTTACTTTGCTTGTAGACATTTCATTCCTCACCAAAGTGGATAATTGCATCAAAACAGAAAGAAAAAAAAAATGCTAGATTTATGTTCTGATAAAATAATAGAAGGTAAAATGAAATCTGTAAAATAAAAGGCATTTCATGTGTGTTTTGAATTATTGTATCACAAGTTGGCTCTATCCCTTGACGGTTTTAATAAAATGATTCAGTGACTGCAATAAAAATAAATCAGTCCAAATTAATAAGTCTGAGGGAAGGGTTTGCCATTTTTTTTAAATATACCTTTATTATTTAATGAAGTTGATGCTTAAAGCACCATTCTGACATAGCACTATATGAGTAGCTGGTAATAAGAAATCGTGTTCCTCCTCAGCGATCGCTGTATTTCAATTTCCTAGAACCGCCCCATTATATTTTATGGAACTATAAAACATGTTGGCTACCTAAAACTTGGCTTGACTTGTCTATAAGATGTTTGTCTTAAACCGTTTTAAACAAACACAGTTATAATCGGTTCAATTACAACTATTTCAGGAATGCAGTGAGAACGTAATGCCCACCCTTGTATTTTCTCCTTCCAAAACGCAAATCTTTGGAGGGTCTAACTTCATGTTTTTAATAAACTGACGTTAGGAATGCCTTTATGTGTTTGTTTGTTGATTGACGTCAGAATCGATTTTTAGGTTAGTCCTTAAAGAACATCTGCAGACGTGGGTTTAACTGAAAAATGTCAAATAGAAATACTTTAATGATAAAATACGATTAAAGTATAACTTGTTAAGCCCCGTTTGCTCCGTATAGCTCTAAAAGGGAGCGGCCATTTTGTTTCGTTTGGAATCTTGGGTATGATCTGAGAAAAGGGTAGAATTTCCAACTCATGTGACCTTTCCTTACTGTATGCTAGCATTTAAACTTTGTTTAACATCATAACTAAATTAAAAAAAAAAATGCTACAGAAGACTATACAGGAATGATGAACATCAAACAACATTTGAGACAATTTATCCTAAGCTTCTAGAAGCCCATACAATATTTTCCAATCTGATTATGTGATTTTAGTTCAGACTATCAAATATAACACAGCTGCCCTTTCAGCGAACTGTAAAAAAAAATAAAATAACAACAGTTTCAAGTTATTAGCGACATTAATATATATTTTTTTTATAACGGAAAAACTCACTGTTTCTAAGTTTAGTCAGAGGTCATTGTAGATGAGTGGATAGTTGGAGTTCCTATATGGGTCATCCAAATATAGGCCCCAAGTGCATTAAATTAAAATAATAGATATCTATCTTTCTTATAAGATTTCTGTGAAAGTCAGGAATTAATTTGCCCTTTAATTCTGTTCTTTTTGTCACCAAAAGCCTTAAGAATGTCTTGTGAACCAAAAAAAAAGAAAGAAAAAGACATAAAGACTGAAACAATTAAATAGAAAAGGCAATGTCTTTTGGAACAATAGTTTATGATTTCAGGACCAAATACACTTTTTTTTTTTTTATAAAGCTGGCAACTTTAATCAGTATTTTTTTTCTTGTGGGATTTTATTTACAAAAATTAAAGAACTTTGAAAAAAAGTTGAGAACGTTTGTAAATAATTAAAGTTTGGATAGAAAACATTTCTTATTTCAGACTTATATCGCAAAGTCAGAGACCTATAATTAAGAGTACTGATGGGGAAATATAATATTTTTTTGCTTCCAGTAATAATTGCATATGCTTGGGCACTTTTTTCGCACAGTTACAATATAAATATGAGGACAGATCATTTTTATTGTGTAACTTGAGAACTGTTATTATTACGGTACAAGTGATGTTCTGACACACTACATCATGTTCTTCATGCTGAGATGCAAGGTGTTTGTATTATGTATAATTGCAAAGTTGCTAAATATATATAAAACCCTGCTATTTAGCCTGCATTGTGCATATGGGGTCATAGCAGGTAAGAATATAAAAAACACTCTTGGAAACCATTGAGCTCATAAATAAATAAAAAAAAAATTCGATTTACAGACAGTCCGCCTATCAGCCTGAAACGTACAATATACCTAGAGGAGAATAATTGGTACATGATTAAAATAACACAAATTACATCATTCTCGCACATGGCAGGTCCTCAGAAAGGGGCTTATTTATTAAAACTGATCTGACAGTAAAGTCCAAGAGAACTACAAAAAACGGCATTACTAACGGAGTTGGAAAAATTCTCCAGCTTTGGAAAAATTGGATTTCTAGTAAAAAGACCGTGTGTAATTAATACTTGTCTGCAACTTGTACAGCTAAATGTAAGGCATTCAGAACCTTTGTTACTTTGTGGCTTACGCAAAAGTGTGTTTAGTGTTATTGAAATGGTCATGTCAGGGATGAAATTAGCTCTTTTGTGTATCCCACACGCCCTTTCATGGTCCCACGTCTGAACTGACTTTCCCAGAATCCTCTGTACTGCAGACAGCCACCTTCCACTGTCTACTCCGCTGACAATCCGCGGCATGTCAACGAGGTCATGTGACATGGGTTCAGCCTATAGATAGAGCATGCTCCAGCCTGTACATTGGAAGTGTCCGCATTGGTTGTCTGCCTGTCACTTGCGCGAAATGTCACCCCGATAATGAGAGGAGCTTTCCTCCTCCCCCACTCCGGAAGTACTCTCTATTCAAGGAACATCATCAACTATAAAGCAGGGTGCGTGTGAATGTGCATAAAATAAAACTAGTAAAGCCAATAAACTAAATTCTCAGAAAATTCAGAGTGTGACCACATCTTCTCCTCTTTTTCTGATGTTTCAATTGATATATTTTGTGTCAGTAGTGTACTCCTGGTCATTCAATACTGCACTATTATGCTTTTGTTTCTTTTTTCCATAAATTCTAGAATAGTGATATTGGCATTACACTGAATTCCATCAGTATATCTCTTAAATTGTTTAGACAGTTTATACAGAACAGCACCATTTGAATTGTTTTCCTCTATGTTTAAGGCCACCTCATCCTTCTGCTATTTATGTATTATGACCTCGCCACTTTACTCTAAACAGTCCCTCTCTCATTCCTGTCTAATGTCCCCTTATAGTATTAGAATGTAAATTCCTTTTCTCATTCAGAAGCACCCATTAAAAAAAAATTAAATACTGCAAATAACTACTGTGATCTATGTCACTGAAGTTAAATTCACATGGAAAGAGCTGAAAGTAAAGCACTAAAACAAGGCCCTGGTCTTTTCCGATCACCATGTGTCACCGTGGTCCCTCTGGGGAATCAGATCTCCTAAATGTTGTCCGTCTCTATATGTATTTATTCATCCCTTGGGCTTTCTCATACCAATGACTGGAGACCTGGCTTTAAACTTGAAACTTTTTATTTTGTTTTTCACTTTACATGGGATAAATTGTGTCTTACGGTTTTTGCGTTTGCCCGTTTGATAGCGAGATGCACTCTCCTCTTGATCAATGATGGATACATCCTATCCTCCCAGGGCATCACTTCACTGACAAGGGCAGTCCCTTGGTAGAACAGGGTAGCTATGGAGTCCAGGCTTAGTCACTGCAAGGAAGGTCGCATTTCAACACTGAATAATTTACTCCCCAAATATTCAGGTGTGAACCAAATGAACCGAATGACTGCTGGTTGGAACTCTGCTTCACTGTCCTATATGGTAAAACTAAGCTCACTGTATTGACAATTGCTTGTATTTTTCTATATCTACATTCATTTCAGTTAAATAGACACTCAAACTTAAAGGAACAGTTTAGTCCCCAAACTCATCTTGGTGTAAGATGAAGATTCTGCTTGTATAGTGCACAGACTTACTCTGCATGTTTACTGCAGGTGAGGCAGCATTGATTATATAGACACTGAGCTTATAAAGTTTTATTTCATTTAGTCACTTCCTGTGCTCCTCAAATTGAATACATTGTGTGGACTCTAAGTGACATTGCTCTTGTACACAGTAGGATCTCTTCACAGTGCAACACATTGTCTAATGACATCACATGCAGATTGCATCAAATTTGCATAGATTTTGGTGACAGAGTTCCTTTTGAACAAGTGTCTGATACATGTCAAATAATAATGTTTCTAGTTTAAAATACATTTGGCCGTTTTTCTGCCATTTATTTCAAATTAAAACTCATTTTTCCGGGGCTGATAAAAACAAGTCACCTTGCTTATGGCTTCCGTCAGTGCACACAGATCGACTCCCCTCTGACAAAGTGATATCACTAGACAAGTCTTATTTAGTGAGTTTTATCCCTTCTACAGACTGCCTGGTCTTTCAGACTAAACGAGAAGTTGTCTCCCCCCCCCAATGTGAAGTACCTAACAAGTTATGGAAGGATATAAATTGTGCAGTTCATTTTAACATAATTTAATACAAATGTTTATTGGAAGTTGAACTGGAGAAAGCCTGTTGTGTCTGCTGAAATGTACGGCTCATTTACTGATCTTGTACTTTTGCATTAAGCATGTTTTAAAATGGCATTTGCTGGCCCTATTTTTCGCGATACAGGCTTTTAACATGCTGAGACGTTTCTACAAATGGAAGTTTCCCACAAGCCGCAGCTGAAGGATCATGAAAGCCAAAAAAATATCCTCAGAAAGGACCAGCGTTATCTCTCCTGCTCGGCATTATCTCCCTTTTACCATGAGTGGCTTCAAAGTGCGTTCCTCTCTAGCTCTCCTGAGATCCAGTTAGAAAATAAATGACTTGCATGACAGACTACCACAGGAAATTTACTACCTCGGTGGATGTCTGGACGTCCCCCTCCATTTTCACTTTAAATTGAATATAGCCTAGTGTTTTCATTTTTTACACAATATCTAACTGAAGGAGATATACACGGAGAGGTTTGTAAAATTACTTACAGTGTGTCCGTCACCTTAACATTGTTCATACTGCATAACCCCCAACTGTCCCTTTGTGCGTGAGACAGTCCTGATTTGTGGGTCCTTCCCACCGCGCCAATGCCACCAGGAAATACCGTTTCCATGAAAGGGTGAACATGGTCTGTAACAATGCTTAGGTAGGTGGTACGTGTCAAAGTAACATCCACATGAATGGCAGGAACCAAGGTTTCCCAGCAGAACATTACCCAAAGCATCACACTGCCTCCGCCTGCTTGCCACCTGTCAGTCCAAAGCATCACACTGCCTCTGCCGGCTTGCCACCTCTCAGTCCAATGCATCACACTGTCTCCGCCTGCTTGCCACCTGTCAGTCCAAAGCATCACACTGCCTCCGCCTGCTTGCCACCTGTCAGTCCAAAGCATCACACTGCCTCCTCTGGCTTGCCACCTGTCAGTCCAAAGCATCACACTGCCTCCGCCGGCTTGCCACCTGTCAGTCCAAAGCATCACACTGCCTCCGCCGGCTTGCCACCTGTCAGTCCAAAGCATCACACTGCCTCCGCCGGCTTGCCACCTGTCAGTCCAAAGCATCACACTGCCTCCGCCGGCTTGCCACCTGTCAGTCCAAAGCATCACACTGCCTCCGCCAGCTTGCCACCTTTAAGTGGTCATAGTGATATGGCCGATCAGTATATATAGGAGCTGATGGACACTGAATTATGAATTGATTGGATAGACTAAAAATATACCAGTGGCATTATCCCTTTATGTATCTCCTTCTGTCTCTCTACAATGAATAAATGGCAGGTGCAGTTTAATAGCATGCTTGTAATATCTAATACTTTTAGAATGAACAAACACAATCGCACCCCAGAAAACCCCACACTGTGCTGGTAACTTCCTGTCTGGTAAACTGTGTCTATTGCTTTGCATACCTGTATGCAGCTTCAACCAGCATCTACACACGTAGCAAATGCAATTATCATATTGTCTGTATATTAATTTAAAATAAAATAAAAGATTTGCGAGTGCATAATAATTTTTAAAACCGAGCGTTCAACTTTAATACATTTCTTTTAAATGCTTAAAAAAAATGTCCTTTATTAGACCTAGTTCAGAACATTTTGAAGCAGTCTTCCATCAAAGTACAGCTTCTCATTAAAGGAAAATGATTATTAAAATCCGCGTATCGTTTCCTCGCGTGAATTATTTGCATTCAGGAATGTGCGCTGCATTCGTTCTAGGGTAAATGCAAATATGACAGCAGGATTTCACACCAAGCTTTTTTTTTTCTTCTTTTTTTTTTATGATTAGCCGGTTTTATGCGCTGCATTTATTATCCCCTTATCATTTTTCATATTATATTAAAATGTTACAATTCCTTATAATAATAATATCTTTTCATTTTCCAATTGTCTCATCACGTATTTTTTTTTTTTTTTGCAATGGTTTCCTAGCGCCAAGGCCATATATAATTCCGAGCGGCTTATGAAAAAAGGTGTCTAAACGCAGTGGCGATGAGGGAGATGACGAATTCGGGCACCCTCTCACCCACTGAGACTATGATTAGAACTTGCAGGGAGGTAGCCATGATTGGTGAAGCTCTGGGAAGCTTCTCACTATAACATGTGAGGATGATCTTTAATAGAAAGCTATTTACTTTCCCTTTCTGCTGCTAGAACATATTCAACAGCAAACCATTAGTAAGACTGGAGACTCCAAGTGCTGTACATACCATTAAATGCCCTCCTCATTAATACCATGGATAGGTCTTATTCCCTTGGCTATATTAGTAAGAACTTTTAAAAAAAAAAATCTTATTCCCGTTGCTATGTGAATCTACTTTATTTTCTGCCTTTCTCTTTTTTTTCTTTACTGTATATCTTTTGACTTTAATGCTGGCAATTTAAAATATGCTTAACAATTTAAGGGCAATATTTCGGAGCACTTTTATTCCCTGCTTGCACATAGTTGAAGTGGTTGGCTCCTGTTCGTCTGGTTGTAGCTTTTTATCCAGGGGCTAATTGGGAGGAGGCTTAATTGCACCTCCTCCAACAAATGATAAAAGGTTTTGGTAGCAGAACAAACTGCTTTGTGTGCCCAGTATATAATAGGTGAGGTTAGGTTCTAACCCTATTGAGAGTGTGCCTAGAGGTGGCGGGTGAGCTTAATTATGCTTTGGCCAGTTAGTAGAACCAAAACCTCTAATTTAAATGTTTGTATTATTGTTGTCAACTTTAGTACAGTATGATTTACAGACCGTTTTTGTTTTTTGTATACACTGTTTAGCCAATGATCCTGTATTTGTAGCATGCGCACACCTGTTTTGTAGGCCTTATTTATACATGTATATTATGTGAGCCTGTGATAAGCTCAGTGCACCACATCAGTAGGGACCCCAATCTACTCTCCCACTGCATTGTTTATGGCTTCTGTGCTGGATGCTCATCCCAAAGTTGACATTTGGGGGCACATCTTTAAGATGGCCTTTTTGCCATCCAACCAGTGGTGAGCACCAATATTGCAAATGGTAGAAATTTACTGGGGTCTGTGGTGGCCAATTATGATGCTCTGTGGATCTTACCCCAGTGTTCTCTTTTGGACACCATCCCTGGATACAGCCTTACGAGGGGCATAAAACAATTACATGACTAGATGTGCTACATTTCACAACTTATACATTATCTGTGGGATGAAAATATGTAAATGTCTCAACTCTTATTCTTCCTTTAGTGACTGTGAAATTATCCTGTTTGAGGACATTGTTTGATTTTTATATACATTAAGGTATCATCCTATATCATTCCCCCTCCCCCCCCCCTCAAAGTAAAGGTGGCATGCATTCAACACACTCTGTCCTTTGAAGAATAGTAAACCTTTTGTTCCATCATTTTAAAAATGATCTCAAAGTAAATGGGATTCTGCTGAAGCCATTTCACATTCACAGAGACTCTACAACACGCCTTATTATTTCACTGTAAGAATGTAATAAAGCAAATCATTTTCTTTATCTTTCCACTGCTACCCACTGTATAATACTATAGACTTACAATCTTACAAAAATGACATTATCTGGCAGCTTTTGACTGGTCTTAAGAGCAGGGGAATGTTACATTTATGCAGACTATCAGTGGATCTCCTACTCCCAAGAAAGATCTTTATAACCGTTGAAGAAAAAGGTGAATATCTAATAGTTTGTAAACATGACTCTATGACTTGCAGAGATTTGATGGCTGGCAACTCTGCTGATCCCAATTCTTAATTTTACTGTGATTCACTCAAAGTATTAATAGCAGCGGAATAAAATACTGGCAAATCCAAAACACTACATGTTTTAGGCTATAATTTATCATTTATTCAAGGAAAAACTAGAAGAGTAAGGTGATTTCTCTGCTGTATCTAGAGTCTGAGCACCAATCTGACAAGAAGAAGGGGAATTGTATGGAAATGACTTTTACTCATCTAGTGTGGGCAGTTCTGGATTCTATCTGCTGTAATTTCACAATGGTCAATGAACAGTCTATAAACAGTCACATGTTCAATTAAGTGCAGAATAGCATGGATGCCTTAATTCCTGCGCTGTGTTAACCTCTACCATTTTTGCTGTAAGGCCATACAATGCATCCACCACCCTCTCTGGAATAATACTGTGCTGCATTAAAGCAAAGTGGTAGATTCACTTATAACGTTATATTCTCATATCACCTCTAAGACGTTGTTTTTCTAGTGTGTACAAATGTAACTTTTCTAGCATTTTTTTTTCATGACTTTCCATTCCCCATATTAGTTTTGTAACTCTCTATGGTATTTCCTTTGGTCAATGCATACAAGCCAATGTTTTACATTGGAAGGCTTGGAAATAGTCTTCTTTATTCTGTAAAGTATACAAAATGTGTCAGGGTGGTGGTCCAGATGACTGGATCTCTCAACGCCCACAGATCCAGGAATCCAGGAGTCCATGTGCAGGAACGGAGTGACAGGGCCTTGTGCAGTGTAACCCGCTCTACCCAGAGGGCTTGAACCCTTAGGTTGGTGCAGCCATATAGCAAGGCCCTAAGGTAGCAGAGGCTGGAATCCAGAATAGGAAATAGGAACAGACCATGCACTGGTGCAGACATAGGTGATAGCAATGCAAACAGGGCTAAGACAAAAAAAGCCAGGAACCAGACTAAGACAAGGACAGGACAAACAAGGGACAGGACTAAGGCAAGAAACACAAGGGATGGAGTGAGAAACCAGATCCTCAGACACTGCAAAAGCAAAACAGGGACAAAGGGATAGGACAGATTAGCTGGAAGCCTTCTTCAGGGAAAATGGGTAAAGAATCACAGCAAAGTATACACATGAACACATGACATGTCTAGGACAATAATATGGTAAATGGTGAGGGTTCAGTTGGACCTGATGGCCATGAGATGGGAAGCCAGTGTTAAGGTACCCCACATAAGCAAGTCCTATTACTATCCCTCCCTAGATAAAACTAAAGACACAGAACATACCTTATCTTGGACCTAAAACACACAGAACAAGCAGGTGGGGCACATGTAAATAGGTAAAGCAGAGATGCTGGACACTGGAAAAAACCTGAATATGCCTCCACATGGATGATGCTGACACCTTGATTGTGCTAAAAAACACCTCAGTTTGCGGACTATTATGGACTTGGGCAGACTAGATGGACCGAATGGTTCTTATCTGCCGACACATTCTATGTTTCTATGTTTCTATATTAAACATGCTGTTTGTAAAGTGACTTGGACAAGGCACGTATTGTTGTTATGTGACCACTGATGTTTGTATGGATCGACGGATATGGAGTTTACAGGGCCACATATTTGGGTTTCATAGAATCAAGAGGGATTCATTGATATCAGAATATTTTATGGGGAAAACTAATTCATTGTACCTCAAACTGTACATTATAATTACAGAGCAGATTTTGAAATTGCAGCTTTCGAAAACATCAAAAGTGAATTGATCAAGGTTTGGGTAGGTGAAAACATGACAAGGGAGGATTGTGCGTATTGTAATCCAAAGATTTGAAAGCACAGGAGTAGATGGCGTGATGTGTTAATTACTGTGTATTCCTCCTTTCTGAAAATAAGTTAATTTTACAATAAAAACATCTAATAATAATAACAGGACAACACAAGCATCTCAATTTTCCAGATTCCAAGATTCATATTGGAAAATAAAAAGCAAAACGATCTCTGCATTGATTTTGGTGAATGGATGAATTTATTTTATTCATGTATTTCTATATTTAAAAAAATACTTGGGAATGTTGCAAAATGGTTTACGCAAAGTATCCGTTTCCTAAATCCCCAAACCTAACTTGGAAGTTTAAACTAGTTAAAGTAGAGGTGTGAATTTGTTATCCTCAAACTGTGGTTGGCCTATATCTCCCAAACTACAATAGATGTAGTTCTCAAACAGCTGGAGATCCGACAGTTTTACACCCCTGAATTAAAGGAACACTGTCACTGTCATACAATAATTTACTCATTGTGCTAAGTGGATTGCAAGCAAATGGATAGATGAGATAAACATGTCTCTGTTGTCTACTTTTTCTGACATCACCTGTTGGTGTAATAGGTCAGTGTCCCATTTACCACTGCAGCATTTCATTTGCATATGAAGCCACCAGATGATGGCATTATAACTGGAAAGAGTGACATGCTATCTTGCTCCATACATTTGTTTGCACATCTGCTGACACAGATGTGTCTATCATTCTTTATTTTTCTTACATTCATACTGCTAATACCATTTTAATGTTTCTACTCCAAAACACTGTATGGAACAAACAAATTATCATTTAAAATAGAAAACGTGGAGGTAAATAACAATCAGATTCGTAGCTAATGACACGGTTTGTAGTCATGGTGGCTTGTCCCACACACTATACAGAATTCCAATATTCTACCATGAGATCTGCAGGAGGCACACCAGCTAAAAGCTGTTGTATAGCCATTTATTTGCAGGGGGCACAGAACAGACAGCATTAGGGAAATGTAAAGTAGGCTAAAGTATAAAGCAGCACATGCATTGTGGATAAGTGCAATAAATGAATTCAATGTTACCACCTGGAATGTACAATTTAAACCTGGGCGGAAAAAAAAAAAACTAGAAAAAGAAAAAACAAGTTTAGAAAAAGTTATTTGAAGTGCTAAAGAGAAAAATAAAACAGGTTCTGATAGACTGGGAAGAATAACGGCAGCTCAATCCACATAACATGGTATTTATACAGCACAATCAGATCCCACTGACATGCACTTATGTGATAGGAGAGTCACTCTTTTTGGAGAGTCACTAAAACTTTGGAGGGCGACTTTCCTTATGAGATTATAAGTCGAGTTCGGCACCCGAGTCTGAGGTTCGAATCTTCCCCACTGAAAGTAATGGGAGGCGAAATGATCGAAGCTATTTATAAGACTAAGTCAAACTTGGGATCTGAGTTTGACTTAGGCTCAAAATGAAGGTTGGCCTCCTCGAGCTAGTCTCAAGTTTTAGTGACCCATCGGTCTCCACCGTTACAGCCATTCTCTCTCCCTGAATTCTTAACCTGAAGCCGAGAAGTGGCGACGAAAGGCTAGTGGAAAATTGTTAAAAATGCAATGTCTTTCTATCTCTGTGTCTTGTCTGTGTCTCAATCTCTGTTGTTATCTTTCAGCATACATGCATGCCTATCTGTCTATCTCTCATGATAACGTGTAGGCGGATGTTGTTCAACCAAGGGCCACTAAGTTGTTTCCTACTTGCACCGGTATAAAAGTTAGCAGCCATTCCCTGGAAAGCGCTAGGATCTACGGAATGGAGATATATTTGCCTCTGTGCAATCGCCCTCTCTGACTCGCCCTGTGACCATTTAATGATCTTTAAATAATCCCATTAACAGCCAAAATGGATATTTTTTTCCGTTTTCTCTTTTCATTTCTGCTGAAGCTTCACTTATTCTAATTATCTCCAAAACAGCATCAGTTTTAGGAAATTGAGCTCTTTTTGTGTGTGTGTGATATCATCCAACGAGACACATTTCCAGTGCTCAGAGCTTAATATGCTTCAGACAGCTGATTAAATTTAAATTATATTACCAGATATTCAATACTCTCGCAGTCTTAGTGCACTAGGTTCAGCAACACAAATTGTTTCATTGACAGTCACCGATGGGCAATAAATTAACTTGCTAATAAGAGACTGGTACTGGAAGGGGGAGGTAAAATTTTAGTTAAAAATACTATTTTTTTTATTTTTGAAGGCGGAACCCTCAAGCGTGTGTGAAATTAAATGACAAAAAAAAATGATTCATTGTCCGTTATCCCTTTTATTTTAACAATGTGCATTTAACTGATTTATTTATATCTGTACATTTAACAGGCTAATTCTGGGCTCTGTGGGGGTGGGGGTTACAGAATTACTAATATTACCAGAGTATAGTGTATGTGTTACCAAGTAATTTGGGAGGAAATTTACCCACTTGTTACATTGTGACACTCTGTGTCTCCAGTAGTTACAAGACATAGTGATACTGTATCTACAACCTTATGACGTGGAAACTAGAGATAGGGCCTTCTCGGAATGACTAAAGAACCTTTGCAAACTAGGCTTGCTGCCCAGGCTGGTAGGTCTATAGCAGCAGTAACATGGCCGCTATTTTTTTTTGTGTTTGTGTGAAGACAATGTGACAGCCCTCTTACATTTGCTTAACAATAGAACCCTTAATAACTTGAGGATACAGCTTTACCCTTCCCCATCTCATTAATCTTTCTATGAGACACAATGGAAACAGCAGACTCTGTGCAGCGAGCAGAGAGCCTATCCTGCCCAGAGGAATTTACCTTTTTCTGTCCAGCAGCCCCTTTTCCCCTCATTCTGTCAGTACATAGTATATTGTGAGTTCCCTAAAAACTGGGAGCAAACAACGGATCACATCTCACTTGTTCCGTCTTCCTTCTTGCTCTCTGTTTCCTTCTTTTCTAGTTCTGATTGTCTGTCTCCTTAGCTTGTTCAGTGTGGCTAGCTCTTTGATTCTTTCCATGATCTCTCTGGATATCACCTGCTTCCATTGATATGACTGATGGTCTGCTTCTTTCCTTGACTTCTATGACTATCTGTCCCCTCGCCTTGACCTGTTTCTGCTGTCTCATCCTCTCCTTGTTCTGTCTGTCTTTTGCCCTTGCCCTGTATGTCCATCTGTCCAGAGAGGCTCCTTTCCTTCCCCCTTACAACCAAATCCAAATAGCGCGTCCAGATTCCTTTCAAGGACAACTGTAGCAAAAAACTAAGTTAGTTTCATTGAAAGATGACACCAAGTGTAGGCATTTGATACAGAAATGCTTTAATGAATAAATACAAATAGAGTACCTTATCCATCTTTACCCCATATAGCTCTACCAGGAGGCAAACATGTTGTTTAGAATCTTTGGTCAGATGGGTCAGATCTTTCTTCATCTGAACCAAAGTGAGTGAAGATCTGACCCAAGAATCTAAACAAGATGTCTACCCCCTGAGAGAACTATAAGGAGTAAAGAAGGTTCAATAATAAACTTTATTTGTATTATTTCATTAACAATTTTCTTTATAAATCATTTACACTTGATACAATCTTTCAATTATTCATGCCAAGAGTTAACCAGATTGTAAGCTCTTGGAAGTAGGGACCTCAACTCTATTTTTCAGACACATTGTCATGCATTGTTTGATGTATTATATATTCACTATAATCCCATAGTTATATGTTTTGGTGCCTTATAAACACAATATAATTATAATAATACATGTTAATAAACGGTATAACAGACTGTAACTCAGCCCTAACTAATATAATCCTGGTATCTGCTCATGTCAATGCCAGTATATGAACCTCTGTCTTAGTTCCGCTTTTTACTGTTTTGTTTTCAATTCACATCTGCTCCTCCCGCCCCAATAAACCTCTCAGGGGTGTCACTTTACTACCGCTGTAAAACAGCGGGGGTCTTTGCTGGTCCATAAATAAAGCCTTATGCAGGCGTGCAATGGATAAAACACTGTCTCAGCCTCTAGGTTTTCAGCATTAGGACGTAAACCACGGGATTAAATCAGCCAAGGGCACCAAGAAAGTAGCAAAAGGAGAGAAAAACAAAAAAAAAGCATAATGTCAAAATCTAACAGCCACCAACATTTACATTACAAGCCAAAAACAAACAGAGCTGACACTAGTAAAAATAATGTAAAATGCATAAAATGCGACACTATACCTAAATAATATCAACATGAATACTACTAAACACTACAAATAAAATAGTTTTATTTACAAAGGTATAATTTTAAAAGTCCACTGCACACAAGGTCATCTTGTATACACTACCTGTTTATTATCATGGTCACATTGTTTCTTAAACTGTATTACACTATTATTGTGTTTTCTATTTTCATCAAGGCTCAACTTGTTACTGCACCTTCCTGATTCCTCCTTTTTTTTAAATCTATATACTATGTTTGCCTGCTCCAATATGCATATGTTTTGCTTATAGTAGCATATATCTTTTTACAATTCTGAGCATTCATATAAATTCTCTGAGCTACGACTAATCGGCAACTGAAAACAATGAAAGGCTTCGTCAACTTCTTATACCTAATCCTTCCATATATTACCTGGCACGTCTAAATCTCAATCTGAATTTTTACCACTAAAATTTGAACTATAATCCAAACCAAACTTTTTTTTGTCTCTCAAAGAAAATCCCTGAATTATTATTAATTGTTGTGATTAGCGGTTTATTTGCTTCAGTGTCCAATACATCATTCTCCGTACGATTTTAGCATGATTTTCGGCAAAGTGGATAGGAGGGATATACAAGGATATATTAAAATGGAAAAAAATGATTCCTGGAAGAGTTAATTGTTTAAAAAAACGTCCAATTAAAGCCCGGCGTCTTTTGTTGATAAACAAAGACTACTTAAGATTCTTGAGGGCTTGAAGAGGGATGGAGTTTGAAACATAAAGTAACGAGTCCTACATCTCTGACAAGATTCTGCTCTGGGCCTCATGACCCCTTAGCTGATTATGTGGAACTTGACAGAACTGTCGACAAAATGCCTTGGAATTAGCACTCATGAATCTCTATTCTCAATTCTCCCGATACCTGTCTAGAGACCTTTTGTCAGCCACGGATGTTAAATCATTACATTTGTCAATTTTCGGTGATAGAAGTGTTTATTTTTTTTGTGTGTGTGTTTTTGTTTGAATTGTTTCCCCAATTCAATATTTTTTTTTTTTTGCCATTTGATACATTTAGAGCAAACAATATATTATTTTTTCAAGGGAAAGGTAGTTCTGAAATAAGCGTGAAGATTAAAATAAATGGCAGGAGCTTTGCTAATTGCAAAATTTGCATTTTATTCCCATTTCATTGTTATCTGCTTGATGTGTAGCTGGCAAGCCACAGAGATGTATGAAGGATTTTGAAAAGGTAGAAACGGACACAATGAATCAGATTGTTATTGTACTAGGATGCCTTTTTACGTTGTCTATTTAAGGGTGAGAATCAGCTAATTAAACCTAGTATTGTTCCCTCGTTTTATAAATTTGCATATACTATTTGTGTTATATTTACATATATATCTATATATTCCTTGTCTGTATTGGTTTATTTCTTCTACCATAGTTCAACTGCCTGGACACCACAGAAAAGTAACCGTATCGAAAAGATAGGACTCTGGTAACGCACCACACAATAGATACTTTATTGTCTTTGGAAGTTTAAACCTGACCTATGGAAAGTAATTATGTGAAATTCTAAATATAATAATTTGTGATTTGCTAACAAAGTTTTTGTCCCTGTGTGGCTCAAACGCTTTACACAAACAAACACAGAGAGTATTTAATAACAGAACATTTCTGCTAGTCAGAGGAACTGAACGCCTGGTAAAAGAGGTGAGTCCTGAGGTTTTTTTTTGATGGTACTTCTCTTAATGAGTGGGTTCTAGAATGTGGGAGTAGCCTGGCCGAATTCCGTCACAGGAGAACATGGTACTCACATGCTGAGAGGAATGGACCAGCGTGGGCAAGAAGTAAGTAGATACAGGTAAAACATGGCAAATCTGCAGAGAAAAATGGTAAGACAGGCAGAAGATTCAACGGCAGAAGAGCTTAACTGTGGCTCTATTGCCGAATAAGCACAGGATGTGGGAAACATGCCAAACTCTCTTTATTTATCCACATAAGCCTTTCTACATGTGACATTCAATAAAGCCTCAAATAATGGGACACAACTTGAGAAAAACCTTTGAAGAATAAACTAGAGTAGCCGGCCAGTGTAAAATATTCCAAAGAGTTGAGGGGAAAAAGGGCCCAGAGGGTAACTGAGGTAAAACGGGATGTATAGCAGTGGCAGAAATAGAGAAAGAAAGGTATAAATTGTATTAGAAACAAGGACATAGTAACAAGATAAAATTATAATACTGAAGTGGGACAACACGTGTATGCTGTATGCATTTTTTGATATTTTCATAATATATATATATATATATATATATATATATATATATATATATATTCCAAAAAGTTTTATTGGAAGTCTTGACATGTTTCTCATCACACATGCTCATTCCTAAGCTGATGGAGTCTTTTTTAAATTGTTTTAACTCTGGATTTTTTTTGGGGCCTCCATCAAAAACTGTATATCACCCAATTCTTTATATATTATATATATGATGCGTAAGAGCCATGGGCAGCCAGGAACTGCGGAATGTTGCGCTAAGGTCAACGTTATACATTTTAATGCACACTCTTCAGTGATTTCTGTGTGAAGTGCCACTGAAATAATGTGATTTAAAAAAAAAAAAAAAAAGTCTACCAAAAAATTGTTAAAGCAAATTTTTTTTAGAGATTTCGAGGACGATAACTGCAGCATCAAACATACAATTGTAATATTTAGAGTCATGTTTTCTACCCACAAGCGGCTTCAGTTGAAATCTTAATTGTGCTCCTCGCCAGTGATATAAGATGCCGCATCTTTGCTGTGATTTGTTCCATCGCACTGAGCGTTTTTATGTCTTGTAATTAGGTTTAGTACACACACTGTGTTAAGTCATTCACACTGGGAGAATATATGCGCTTGTAAAACAACAATAGATGCTTCTGTCTTTAAATATATCCCTTGATATATCCGCACAGGGGGAAAACAGGGGTGTTTTCCCAGATTGTATTGAGAAATACATCTGTACCCTTGTTCCCTAAAAGACACCAGTGTTTAACAATGTATAGTTAATTGAACATACTCACAATGTTTCTCTCTGCTGCGGGATGTATATATATCTTTTTATGTACGCTGGTATGTGGGGTTTAATTTTACAAGACAACGGAGAGAGGAACTCAGAGACAATAAAGGAAGAGGAGCAGGTAGGAGGTGACCGTTTGATGGGGACAAATTGCTTCTGAATAGATTCCTGATGAGATTAAAAATCTCTTTTCTTTCTATCAATCAGTTTGCAGATTTGTTTTTTTACAATTCCAGGATACTGTCAGGAATTACACCACAATGGGGCAGATTCCATGTGATGCGGGATTAAAAAAAAAAGCAAATTAAGGCAAATTAACAGGCGTGAGCCACTTAACAGGTGCGCTAAGATAACTCGCGTCTTAGCTCTACCTTGGAAAAGCACAAATCCAATGTAATGACCCCCCCGTTTCTGAGTAGCGGGCACACAACTATTACCGTAAGGCCAAATAAAGTAGGTGTAAATGTAACCAAACAACTTATCCATGCGCAATGCAACCGACAAAGGCATTTTTAACCCCTGCCAATGCTGGATGAAATTGAGTAGACATTATTAAGCCATTACTAACACACCTGCACATGGACAAACAATCAGAGCATCACAATAACATCATCAAATAAATCATACACGCTCTTGAGCTATGCATGAGCTACATAACAGCAACAAACAAGATCCATGCAGGTAGTCTTTATACACGCCACCTTATATCCAACAAGCATATGCAAAAAAACAATCGGGAGTGTGACCTCCACCAACAACGTTTGGCAGAGTTTCTCCGACACTAATCCTTTCACGCTATATGTGAACGGATACATTTCATAACCTTGCAGCATTTCGGCTGTCACAGGCCTATCATAGTTCCTATCATCACACCAGCGGCACTAATGCTACATAGCATGATGGGAGTTGAAGATCAGCAACAGTAGATATAGCAGGTTTCCTAAAATCGAGGATTGTAAGTACTGCAAGTGAGATGGAGAGGAGGTAAGGTGGACATTTCACAACTATACTTTTCAGAGGTACTCCTGGTCTGGCCATGGGGGTTTGCATTGAATGGCACGATATTCCAATTGGGATAATTTGCAATAGAAAACTATGATGGGTTTTTTTTTTTTTGGGGGGGGGGGGTCGGTTAACGGGAATAGTTGAGTCGGCCAAATTGATCTAATCGGCAGAGACATTCTACTGGTTTCCATGGTGACCATTTTTAGAACTTCACCCCAAAATTGTTCTATATGCAGACTTTTACAGTATTTTTAAATCAGTTTAAGTGACTCAGGTGACTTCTGTCTCTCTACCCAGGTGATTATATCTAACCAAGTAAAACAAACAAACCATGCCCTTAAATGTTTTACACAAATAACTATTATGTGTATACCTGGCTCAATAAAATAAAAACAAAGCATTTTTTAAATTGTCCTAAATACTTAACACTTCACAAATATAATGTGACTGTTTGAAAGCCTCAACGATCAAAATAATTAATTTCAAAGGTTGACACATTTTAATTTTGCAGTTACATTTATTCAGCTTTAATTGGCTATTGTTGAGTTATTTGGAAAACCACTATACAGAAAAATACCAGGCGTACCTGCATGTCAATATATATAATTAATGGTGGGGTTTTCTGTGAAATAACCCCCCAAAAAACTGTAATCCCTATCTGGCGTAGGAGCCATTTCTATGATTTTGGTGTAGAGTCTTGTATCAAGAAATGCTGCATTGTGAGCAGAGTTGTTCGCTCTTTCTTTCATTTAATTGCTGAGAAATGTTTGGGGTCTGTTTTAACTGATATTGGATGCTTTCCGCTGGGGCGCTGAAGGTTACATCACTCGGCAGATAGTGCCTAGGAGCAGGTATTACTCTTGTCAAATCTGGATCTTGATGAATGTCTTACCAAGAAATGTTCTACAAAAATGTTATTGTGATTCAGTAGGAGAGATTATGTAATGAAATTGTGACTCTAGGGATTTACGTACATTTCTAGTAACTCAGCACGAGACTTCAACATATAATGCCCTATTCTTAGGAAACATGCTAGGGGTATATCATTTAAATAAACGGCAATGAATATATGGCTTCTGGTTTTACAGGAAGTAGACGCCTCTGATGGACACAGTATATGGCTCCACAGAACTTAATTTAACTATAGGCTTTATATAGCACGCATAATGGGTGCATTAGACTTCAAACAGATGGTCACCACTCTCTGGAAGCAATAGTCCAGTTGTATGGGCAGACCACTCTTCTCCATTATATCCCACTTTGCCAGATGTCTCAATCTAGATGTCCAAAGCTATCCAAGCATCGTCCATTGAAAACTTCTAATAAATGGGTTACACCCCCACATTGGACTTTGGCTTGTCCCATTTGGTACCTTGCGCCCCTGTTATACGTAGAGAGCAAAAAGGGTTTTATTTAGTGAATGACAGAAATAAATATCCCACCCCTCCAATATTATAAGGAGTGGATGAAAAACCTGGGGAATGACACTGGACATCATGCTCCTATAATTAAATCTAGTGGTAAAATGTGCCTGTATGTGTACACCAGGGGTCCTGAAACTTTTTAAACAGGGGGCCAGTTCACTGTCCCTCAGACCGTTGGAGGGCCGGACTATAGTAAAAACAAAAACTATGAACAAATTCCTATGCACACTGCATACATCTTATTTTGAAACAAATCGGGAACTAATACAATATTTAAAATGAAGTAAAGTTAAATCAACAAACTTACTTATTTCAATGGGAATAGTGTGCCAGTCAGATGCCCAGTAATATTATGCCAGTCAGAGCCCAAGAATATCATGCCAGTCAGATGCCCAGTAATATTGTACCAGTCAGATGCCCAGGAATATTATGCCATTCAGATGCCCAGGAATATTATGCCATTCAGATGCCCAGAAATTTTGCCATTCAGATACCCAGTAATATTATGCCAGTTAGAGCCCAGGAATATTATGCCAGTCAGATGCCCAGGAATATTATGCCAGTCAGATGCCCAGGAATATTATGCCAGTCAGATGCCCAGTAATATTTTGCCAGTCAGTGCCCAGTAATATTTTGCCATTCAGATGCCCAGTAATATTTTGCCATTCAGATGCCCAGTAATATTATGCCAGTCAGAGCCCAGTAATATTATGCCAGTCAGATGCCCAGTAATATTATGCCAGTCAGATGCCCAGTAATATTATGCCAGTCAGTGCCCAGTAATATTGTGCCAGTCAGGTGCCCAGTAATATTATACCAGTCAGATGCCCAGTAATATTTTGCCAGTCAGTGCCCAGTAATATTTTGCCATTCAGATGCCCAGTAATATTTTGCCATTCAGATTCCCAGTAATATTATGCCAGTCAGATGCCCAGTAATATTATGCCAGTCAAATGCCCAGTAATATTTTGCCAGTCAGTGCCCAGTAATATTTTGCCATTCAGATGCCCAGTAATATTTTGCCATTCAGATGCCCAGTAATATTATGCCAGTCAGTGCCCAGTAATATTATGCCAGTCAGTGCCCAGTAATATTATGCCAGTCAGATACCCAGTAATATTTTGCCATTCAGATGCCCAGTTATATTATGCCAGTCAGTGCCCAGTAATATTATGCCAGTCAGTGCCCAGTAATATTATGCCAGTCAGATACCCAGTAACATTGTGCCAGTCAGATGCCCAGGAATAAAGTGCCAGTCAGATGCTCGTTATACCTCCCTCCTCCCCCGCATCCCCATCACTTACCTCCAGCTGCTGTGTCCCCGGCCGGACGCCTTTCGCAGAGTTTCCCTCCTGCACAGGGGAGGGAAACAGTCACTGGATCCGGATGTGACGTAACGTCACATCCGGTCGCGGTGGGTTTTTGTTTTTTTTTCTTCTTCTTTCTGCAGCCGCATCCGCTGCGGCTGCCCCCAAAAAAAGAAAGAAAAAAGGTAAACAGTGGGGAACGGGGGGGTGACGGCACCCCCCGCGGGCCGTATTAATGTCGGCGGCGGGCCGCATGTGGCCCGCGGGCCGTACTTTGAGGACCCCTGGTGTACACGATCGAATATTTAAAATCCAGCAACACAAGTCATGCCTATCATGTAATATAGTGTATTTTAATAGAGCAAAACCACTATAATAGAGAGCTACAGGTGATTGAGACAAATGCTGAATACAGTATACAACTGCTGTATGAACATGTTCCTTGTGCAATATATGGTCTAGGTCACTCTATCTCTGTCAAACCGTACAGCAAACATTACTTATTAATAACAAGATGAGACTGGCTTTTTAATGATCATAAAATCGAAGTCTGCAGTAGTAAAAAAAACAAAACCTTGTAGATCTTCAATCCAAGAAAGAGTAAAAATAGCAAAATAACTTTAATAAGAACTTATTTGAAGGATACCCTTATTTTTCATGCTGTAGTTTTGTCTCAATACTTAATTGCTTTTATGTTCTCCACTTTTGCCAATTCCATAAACACATAAATAAGATGTATTTTGTTGGCTCCATCAAGGAGAGTTAGAAGGGTACGCTGACATATTTTTATAATTTTGCATAGTTCCTTATCCCATTTATTTTGGATTTCATCCACTCTTGTTCTTCAGATCTTTCCTGTAGGGCAACATTTGGAAATATTTAAAGATATTCTAGTAAACTAAACATTGTGTCTTTGGCACACAATGTTTTTTTCAAAATGCTCTGATTTAATTTTATGTCGATAGTTTTAATTAAATATATGTATACCGCAGTTAGTATATAACATAAACACTGAAAGTTTTTTTAATGAAAATCTATAAATTCAATTTTACAAATAAACAAACTGTATGTAGTTTTTTCAATGATCATTCGTGTTACTTTAACCGTACTGTTTCACTGTTGCGTTTTGGTAACCGCCCACAATCTATTCATTTATTTTCAATTGTTTTCTAGAAATGTTATGGCAATTTACGTCCAAGAATGAACATGTAGGACTCGCTGGAAGAATTACAACCATTTCCACCCTGAATAAGCTAATTTTTCAATAGTCTTAAACATTTTAAATTGTGTAAACCTTGCAAAAATTGTAAACATTTTAATAGAGTAAAATAAACCCAACTATCGTAAACCAACCAATGGCATAAACAGCACATCAATAACATTTAGTTTTAATTCTGTAGCTTTTCTTACGGTATATTTTGTATAGTGAAGAAAGACCAGCGCTTAATCTGTATCACAGCAGCACCAGCCTATGTGTATCTCTGCAAAACACACGTGAAAAACATACAATAAATACAAAACAAAGTGGTAGGTGCGCTATGTGACAAACACCAGTGAAATAAAGGAAATCTGATAATTGCCTTATAGTAGGTAACCCTTATATGACGATGTACAGTCAGTATCTTAAAAAAGATCAGAAAAATAGAATAAAAAGTAATAAAAGGTCCGCAGTACAATAAATCACGCTACGCGTTTCGCCTTCCTGAGGAAGGAGGAAGCCTCAGGAAGGCGAAACGCGTAGCGTGATTCATTGTACTGCGGACCTTTTATTACTTTTTATTCTATTTTTTGGAACATTGCCTTCACTTGGATTTTACTATTGGCGTGGGACCTGTTTTTGAGAACCATCGCCTGTGATCATCTTTTGTGCTGCATATCTCCATTTTAGATGTAAGCTACCTTATTGCTTTATTAAAATCTTGTATTTCATCACATACTTATGGTTCTTTTCATCTATTTCTACACAACACATCCACTGGATGAGGAATAAGAGGACCACACAAGAAACTACAGATAAGATTTCCTTCTTCTTTTGTTTGTGAGTGCACTATTTACCTGCACAAGATTACTCCATGTCTAGACTATATTACACTATGGTCTTTGTGTTTTTTTTATCTTTTTTAAGATACTGACTGTACATCGTCATATAAGGGTTACCTACTATAAGGCAATTATCAGATTTCCTTTATTTCACTGATGTTTGTCACATAGCGCACCTACCACTTTGTTTTGTATTTATGGTATATTTTGTATGTTTCTGCTGAACTTTTAGAAGTTTATTCATTTAGACCAGAAATAAAGAAGTGCAAGTTTTATTATTGAGAAAAGTGCATGTGAACAACAGGCTATGCCACACTAATAATTTATATTGTTTTAGTGAGGAGAAAGTGGCCACCTGTGTTAGCGCCTTGTGGGTGTAGAAGGCACAGCATGTTGTTTTGTTTAAAAAAATTAAAAAAAACTCCTTCACAATTGAAACAATTGTGTTATGCTGTTCAATATTTCTTTTCTGATTAAATTATTATTATTATTATTATTATTATTATTATTATTATTAAAACAAACAACCAACCCAAAAAAATATTATTAAAATAAAAAGAACATAGGAGCAAGTGAGAACTGATGGTTTATTGGGTCCAGATATAACATGTAAGACAGTGATAATATTACATTCAAAACATTTGTCAAACAAGGATCATAACATGTCTGGCTTTAAAGAAATATGGAATGAATTTTGAAAAGAATAACTATAATCTGCGAACAACATGTTCAGTGGAGGAAAGAACAAAGAAAACTCACAAATTATACATGTTTTATTTATTTAATGTCATTAGGTTTGTAAGGAAGCGGAATTATCTGGGGTTTTTTTTGTCATTCTCTCCAAATGAAGAAAATTCACAAATTGAAATCTGGATATATTTAGATAAAAATATGGGACAGAGGTCAAACTCTGACAAAGGAAAATTTGGGGATCTTGGAGAACTATAGTACTAGCATAACATCATTTGGTTTATTAAAAATAAATGTAATATTATCATGTGTAAAATGGAGAATTAATGCTAAAAGGTGCAGTAAATATGTCCCTTAATCCTAAATTCATTTACATTTATTATCCCTTACCTTGATTTTTTTTAATCGCGTTGAACTTTCCGCACAGTCTAAATTATTTTAAAATAAACTTGATAGCAGTATAGTGTTCATGAAACTTCAAAGACTTTAGATTTCTTCGTCTTTCTCACTCTGTTAGAAAAAAAAATACCTTTATTGCTGAGCCAGCGCATACTCCGTTTGACAGCTCGTTCTCTTAGTGCCTAGGTGTCCAACTGCGACCCTCAAGCTGTTTCCAGACTACAGCTACCATAATTCTCCACCATTCTGGAGACCTATGAGATTTGCAGTTCAGCAGCCATTGGACTCTTAGGTCTTACTGTATCATTAAAGAGCTGTTGTTGATTAAACTCTTGGCTATAGCAAGGTTTGAATTGATGTTTATAGTAGGCTCAATAAGATAAATACAAATATGAGTAATTCTTTTTGGTCCAAAACGATTCTCCAATAATTTAAAGTGTACTTACAGTTAAATGCTATTATAAAACATTTTAACAGTAGTGTCCCTTTAAATCTCCTAGTCTAGTATTTTAACAACTTTCCCATTACTCCATTTATGCTCTTTACTCTTCTTTGGCCCCCTCGATATGATAAGTGTCTTCCTGAAATATCGAGGGAGTAAATCTGTGCCTTATCTAATAGTTTTTTTTAAAACATTTTTTAAGAAAGGCTTCATGCAGAGTATATTTTCTCTCTTGAAGGAAAGGTTTTGGACAATTTTAGTAAGAGAAAGCAGATACAGAGCTACCTGAAAAAAGCTGAAGATTGATTGAAACGGACATTTAGGCTGCATTGTGGAGTACAGGTGGATTGGTTTGTTTTTTTCTCCTATGAGATTAAATTGGCTGTTTCAATTTTTTGTTTTTGTTTTGTTTTCATTGTTTGTTTATCTGTCGATAAATATAGAGAACATGTAGCAAAGGTCAAGTAGAGCGGTTCTTCGTTTTTCCTAACTTTGCCAGCAGTATAAGCAAGCAGGATAATAATTTCATTGGATGTCGCCTCATTCGGTCCTTTGAAAACACAGTTAGAATCCAAAACGTAAACTGAACTCACGTATGCTTTTACCATGGCCTTTCTAATGCCTCACTGCTCTGTAAATTTGTTACAGAATTTAGTTCTGTTAGTTAGGAATATATTTTTTAGAGAAGGAGAAACAACAGATGACTGGGCATTATTCCCGAATTTTCTTTTGGAAAAATGACAAACTGCCTACTATATGTGAATTTTCTTTTTTTTTAATAAACAATATTGTTTTTGTTTCCTGCAACAAGCTTTTGGTTGAATAGATATAAAATATTATTATTAATTACTTACAGGGCAAAAGGTTAGTCTAGAGCAGTGATGGCGAACCTATGGCATGGGTTCCACGTGTGGGACTCTCTAGCCTCTGATGAGGCGGCACTTGGCATCTGGATGTATGGTCACCATGATCATGCAGGGAGGTAAGTAGAGCACTTGGGGCACACTGAGATGGGGAATAACAGGGAACAAAAACAGAGAGAAGGGCGAAACTCAGATGAGCAATGGAAATGGGAGAGGGGAAGCATAATCTCAGGGAAAATGGTACTTTGAGATGTTTAACTTGATATCCTACAGAACAATGGGTGCCCATGGCTAAAAATGTTTGCCATCACTCTTCTACAGGCTTGGAAACTGTCTAGAGTGGCAGTTGTAACAAGGAGTTGAAGAGGTGGATGAGTTTAGAGATATTAAGGATTATTTGGTGATTACTGTGAGAAATGCCAGTTAGTTCATTTAATGCAACCCAGGGAGTTAATGTGTGGGATCACAAATAATCTGGACTAGTGGAGATGGTTGGAGAGAGGAGCCTTTCGTAGCTAGGTGTTTAACTGTGATCCCACGAGAATTAGCCAAAGAAGGGACTAACAGCTGAGTTTGGTCATAGAAAAATTATTAGTTCTTAAACATGGGATTGAGAGGGATTGTTGCTGATGGTACAAGCAATAAAACCAACGGAAAACTTTATTTTGCGGGCCTCCAAAGTCAACTGAAAGAAAAAAAGAAATTTATGTCTAATTGGAGGATTGAATCGAGTGTAGATGTTTTAAGTAGAAATGCTTTAATGAAAGAATAGAGATAAAGCGTTAGGGATAGGCACAAGGAACAACATGGTGAACATTTACTGGACTGTGTGGTACATAAAGTCTATGGACCTTCATGGACCTTGCCGAGGACCTAGTTGTCCTTGCTCGAGATATGGTTCTACAAAGTGGGTGCGGTCATAGTAGACCCTACCATGAATGCTCTGTCTCTCGAGATTGGGTTAATGACTTGAGATAACTGGTTCTTAGAGATACAGCGGATATGATTTACTATGGCTCTACTGACAAGAATCCTCTTTAACCCCAACACAGGTTCAAAAAAGGTGTAACCTTAAAGGGAACTTTAACTGCAGGAATAAACGAGCATATTAACAGGGGAAGATTTGCGGCTGCCTCTGACTTTAACGGAATGATTTAATATAAAAGCCTGACATTTCCCCCCATCACAGCCGGCCCTGATGTATTTTACAGCACTGACAATGCCTAAAGCGCTGGATGGGAAACAGGGTATTGATTAATGCTTGACACCCTGCAGTCTGTCTAATAAATGAATATGATATTCCTTCTATAGATCAAGTGATAATTTTGTTATAAATCAGCCACGTTGAGAGAGAAATGATTTCTGTGAAGTCTTAGGTTTCATTATTGTTCCACTTGAAAGCATGCAATTATACCGGCTTAATTAGAGGCAGTGATGTGTCCTCTTCAAGGAAGTTTGTTTATATTCTAAATAATGAGATCTGTGCATGGGACCTGTCTTTCAAGGGAGGAGGGGGGGTGGGTTGCTTTTCTGCTTGTTATTTGCTTATTTGGCTTCTCTTTATATAAATGACTTACTGATCACTGTGATTCTTCATTTCTCTGTGCTAGGACGAAATATTAATATACATGGGGCCTGTGTTCGATACGGTAGTGTATCGTTTTTGCAGCACATGGAGGGTCAAATCCACTTGAAAATGAACTAAAAACCTTTTTTAATGCATATTAAAGTTCAATAATTACAAAAGGGTTTGCAGAATCTATTGATTCTCCCAATGAACGCTCAAGCCATTGGCTGGCGTGCAGAAGACCCCCCCCCCCCCCTACATTTGAAAGTGTTTCAAAAATGCAGCAATCAGAGTATTCCAATGATCACTATACTTGCCGTCTGTAGAGAACCCGTACAGAGCACACATCCGCAGGTTTATTTTTGGTTGTCGGATCAGTCATTTTTTGTCGCTGGACACATATAACTCTAGGGGCTACCAAATAATGATTCAATCAATCAAGGAGGGGATGACATAGGAACTACCTTGACTAATTAACTGATTTCCCTTTGAACACACAGCAAGTATAAATTCTGCAGGGCAGTATGTAAAAAGTTATACGTTTACGACAAAAAGATGGCTGATCATACACAGAGGAGTAGTTAAGTTCAGATCTATCGAGGTTAAAAGCAAGAAAATGGTATACTTAGTTATTCATTTTGGTCCATTCGGCTGCTGGTCTGAAAGCCAATGGAAAGCTGGACGAAAAAAATAAATAATTTCCTTGATTGCTCCACTCGGAAAGCACCGATTTTTCGATAAACCGATATTTCGTATGACATTTCCACAGACTTTTCGACAGATATTTCGATTGTGAATTTCAAATTTTCGCTGAAATAAGTTAAACAAAAATAATGAACAAATTTTGCCAAAAAAACGAATGCATCAGCACAATAAATTTGGAAGGATGATAAAAAAAAACAAAAAAAGGCGGCGCACAAGTCTACAAAACATTACCAATTAAGAAGGTGAGATTCAGAGGGATTGCTGCCTAGGATACAAGGAATAAAAACAATAATAAACATTGTTTTGCTTGGACTGTTGTGGGCGTTTAACATTGTTTGAACAGATTTTCCCATTAAGGAACAAAGAGCAGTCAATCTAGCAGAATCATGTAATTTAAGATATTATTTATTGTACTAGGAGTTTGTAAAAGTCATCTGCATTTTAAGAAAGAAGTGATTTGCATAGCCACATTTGGGATAGAAAGCCAGTAAAAGCATCAACAACAAAAAACAACAAAAATAAATAAATAAATAAAATATATATATATATATATATATTTATTCACACAGTTTAAGAGCCTGGACTGGGTGTAGTTTTGTAATATTGCCAGATTGTGGGAAGCACCCGATCTGCATTTTGCGGTTGGAGTGGAATGGAGCTGGTACCCTGGGGATTAAGGCAGGGTTGCTGATGGAGATTACTGGCAGTGAGCTGTTTGTTACCAGTAAAGAATTAAGCCATGTCTGCAAATGTATTCTACAGGCCCAGGAAAGCATTCAGAGCTGTCTGTCTCGCTACAGGCATGCAAATTACAGGAGTCCTTGGTGATTACATGTAGAAAAATAAACACTTAGCTTGGTGTAACATGGCATTTCCGTAATGGAAAACATGATAAATAGCCGGATACAATCTCTCTTCTTAAAGAACAATATTACCTTCAACTTACAATGTGCAAGGGCCATAGGTGTACATGTACAGATATATGTACACAGTGAGTTAGCTGGAATACACATATGCAAACCCACTAAATATAGATATAAAAGTAACAGAGGCAGATGTGACCCAAAGTACCTGCATTTTCGATGGCTGTCTGTTAGACCGTTGTTGTTTGGCTCCAAAAAGGTCACATAAATATACAAGGACTAGGAGGGGTGAGGGAAAAACAAACCAACTGCACGCTTTTAAAAAAAAATGCATATTATTGTGATTGTGAATTCTTGGTAAGTGAAGGGAAACCAATGGCCACTGAACCATAGACAAAAAAAAAACTACCAATGTGAGAAGACAGCCTAATAAGAGAAAAGGTGTATTTTTAGTTGGAGTTTATCCTCTCCAGAATCTAAAAGGGAGGATAAAGTTGCAAATATAAAATCAATATCCAACTGTAAGCGCTGGTTAAACTTATATGACCGAGTGGATGGAAGGTCCAAAGATTGATCACAAGGCACATTCATGACATTCTTCACTAATATTAATTTTGTTTGGACATTCCATAGGATGGGGTTGATGTAGGATAGGCCTGTGTGTTCGTTACTTACACTGTAAAAACTATTTAGGAGATTAGAGACACAGAAGAGAAGATGTCATCTGTATTACCAGTATTCGCCCAAATAATGCACAATATGGATAAAGAGCAGTTATTGTTTATAGTCCTAAAAATGGAACAAGCAGCCTGGAAACCATGGAATGGAAAAAAAGAAAAAAAATGAATGTTATTGGTGATTGTTCTACTTTTATAATGTTACCCTCCCCCCGAGTTGCTCTTTGCAAATAACCCTCGATGTGTTATTTCAACATGTGACACGAAAAATCCTAATAAATTCCCTTTTTTTGGCAGACAAACATATAAATCCAAAGCCTACTGTGAACGGATGATTTTTGATTAATATGGCATTTTCGTTTCAGAGATATATACGCTGTTCTTCGGTTTTCAATCACATCTCTTTAAACATGATTCACAAACACCCTGTAAGTGGCATCAATTATTACTGACATTTGGAAACTATCTTTTCCAGGAGTTGTTATTTGTCATTATTAGTTATTGAGGTTAAAAAAATAATAATAATTCCATTGAGTATTACAGTTTTGTTCCAAAGATGAAAAAACCCCTTCTTTACTCGAATATTTAAGGAAATTATATTTATCCTTAGATTCACCCTGTCACTATAAATTGTAAGTATTTTCAGTGATTTCTGCATGTTCGCTGCTCATACCATTTTACCTACATAACTTCCTATGGTCAACAACATGAATTCCTTAGGTCTACTGCTCAAACTTTATCTACCATTATGACTTCCTAAAGTAGGGGTTTCCAAATGTTTACTGCTTCTACTCTTCCTCCAAACATGGCTGCTTTTCCTTCGCTATTTATTTAGCTAGGATAGGTGAGTTACTAGATCTCAGTAGGGGTTGGGGCTGGGTTTCCCCATGTTTTACAAGATGCTATTATTTATTAGTTCATGGTGCATTGCCTGCTTTGTCAGTTGTATTGTTCTGGGATTGTGCCATGTGGACTAAGCAGAGTTTTCCTGAATAGGGAACCCCAGCTCCTCAAAGTGTCATGAACTGTAAGTGACCCACCCACAACTTATGCATCACCACATTATTATCATTTGTTACTGTGATTTTTAATGGTAAGCTTAATGTGCTGGTTGTGTGCAAAGTGGCATTTGCACCTAGTGCTGCCACCTTGGAGTATTACGAGGTTTGACAAGCTGTTAATTTACTCATACTGCAGGGTACGCCTGTGAAGCTGCCAAGACCTGTACCTTATATCCACTATATTCTATGGGCCATACTGTATTGTCTCCATTATCCACCCCAAGCAAATCAAATGATGCTTAAAGCACAGTAAGGTCTAAACAGGGCACACCTTTAGTCTATCACTTTCCAGCACATAGGAGTGCCAACATCCTAACCCTGCCCTGGATGTATCCTCCCAGAAATATGGCTGCTTTATGCATAATGCATGTCTGGCTTTTCTTTACTCTCAGGAAGTCATGTTGATAGAAACAGTTTGGGCATTAAAGGGACTGTGTTGTAAATAGAGTCCTTTTAATGCTCAAACTGTTTCTATCAACATGACTTCCCTAGGCAGTGGATTCCACAATATTACAGCTAGTACTGTTTCGGCCTGCATGACTTCAGAAGACCATGAATTTCACTGAATAATCTTTTGTTAATATCTTTTCCTAAATTTGTGGTCCGACGATACGTATTATCAACGTAACACTCGGCCGCTCAGCACTGGGGAGTATTAATTCTCACCAGGTGGCAACGTTTCGACCAACACAAGGTCTTACTCAAGTCATTTTTGTTGGTGTAGAGGATAAGTATTATCACATTGCAAATATAGTTTGGGGTTTTAGATCGCTGTCTGGAGGCTTTATAATGAAAAATATACTTTCCCTGAAGTATGTCAATGATTATAACTCCAAATATCTTATATCTGCTATTACGTTTTTCATTTTTTTTGTGTGTAAAATCTTTTAGGGGCAAATTTGTATCTTTATTACCTCTGATATTCTAATAATATTAGTCTGGACCTTTTGGGATCTGAGCTTTTAATTCCATTAAGTTCTATATTTGCCAGCTCATGCGTAGCCCATTCCTGCCAGAGTGTTAGTTGAGTGACTGCCCAGATATATTACACTTCACTGCAATCCCTTCCTCCTTCTTGGATATAGTCCTTTAACCCTCTGACACCTGAACTCGTTGGAATGCATTGGATAAAGAATTGAACCGCACACTCTGGTAGGCCTCACATTTTTTTTTTGTAAGGAATAGTTAGATTGTGGCTTTTGGCGGGGATTTTCGTTCTACTTTTCATGCTCAGTGAAGATTACGAAGTGTTTGAAAAAAAAAAAAACTGCTATTAAGACGGGGCCCCTGCTGTGTTAAACACCTCGGAAATCTCAGGAGAGAATTTATCAGCCGAGGATTTATAACCTTTCTAAACTACTCCACACTCGCACACACAAACACACACACACACACACATACACACACACACAAAGCAAGCTGAGGAACAGTTGTTGTCATCTGTAACTTGCTCTGTAACGGCATGTATAAAATATCAAAAAAAGCCCCCCCCCCCCAAAAAAAAAAAAACCTAGAGGTGAAAGTTATATTCCCAGCTAGCCCTAAAAATCCTTTGTCTCTTGAAGTGAAACAGCTTGCTGGACCACCCAAAGGAAAGGCACATTTACACGAATGCTGAAAGTTTGATAAAGAGGGAACATGGCCAAAAAAGTAAAACTTTATTTTAAAATTATATTTGTATCAATGTTTTGCTTAACATATATCACTTACCAGGGCAGCCCCCGAATTGGATGGGAGAGGCCCCCCAAGCATATAGGAATGTCAAGAAAAATGCAGCTGTTGAAGACTATGAGAGACAAAACATAGCTGCCAACAGTCACGATTTTTCTGGGGCAGTCTTGTTTATTTGGCTCTGTCCTGGCTTTACTACAGCCTGAAACCATTGCTTTTTGCTTTTATTTATACTACGTCTGTCTATGCGACATACACAACCTAGTGCGACTCTCAAATACACTGTGTATATAGTCTAAATGCAAAGAAATGTGCTCCAGATTCCTGGTATATGTACCAGGTAAAGCTAGAACTTGATGTCATGCAACACTGAGTAACCCCACCCACTTGTGGCCCTGCCCATTTTAGACCCTGTCTAATTTAGGCCCCACCCACCTGAACCAGGTCCCAGGAAGTCTGGCAGGTATGCAATACATAAGGTAGAGAGAACGTTCCTACATGTTGTGGATATTCTAAATACAATGATATCCACACACATCCGGCTTGTTTAAGTGTCTGTAGGTACGTTCCTCAGGCATCATTTGGGGATACCATCAGCTGTGTGCATTTTCTCACTGCCCAGGTTTGATTCTGTAAAACAAAACCAGGAGTCATAATAAAATGGAGAGCTTTGTCTCCTTGGTCATCTGTATAGCTGTCCTTGGTTGACATTAATCCCAGAAATTAACCAGTGGCAAGCCATGCAAGCCAGACCAGATAAATAAGCCAATGCTGCACTCGTGAAAGTGGTATTCTTAGTCTTCTGCTGCAGGAGGGCAAGATTTCCCCCCTTTGGTGAAGCCCATGCCACAGAAAATCGAGACGGAAGGAAGTTATATAACTCCTAATCAAATCATTTACTTGCAAGGCGTATGCGTAGATTACATTCGGAGCAGAGTCCAATGAGACTTGGCCATGTTACACTCCACAGAGTCCCTGTAATGATGTGCAGATATCACATATGCAAAGGAATAAATAAAGGACAGATCTACTAAACACGGTTCTGAGAATGTAAACTACACTGAACAATGTCTAACATTTACTTCTTTAATTCCAACCTGTTTAACATGTGCAGATAGCAGGCTATAGTCACAAAAATATGCAATATTTAACTCTAGAAACACATATTCTCTGGTGGCAAACACGTTTCAATCCATCTCTTCTGCTCAGACCTTTAATTTCATGCAAAACACCCAGCGTGGAAGAGAATGGTATACAACTCTGCATGCAGTCAATATTACTATTACATTCCTGAATTCAGGAGATTTGGGAAATAAAGACCACTACTGAGTCTAATTGGCTATTGCAAGAAGTTTGTCAAAAGAAGTTTGTTTCATTTTGACAAAGCAATAAAATTATTTTGATCTCTCCTGACGCCCCCCCCCCCCCCCCCCATTCCCCCTTTCTTTCTGGCTCATTTTTAAAGAACATTTATTTAACCCCAGAGAGAATGTGTTGTGTGAGATTTTGTCCGCTGCTTTCTCTAATTAGGCATTTTGGAGTTGTTTGCAATTTGATTACAATCGTTATTTTTAAAGTAATACTGCGTCTCATTGTGTGCTAGTATTAGAGGTTGATTTACTTTAAACTGTGTAACAGTCTTAACTCCTTAGTGTGACTTAATGTGTGATTTATTTGAGAGATGTGCTGGGCAGGCTTTGACACAGGTGGCATCCGATCGCTCTGACTCATTATCACAGCGATCACATGGCCCGGAAGTACTCTGAGCCCTTTTTCTTTCCCAGAAGACTCCTCTTTAGGACGAGTCTTCTTCCTGGAGTCGTTCGGTGTAGGTGCACTCGCAACTTAAAATGCATGGATGTGTATACACGTCTGCATGGTCCTTGAGGCCCATTCTGTTGTGGATGTATGTATACACCCATTTGCACCAACTAATTTAAAGGTAGAGAGTATGGGGGGGGGGGTTGTTTAAAAAAAATAATAATGGGGCAAAGCTTTTAACTCTTTCAGGAACAGGGATGTACTGGTCAGAACAATCAGAAAAACAGCACGGGCATGCAGAGGTTAACTGTAGTTCAATTAATATATTAAAATAATAGAATTAATATATTTAGTGGAAAAAAACCCGTAACATTGCAAAAAAAGAAATAATGAGAAAAAGCAAACCTTGGAAGGAAACTGATCCCAATAACAAACTGTGATCAGAAAAGGATGGAAAGGGTTAACTTTTTTTTTTACATGATATGTGTTTTTTTCCTTCACTCTTAAAAGACAATGTGCTTAAAGGCATTTACTTTGTCATCTAATTTGAATGGGATCACAGAGATCACATGGCCAGAAAACCGTCGATCAGATCCAGGAACATTGTCCCGATGGCGCTGTCCAAAGAACACACCACCTCAACTCCCCTCATCTCCCCTCAACTCTCCTCGTCTCACCCCAACTCTCCTCATCTCACCCCAACTCTCCTCATCTCACCTCAACTCTCCTCATCTCACCTCAACTCTCCTCGTCTCACCCCAACTCTCCTCATCTCACCCCAACTCTCCTCATCTCACCTCAACTCCCCTCATCTCAGCTATATCCACCTCAACTCACCTTTTAGGGAATAGCCCCCCAGAGAGAGAGAAAGAGAGAGGGGGCACAATAAGAGAAAATGCAAGTGGAGAAAGAGATAGTGTAATAAGCAGGAAGAGAGAGATGTGTTGGGAGAGATTATTTTTCCTCTGTCCTGGATTAAATTTGTTTTCCGTTAATAAAAACGTAATTTTTTTTTGTTGTAAAATGAACATAGACATTAATGTTTAATATGTTTGCAGGAGCTGTAAATTACCATTTGTTCCCTCGGCTTAGAACCTAAATTTATAAAATGTAACTCAGAAAACATCAGGAAAGCCAAATAAATGTTATTAACAACCTAATAACCTTAGAAATCATCACAGGTGGTGAATTAAAAAAGGAAAACAAATCAGATGTGGCCTGAAAAACAAATAACAGCAGAGTTTGTGCAAAACTGGAGCCACGAAGACAAGGTAAAACACACTTGGGTCTATTCACTAAAATTTGACTTTGGAGGTCGAGTTTTGTTTTGAGTCCAATTTGACCCCTGAGTTTGACTTAGTCTCAAAAAAAGCTTTGCTCATTTCACCTCCATTCCGGAGCCGAGTTTGTCTTATTGTCACAAGGAAAGTCGACCTCCAAAGTCGAATGTTAGTCAATTGACCTATTTGACTCCCAACAGTGTTTTCCCCATTATTTCAATATGGTTAAATAATAATGAAAAAAGGTTGGTGACGTGCATGGATATGGTCAATACTCGTGAATTGACCAAAAAAAAAACCAATGGTAAATGGAAAAATAGCTTAAAATAGCTGAAACGGAATCACTTAGAATATTTCCATATCTGCTATTTTGGTCTACTAGAAAGATTTTTGTGAAGGAACTGTGCTATCATGTCTTGAATCCTGACCCCAAACTATCCCGACACCTGTAATTGCCCATATCTTCATATCTGCTGCGCCACAAGACCTTCATTTAGACCACATTTCCACCACAACGCAAAGACTCAATATCAAAGATTTTCCACGCCTCAAGAACTCAGTTCCTCAAGACCACCGCGCAAATGGCATGCCACAAGAATCAAAGCCACGGAGCCACTAAACCTGAAAGCCAGGACGTTGCTACATCTCAGAATACTACCACAACAAAAGTACATTGTACCACAAGATTTGTAGGCCTCAGAATCCTAAGGCAACGACTCCAGAAGAAGCACGCCACAACAACAGGAACATCGGAGTATGTTAATGCAAAAGAGGGGTATTTTTTACATACCTCATTCGCTGAGACAAGAGACAACTTCATAGTACATGCAAGGCGCTATATCAGCTTTGTTTGTGAATTCAATACCATCACTGACATAGTTACATCTTGTGTCCTTTGTATTACACCATTTGTGTTCATTTTCTATTTCTCATGTGTTTTGAGATACCCATTTTAGAGAGATATACAATCAGCAAGATCATCCTACTCATACTGATATAAGAATGTATCACACCTTTGTGTTCTCTTTCTGTTACTTGGTTCCCTTCTTCTATCACATGGTGGGGGGATCTCCAAGTCCCTCCAGCACACCTATAAAATATTAAAACTAGTTGTTTTAAAGCAAGAAATTACGAATAAACAACACGCCAACATCTCTCTCTCTCTAAATCATTTCCATTTTTTTTCGGACCTGCTGCTTCTCTCATCTTCTCAGGCATTCAATAGTTTAGTAAGAATAGGCCGGCTATATTACGTTACCCTTGGCACTCCCGGGGTTAACGCAACGTGGGTTGTGGAAGGCTGGCAATTTTATATCTTGGTTAAAAAGATGTGCATGAAGATAAATGACTGAAACTAGCAGCAGGTAAGAAAAAAGAAGGGACAAAAAAAAACCTTTTAAAACTGAAGTTACGCATCTCTCCAATGTCCTCTGGAACTGACGGCTGTGCATAGCAATGTTAGAGGTATTTTTACACTGCCTAACAAAACAAAAAACAACAAAAAAAAAAAATCACCTTTTACAATACTTGCAAAGATAACACCAAGGGATTACAGCATAAAAGCACTGCTGAGAGTCGGTGAATGTGATGCAAAAGTGGACACAATGCATACAAGCAATGCAGCAGACATAATGATAAAGAAAGTGATCACACAATGAGAAAATATCAGGAGTAAGTACATTAAATTGATGCCAAGCGAGACACATGCAAATACGTATCTGATAAAAACACTGAGTTTAGCTCTGTTAGAGTTGTGTGATCAGAATATACTGCGACTTTTTACTACCGTAGAATTAGATCGTTTAAAAGGTGTAGAGGGATTTCTCAGGTACTCCAAGAACCTTATACACGGGGGGGGGGTTCAAGGTTTTGAGGGGTCCTACGCAAAAAAACAAAAACAAAGATGGTGCCCATGTTTGAGTTACTCATGGCCCCTGAAAGATGCTGGGGTACTTAGCAGGTGCTTAACTCACCTTAATTTAATGTTAGTACAATCACATACCTCCCAAATTCTGCCCCTGGCAGAGCGACACACAGGGAGGTTGTATCTTTGGCATGTGCATTCTCTGTATCCAGTTTGAATGGCACTCACGAGATGACGGGTAAAGCCAAAAGTGACGAGGTTTATTCAGTAAAAAATCCAAGATAATAAATAAATCATGCACAGCAGATCATGGGGATGCAAAAAAGGGGTAAGTTAAAGCTTGATAGCTTATGACTAAGAGCTAGAAGCGCGAAACGCGTCAAGCTTTAACTTACCCCTTTTTTGCATCCCCATGATCTGCTGTGCATGATTTATTTATTATCTTGTATTTTTTACTGAATAAACCTCGTCATCTCGTGAGTGCCATTTTTTGGTTACTTCCGTTCAAACTGTATTGCTACTGGTGTGGGTCTCACACCTACAAAAGGCACCGGAGACTGGCAATCGAGGATCAATCTTCACCACTATTCCACTCACCTGGGCAGCCTGGATTACTTCCTTTCTTTCTCTGTATCCATCCACCAATGTCCCAAACACCAGCGAGAAATAAAATTGGGACCTGGGACTCTGCTGCTTAAAATAAGTATGCCTCCACTAGTCTTTCAATGTCAGATTCAGGACTTTTAATAATCGTAATAGAGAATATTAATAGTGAATATCAATAGTGAAATTGAATTTTCAGTCCTCACTACCATCATTAAAGGAGGTTACCACTGTTTTGTACGTTGGTTCGGAATTTGGAAGTATAAAAAAAATAAAAATTAACTTATATGTCACTCTTTTTAGCTCAGTCGATTAAATTATGTGCAATGAAAAAAACAAAAAAAAAACTAAGTTACCATTTGGGGGGAGAAGGAGAATTAATATCTTCCTCAGAGGTGAATTTCCCTGCTCTGTATTATCTGAGGTAATGGAACACAGTTTGACACAGACCAGTCATTTGGCTTTCTATAGCTTTTGATTTAAATACAAATAGAGAACATTGTTCTCTGTCTCGAGCCCAGTGGTTGGATTCCCTTTCTTTATGGCTAAAAAGCAAACATCCCATTGTTCTAGAACTGTAAATGAAATCAGTCTTCGTGCTTTAAAATCCAGTATTTCCAAAGAAGCGATGTGTCTTTTGTAATATACAATAGAAAAATATCATTTTATAGTCACTGTTTTATGTTACAAAAACAAATGTAATGTAGCAAGAGTCCTTGTAATTGTTCTACATTTGTTTCTTTTCATCTGTAAAAATCACAATTATTTAACCAGTTATATCTTAAATGCTTAGAGTTTGCGACTTGTCCCTGGTCCCAATTTTCTTGGAGAGAGTTCAGAGAAGGGCTTCTAAACTGGTTCATGGAATGAAGGATGAAGCTTACCAGGAAATGTTAAAGCATCTTAACATGTATAGCATACAAGGGGGAAATACGGGTTGCCAGATTTTAGTGATTAGACCTATTAGTCAAACTCGGCTACCAAATTTGACTTGACAATTTTATGTCTCAAAATAAAAGTCGACCTCAAAAAGCCGAGCTCATCAAGCTATTCTCAAATTTTAGTGAATAGAACAATTTGTTTACATATTCTAGTTTCATTTATGAGAATGGTTCAAATGTCCCAATACTGTGAAAGCACCCCAACTATCAATAAGTTCTTGCTGTGAAAAATCAATCAATAAAGAACCCACCAAAAAAGTGTTACTTAATATATTTGTACGTTTTAAAGATTAGCATTTTGCCGGACTGTGATTTCCACAATTCAACACAGAAGGACTTATTTGAAATACAGCTAATGAATAAATCTTAAGAATGTTGGAAAATGACATGCAGTGAAAAATATACATTCTTATTAAATTGGTTTTGAAAACGCCATGATTTGGCACAGCGGCAGACAATTAAAATCCGGAGCTTGATACCAGTGCTGTACACGGGTTTGTTCTGACAGACGATCCTAGGAGCCCCATTTTCGCAGTATATAGTCCATTTGAGATTCAGGCTCACGTTAGAAGTTATTGATATTTGTTAATGGGATTCAAATTGCTCTTTTCCCCTCTCTCGGAAATTTTATGGAGTTCAACTCAATTTCACATTTTAATCCAATTCTCCTCAATCAGCTTCAATCTGTACAATTATTTGTCGATTGAACGGTACCAAGTGATAAAACGTAACAAAACGCCAGGCACAAGTTCGTTCAAATTGTTTCAGTAAACACTGAAATCATGCCTTCTATCAGTGATGGCACACCTATGGAATGGGTGCCATCTTCGGCACTCTGAGGTGGCCCTTAGCATCTGACATGGGTACAGTTAGTGGCTGGTTTTCTGACTTTTTCTTCAGGAATTCAGCTCTTCCCATCGAGTGAACTGTGCATGCGCGTGGCCATGATGCCTCCAGCCTCCAGCGGTAAGCAATCTGAGCGATTAGACCAGGCTGGTTAGGGTTAGAATGACGGTAAGGATTAGTGTTAAGTGAAATAGAGGAGTGTTGCGCAATAAAAACAGGTACTTACCCCAATGATATGGAACAGCTGAAAACAATATCATTGGCATAAGTATCTGTTTTTCATTGCGCAACACTTCTCTATTTCACTTATACTTACATGTGTTTCTGAGTGACAACACTAGTGTCTGCAGCATTTCATTATATACTTTTTCACTTTTTCACTATCTCTGCTATATAATATTCATTATTTGTAGGTTTGCATTTTTAGATAACAAGTGCCTTTTTTCGACACACTTTATTAAGGATTAGGGTTAACTCCTTAAATTAAACCCTTACCATAACTCTACTTAACCCCACTGCTGTAATCTACATACCTGGGTTTAAAACAGCAGCACAGTAACCCTAACCCTTACCCGCACTCTAATCCTAACCCACCCAACCCCCGGACTAATCGCTCAGATCGCATACCGTTAGAGGTGGGAGGCAGAATGGGAAGTGTACTTGACAGCATCTGAGTCTTTGCCAACCTGCTCGCACATGCATGGTTCATGCTAGTGCGAGCTTACTCTGCGATGTCTAATCAGTGATTGGAGTGATCACAGGCATGCGCAGGTCACTCAATGGGAGGTAGCAGATAGTTTGGATTTAATGTGTATAGAAAGTTTACGACAAGTTATAAAGTTTTACTGAATTTGTTGTTCCCTGTGTTTGTTAAAACTCCCAAAAAAAAATGAATAACGCTCTTTCTCCACCATACAGTCTGGTATATGTCTTTATTTAATCATAGTATCCATAAGGCTTCAACCCTGCAACTTTCATGGTTTGTACATTTGTAATGTTTTTATACATATATATGCATGGAATGTTATAAAGGTTTTATATGTTAATGTTATAATATTTTCTATTAAACATCTGCGCCCGTTCCAACCCGGACTGTTTATATGTGTTTTATTTGGGTTAGGTTATGTATCTTTTTATCCTCCCTTTTGTTGCCATGTATATTTTACATTGAGCTAACTCCATCCTTTTTATTCTGAATACAAAATACAATTTTATGTTAATCACAAAATTACAGCCCGTTTTACAAAAAAAATTCAATGAAACTGTATTCAAATAGTTCCTTTCTCCTCAACTTCAAATAATTTGTATTCCTCAACGTCTTTCCAATATTCTTGCCTCGCCGTCACCAAATCCTGCATAAACATAGAGATGAAACAGTCTCTTTCTTAAATCCAGTTAAATATCTGCATTATGATAACAAATATTCCCATGAAGATATCAGAAGAGGAGACTGAATTTCCATTAATGATGTTTTGACACAATATATCACATAATACTGATTCCAGTTCTTGCATGAAAAGGTAAATGCGGCTATTAATTCAAGAGCTGGGATAAATCCACATATTGTCTGGCACTTTTGTGCGGAAAGTTATCAACAACAACAAAGGGCAGGAAAAAAAAGCAATATGTATGAACCGGAAAAAATATATATTACAAGTAGAAATATTTCCTTTTGATTTTGCTTAGTGGTATTTTCCTGTATTTCGTTATTTTTTTAAATTTTTTTAAATTGTTATTTTTTTTTTTTTTTAGAAATCTCTCGGCTGCTATTTGCAATTTAACAATGGTATTTTTACAATTTACGCACAGTTTGCGACAAATGTGTGCAAATTGTAAAAATCCCATTGCTAAACTGCAAATAGCAGTGGAGAGATTTCTAAAAAAAAAAAAGTAAATCGCTGCACAGAGAAACCAACAAAATTATGGGTAAGAAAAAATATTTCCCAGCTGTGGTTAATTAATCAAACAATATTATTTTGTTCCATCTACATTATTTTTGTCATTGTTCTATAGAAAACTCTGCTTATTTTAGTAATTTTTTGTATGTAAAGCAGTGCTTATTAAAAGTACGGTAATTCTGTCTGTAAAGTGTTTGAAAATCTTTTGCCTGTTCCTTGAGTTTTGTATTATTATTTTTTTGTATTATTATTTTTTTGTATTATTATTTTGAAATTTATATGATGTGAGCTGTGCCGACGGCATAATTAGATGTAAAAAAAATGGACAGTTTTCTTTGTTGGATTTTAATCTGAGATTTATTTCAAAAGCTTTAATAAATTAGGATAAACAAAAATGTTCTCTTTGGGTTTTTTCCCCCCTGTATTCAAAAGTTCACCATGTATAATTATCTTCTGTTCAACCACATTATGTGTTCTTCTGTTATTGTTTGGTGTGTTAAAATGCTGAAATTTCATTAAAGAGTTTGTAATGCCTCCACAAGCTGTACGGTGCCTTAAAAAAAAGCATGTTATATTTGCAGCTATAATTATGTAGAGTGAATACTACTAGCTGTGTTAAATTTAACATATTGTATAAAGAACCATTCTGGGCAACATTCCAAATGTAGAAAAATCAGCAGGAAAATTAATGGTTACCATGGTGACAGCTGCACTTTTCTAGCAGCAGACGGGCTCGCCCAGACCCTGTATGTATAACGCTCAATGTTTCCACAAAAATAGATAGTTCACATGTCTGCTCGGCACTTTGCTACTAGAGTTTCCGGCACCATACTTGCTAACATTCCTGGATTCAATGGGACAGTCCTGTTTGTTTTGTTGGGCTCCTCTCCTATCAAACTTGCATCTATCCTGGCAATGGTAATACTTGTGCACAGTGCTACTACTACTGTGTCACAAGTTGTGTTTAAACTATGTATACATACCGCCAAACTTCTACCCGTTCTGCGGTCTTCCCACACGCCAGAGAATCTGATTCCACTGTCCCGCCAAACTCGACCTCTCTTCCAAAAAGTGAGACAGAGGTCGAGCTCTGCAGGACACAGCCTCAAATGCAGGACTGTCCCGCTCAAAGCAGGACAGTTGGGAGGTGTGCGTATATTCGACATACATTGGAGAATCATGGGCTTTAGGCATCCCAGGGAGGCTGGAGCTCAATTTCACAAGGTCATGCAACATAACATAACACTCCCCCTTTTAACTCCGTCACCTCCAGTCCCAGGCTGTTGCTTAGTAGGTTGGTAGGTGCTAACATGGCAGGCTGGCAAAAAAAAAAAAAAATTGGCTTTTCCAAGTCAATAGGAATTGATAGGCCTATAATAACACCGTGTCTGCAAACAGCTCTTGCTCAAGTTTTCTTCCTCCACAAGTTTCCAAAATACTAAACTTTTGGGACCTTAAATTCCCAAATCATAACATCAGATTATTGTTTTTATCAGTTAGACTGAAATAACACACAACGTGGGTAGGAGTCAATTCTCACGCGGCAGGTACAGATCTTGGGAAACTTGCGATTTCGCTCGCGGTTTATTGAAACAAGCAGATTTTAAATGTTTTGACATGTTTTCAAGCTGCCTCAAAGGTTTGTAGAACTGGTTCAGGTGCCAAAAAGATTCAGCTCGTGCAAAAGAAATGGAATGGTGGAAAAAAATAAAAAAAACCCTGGCAGGTAAAGATATGTAGCGAGCTGAGAGACAGCAGAATAACTATTCAGTGGAGACCCCCTGCTGGATCATTTTCAGGGGCTCTCTTTCCGCTTCTATCATCTAGTATTTCACATGATAAACATCCCCATCTAACACACAGATCATTTATGGCAAAAGCAGTTACCTACTGGGATTTTGCTTTTTAGCTGAGAAGAGATGCGCAGCAAGGATAACAATTTTGGGGGGGAAATCTACTGTCATGTGGATCCCCCCCCCCCCGCCCTTCCCATGCAAAACAGACATGTTCCCACTGTTTTATTTCTTGTACCATTATCAGCCATCCCTCTCAATCACACTTTCTGAATTTCTACCATTTTCTTTCTATTATAAGGAGAAGAGCTTACCTTAACTCCTCCTACTTCTGATTCCCTGCATACAGCTGTATGGTCGGCCATTTGTTCGAGGGGCACATGCAACTTTTACCTGCTGCCCTGCACAATGTATAATTCACATGTTTTTAGATGAAACTGGGTTAATTAATCAAGGTAGTGCCTATGTGATCCACTCCTTGGTTAATTAAGTAGTTTGCCCTTGGGCACAGTAGCATTCTAGATTCTGCAGACAAGCAATGTAGTAGAGAAAACCTGTGTCACAGAAGAAGGGGTGCCCTGCTGTGTAGTTCTGCCTTCGATTTTCTAAAATTTGAATGTTTTCTTTAAGATATCACTAGCTCTTGTCCTAAAGCTGCTCCAGGACCAGTTTTGTTTCTTGGGTTTATTCCAGAAGCAGCTAAGAGATGAGTTAAACCCATTGTCTCGTTTGTGCACATCTTCCACAATTTCATGATAACACTTTCTGCGAGATTGCATACAAAATGTGGGGTCCAGAAGGGGACTGTTCTTCGCGACCTCTTCATCACGGGGGAGTCTGAGCGCATGGCTGTTCATCACTGTCAGGCACTCCGTCGATGCAGGTTAGCTTTAGGGGGCACAGGTTAGTTTTAGGGCTGGTTTAGGTTATGTATTAGGGTTAGTATTAGGGTTTTGGGGTTCATTTTAGGTTAAGTATTAGGGGTTAGGAGATAGTGTTAGGGTTAGCATTAGGGATTGAGAGTTTGTATTAGTGTTAGTATTAGAGTTAATATTGGGGATCGGGGGTAGTATTAGGGTATTAGGGTTAGTATTAGGGTGTTAGGTTTTAGGGTTAGTTTTAGGGTTAGTATTAGGGGTTAGGAGATAGTATTAGGGTTAGCATTAGGGACTGAGGGTTTGTATTAGTGTTAGTATTAGAGTTAATATTGGGGATCGGGGGTAGTATTAGGGTATTAGGGTTAGTATTAGGGTGTTAGGTTTTAGGGTTAGTTTTAGGGTTAGTATTAGGGGTTAGGAGATAGTATTAGGGTTAGTATTAGGGGTTAAGGGTTAGTATTAGGGTTAATGTTGAGGATCGGGATTCGGGGTTAGTATTAGGGTTAGTCTGAGACTTAGGGTTCTGAGATTAATATAGTACCAATAAATTAGTAATAATAAGATCTATTATTCAGCTGCTGATTTGGTTAATTCTTAGACAGTCCACTAAAAAGTGTGTACAACTGGGAGAAAGGCGCTATGTAAATATTAGTTATCATTATCTACTATTTGTCCCTTTTTGATAAAAATTTTGATCAGCTTACACAACGATCCAGGATAGGAGACTGGGGCTATTACTTAGAGTATGCCCTGCAATTGCAGCAGGGATTTAGAGGCAGGTGCAATAAATGGATCACTTTCTGGAAGTCGTTTTCCAGTAAATACCTACTTGTCATTATTTAAGAGACAGACAGATGCAGTAAGGAATGCCAGGCAAAGAGAAGTAGCCTCAGGTGAGTTTATGTAGTACTGACATGCATAGGTGATGGGTAGGCCACCAAAAAATACCGGCCATGTGTGGGTGGATCTACAAGATGTAGGAGCCATGAGGAGTGGAGCCACAAAGTGGGCAGATTATCACTGAAATGATATATATTATATCTCATGCCAGTGAGAAGCGTGTGTGTATGTTTGTATATATATATATATATATAAATATATATATATATATATATATATATATTTGTATATTGAGTGGCAAAATATTACTGGCATATTGACCAACTGACAATTTTGCCCTCAATTTGCCAGGATTTAGCCATTCACTATGCCATTCTTTTGCCATTTAATATGCCATTCCTTTGCCATTTAATATTACAGTATTTTGCCCCTCAATATGCCATTCTTTTTCCATTTTGCCACTCTATTGCCACTTAAAATGCCAGGATATAGCCATTTAATATGCCAAGATATAGCCACTTAATATGCCAGGATATTGCCACTTAATATGCCAGGATATTGCCAATTAATATGCCAGGATAATACCAATTAATATGCCAGGATATTGCCAATTAATATGCCAGGATAATGCAAATTAATATGCCAGGGTATTGCCACTTTATATGCCAGGGTATTGCCATTTAATATGCCAGGATAATGCCAATTAATATGCCAGGGTATTGCCACTTTATATGCCAGGGTATTGCCATTTAATATGCCAGGATAATGCCAATTAATATGCCAGGATAATGCCAATTAATATGTCAGGGTATTGCCACTTTATATGCCAGGGTATTGCCATTTAATATGCCAGGATAATGCCAATTAATATGCCAGGATATTGCCATTTAATATGCCAGGATATTGCCAATTAATATGCCAGGGTATTGCCATTTAATATGTCAGGATAGAGCCACTTAATATGCCAGGATAATGCCACTTAATATGCCAGGATATTGCCAGTCAGTTTGCTCGTTATGCCACCCTCCTCCCCCCTTCCCCTGTCAGTACTTACCTCTTTGCTGCTGTCTCCCGGTGCAGGTCCGAGGCTGTGAGGGAAGCCTTGTGCTCTCCCCTCCAGCCGCGCAGATCAATAAAGTTTGTTGAAAAAAAAAGTTTAAACATACTTTATTGATCTGGCCGGCTGGAGGGGAGCGAACACCGCTTCCCTCACAGCCTCTGACCTGCACCGGGAGACAGCAGCAAGGAGGTAAGTACTGGGTGGGGAAGGGGGGAGGAAAATACCGGGCCTTGCGTGGCCGGTATATTACATATACCGACCCCAGCCCGAAGACCCAAAATACCGGCTGTGCCGGTAAATTACCGGCCAGGTGGCAACCCTAGTGATGGGGTGTGCCAGGAATGCTCTCTCTCCCTCCAGTCTCTGCCTGACTGTATGTGCTACAGCTTCCCTCCTCCCTAAAAGTTTCCTGTCAGTTCCTTCCACCCCCTCAGCAAAAATGCAATTTACCAGCATTGTATTGCCGGTATTCTAGTTACGCCGGCACCAAAGGCTGGATTACCGGTAAAATACCGGCCAGGAGGCAAGCCTAAGTAAACGTATAGTTATCAGTTTGAATCATTTGTTTTTCCTCAAACACTTTAAAATGTTGCTGTTTTTTTTTCCTTTCGTGCTACAGCCAAATGCTGGAACTTGATATTTGTGGGTTAAATGAGACATATTTAGAACACAGATAGTCGCGTTTCAATGAATACATACATTTTGTTAATTTTCTAACTTTAAGATGCATGAAAGAGTTGGAATGGGCCTATAGCTTTCGTATTTTGGAAGCCTCCCGTCTTTCTCCGAGACGTTGCTTTTAAAAGCATTTCATTTTAGAGCCGCATTGATGTTTGTGAATGTTTCCTTTATTGAACCCCATCTGACCTATGTCCTTTCTCGATGTATTATTCCTTTATTTCCAGTCTTTCTTATACAGACAGTTACCGCTGCCATCCAAGTGATAGGAACGCACTGAAGAGATAATCAGTCTGACATGTAGATGACTGTCTGCTTTATCCCACGTGTTGCCAGACTCCAGAGAAGAACTTAACTTAATATCCAGAGGACACTGTGACCTATATAACCCATAGGCATGACATCATTTACGCCCGGAGAGAGGACTATTCCTGGATTAATCTGCTGCATTTACTAGAACTTTCCTTTTCAACAGGAAATGGGTAAAAAGGAATAGTTTGAAATTTACAGAAAGCTTAAATATAGTCTGAATGTAAATTCTTCTAATTCGAGTAAACACAGTTATATTCATTTAACTGCAATACCAACTACAGTACATAGATTTCGTACATATCCCATGATATTAATGGCTCTGTCAGTCATACAAATATGGACAGCGAGGGGTTAAACCAGCTAGTCTGCAACTGTTTTAATTAGTAAATCTAATGAGAAGTGTGTTAGAGATCGCTGAATCTGTGCTGGTGTATAATGAACCGATATCGAAATGACAGATAGGTAAGAGATTAGACAGACAGATCGATCTGCACATAGATAGATAGATACAGACAATCATATAAATAAATCGATAGATACAGACAGATAGATAGACAGATAGATAGACAGATAGATAGATAGACAGATAGATACAGAGAGACTTCAGATTGATAGTTACAAATTGTTAATAGATACAGACAGACCGATAGATAGATAGATAGATAGATAGATAGATAGATAGATAGATAGATAGATAGAGACAGGCTACAGATTGATAGTTACAGATAGATAATAGATACATACAAACCAATAGATAGATAGATAGATAGATAGATAGATAGATAGATAGATAGATACAGACAGACTATAGATGTATAAATACAGATAGATAATAGATACAGACAAAAAGACCGATAGATAGATAGATAGATAGATAGATAGATAGATAGATAGATAGAGACAGACAGACAGACAGCCTGATAGAGACAATTGTATAAATAAATAAATAGATATAGACATACTGATAGAAAAATACAGACAGACCAATAGATAGATGGATAGATACAGAGATACAGACAATCATATACATTAATAAATAGATAGAGACAGACGGATAGATAGAGACAATCATATAAATCAATAGATAGATACAGACAGACCAATAGATAGATAGATAGAGACACATCAATATATAGTTACAGATGAATAGACAGAGACACACACACCGATCAATCGATCACTAGACTGTAGCGTGTTTTTGCTCAGGTCTGGCTCGCTCTGGTCTACCCTAAGACGCTGGGTTTTGGTATACCCCAGGGTTGGCCTCAGGGTAGCAGATCCCAGAAGACCCTTCCTGACTGTATGGTGAATAGAAATGAATGGACCCCAGAAATCTTGTATCTTTAGCCTCATCCTGATTATTTATTCTTCACAAACAGGCAGGAAGTCCTCTCAGCAGTCCCTGACTGGAGACAATTCCACATCACGGAACGTGAAGACTTTGCATATCAAGGAACGTGAAGACTTTGAATATCACGGAACGTGAAGACTTTGCACATCACGGAACGTGAAGACTTTGCATATCACGGAACGTGAAGACTTTGCAAATCACGGAACATGAAGACTTTGCATATCCCGGAACGTGAAGACTTGAAGACTTTGCATATCCCGGAACGTGAAAACTTGAAGACTTTGCATATTTAAATCTTCACCTTTTTACTTTTCTGGCTCAGGAAATGGTGACTAGAGTAATTAACACACTTTTCCATTTCATATTTGGCAGCATTAGCAAAACAATTTACATCTAGAAAAAAGCCCAACTTGTTTCTCGCTATCTATTTTTTCTAATTGTTTATAATTTACATAAAGACTAATTATTGTATCTGTCTGTACACTGTCAGTGCACTTAAGAGAAACAAACACAGCCCAATCTTCATTTAAAACACAAAACACCGAGCAATAAGAAGAGGTCCTAACACGCCTTCCTTTGCTATCGTCTCCATTAGTATGAAATGGAAATGTTCTGGAGTTTGCTAATCAAAGCTAATCAGTAATCACCATGATAAGCACTGGCCACAGCCTTCCCAACTTCCAGGAAAAATCTAGTATTCTCACCAAGTTACAAAATAACCAAGAATGGACAATCCCTCAAAAATAAACTCTTTAAGGAAGCTTACTATTCACTAGAATACCCATTAATTAACCTATGGTCAAACCTACCCAGCTTCCACTGTCCTCAAATACTGTTAGGAATAAGGAAGCTTACTATTCATCCCACTACAACACCCATTAAATAACCTATGGTCAAACCCACCGAGCTCCCACTGTCCCCAAATACTGTTAGAATTAAGGAAGCTTACTGTTCATCCCACTAAAACACCCATTAATTTACCTTTGTCCAAACACACCGAGATCCCACTGTCCCCAAATACTGTTAGAAATAAGGAAGCTTACTGTTCATCCCACTGGAACACCCATTAATGTACCTCTGTCCAAACCCACCTAGCTCCCACTGTCCCCAAATACCTTTAGGAATAAGGAGGTTTACTATTCACCCCCCTAGAACACCCATTAATAAACCACTTGTCAAATCCACTGAGCTCCCCACTTTCCCCACATATTGTTCTCGGAGGGGCAAAGGTGTAGCACCATGTGATGTCACATGACCTCATCCTCCCATTGGCCATGTATGCCAGAGAAAGAATGTCGCCAAGCATCAGGTTAAAAGAGAAGTGTTTTTTTTTTTTTATATTCATGTCCATTTCACCTGTAATAATAAAAATACTGTAACAGTCTGTACATAATTTTGACATTACGTCATTAACAGAAACCTCTTCTGCATAAACTCTGCTAATATTTACAATCCACCCCCCCCCCCCCCCCCCTCCGACCAGCTTTTAGTTTCATACCAAAACCTGAGCTCTATCCATAAAACACAGCGCTGTACGTTTTTCAGAGTAGACTGTGGTTGCAAACATTAACAAATTGTTACCCTACTTTGTGCGAAAAACTTTACCGGGATAATTTAGAACTTTATACCATCTTTAGCAATTTTGCCAAAAAAAAAAAATGACAAAAACCCTGCATCAGCCAGATCACGTCAGGCAAACACTTCCAGCAATAAATGAGAATAAAACAATTTTAAAAAAATATTTTTTTTTTTTTCGTGTTGATGTGATGGAGCAGGTTGTATAGATTTTGCGATCTGGCTGCCCAAATATTCAGGTAGTTTGATTGTAGAGGAGACTGATTCAATTGCCAAACTCACAAGTTTATTTGGCTTTCCTAGTTACATATTGTCACTAATTACATCAGCCTTATTGCCTGCAGTTTACTGAGGTTTTCCAAACAGGATTATGCCTAGCATTCTATCAGCGGGCAACATTACAGCTGCCGGTTGTCGCTACATAATATATTCTGTTATCTCTCTAAAGATGAAGCGCTCAGCTCTTTGATTTACAAATCCAGTTTTATGGGACAGGAAATAATATCTGGACTGGATCTCTAAACAGGTGCATCACACAAGAATGTGCGTAATTAGGAAAACTAATCAATCCCTGTGCTATAAGGCAAGAACTGCAATAAAAGCTTTCATTTTACAAATGCAATTTCACCCTGAAAACCAATCCATTTAGATAAAGCTACAACTGTACACATAGTTTTGTTTGAATCAAATTTACATTTCCAAATACTGTTTGCAAAGTATAGATTTTTACCAACGTGGAAGCTGAACTATATTTCCCATCATGCTCAGCCAAAAGCTTACTGAGCATCATGAGAAATTTAGTCCACAACTGATAAGGTGCAAATATTATTGGCCTATGTACTTATTAGACATGTGCATTCGTTTTCGGACGAATGCATTTTTGTCCGAAAATAGCATTTTCGTCCATTCGTCCGAAGTTTTTTTTTTTTTTAAGATTATTGATAAGTGGGAGGTCTCTATTATATACTTATTTTTTTCTGTCCAATCAGCTGACAGGGGAGGAGCTACGTATTAGTACATCCTGCCTTGGCCAGCCAGGAAAATACAATAAAAAAAAACCTGCTTGGTGAATGGTGGACTATTTATCGTTAACAGATCAGTGTGACCGTAACACTGAGTTAGAATAATACAAATTGTAAATGCCTTGGCTGTAATAAGTAAAAAAAAAAAAATGCAGTCTACAGTTTTCAGTTCACCCAATGTAGCCCTGAGATATGCATTTTATAGAAGTACCTTTGGAATAAAGAGACAATGTTGCTACCCCGTAGCAGATATATAGTTATCAGCATAAGGAAATCAAGGTTTCTTACAAAGTATAATGTGTTTCTCAGCACTCTCCCCCAATAATTGGCATTTAAATGAAATCAGAGCATGTGGTTAAATGCTACATTCAGTCTTATTTTGCTTTCAAATGTACCATTTGTATTAAGTTAATATAAATCCACAAGGAAACAGCATGCTTTGTAATCTAATTTCTTTTTATTATTGGCCAGCAGATAGGATTACCCAATCTTTGTTTGTTGTTTCTGTTGGTTTTGCAGTGTATGCTCTAAATTAACTTATGAAAGGGTGTAAGTATTTGCCTGTTTCAAATTAAGTGTAGTAATGAACATTTTGTGACTGCTTCCCCTCCCCGGCAGCCACGCTGCGTAAGGCGCTAACATATATCACAGTATCGGTTATCATTATCAATAGGATCGCAAATCTTCCCAGCATGCACTGTGGTTCATATGGAGGTATCATGATACTGCACTAACTAGGAAGCAGACCCTACTGTGAAGATCTCCAGGAGATCTGTATCCAGAAAGTGCAAGGGGTGGCTCTTACCGGGCAGACTACAGCGTGTTGGGCAGGTTATATAGAGTTATAGGGTATGTTTGGGCCGGTTGTAACGAACCACAGAGCATCGCTGGGGCAGGTTGTATGTCATAGGGTGTCAGTGGGGCAGGTTGTATGAATCATCAAAGCATTGGTGGGCCAGGTTTTATAGAGTTATACAGGTTATACAGTATGGGAGGGCCAGGTTATATAGAGTTATACAGTATGGGAGGGCCAGGTTATATAGAGTTATACAGTATGGGAGGGCCAGGTTATATAGAGTTATACCGTATGGGATGGCCAGGTTATATAGAGTTATACAGTATGGGAGGGCCAGGTTATATAGAGTTATACAGTATGGGAGGGCCAGGTTATATAGAGTTATACCGTATGGGAGGGCCAGGTTATATGGAGTTATACCGTATGGGAGGGCCAGGTTATATAGAGTTATACAGTATGGGAGGGCCAGGTTATATAGAGTTATACAGTATGGAAGGGCCAGGTTATATAGAGTTATACAGTATGGGAGGGCCAGGTTATATACAGTTATACAGTATGGGAGGGCCAGGTTATATAGAGTTATACAGTATGGGAGGGCCAGGTTATATAGAGTTATACAGTATGGGAGGGCCAGGTTATATAGAGTTATACAGTATGGGAGGGCCAGGTTATATAGAGTTATACAGTATGGGAGGGCCAGGTTATATAGAGTTATACAGTATGGGAGGGCAAGGTTATACAGAGTTATACTGTATGGGAGGGCCAGGTTATATAGAGTTATACAGTATGGGAGGGCCAGGTTATATAGAGTTATACCGTATGGGAGGGCCAGGTTATATAGAGTTACACAGTATGGGAGGGCCAGGTTATATAGAGTTATACAGTATGGGAGGGCCAGGTTATATAGAGTTATACAGTATGGGAGGGCCAGGTTATATAGAGTTATACAGTATGGGAGGGCCAGGTTATATAGAGTTATACAGTATGGGAGGGCCAGGTTATATAGAGTTATACAGTAAGGGAGGGCCAGGTTATATAGAGTTATACAGTATGGGAGGGCCAGGTTATACAGAGTTATACTGTATGGGAGGGCCAGGTTATATAGAGTTGTACAATATGGGAGGGCCAGGTTATATAGAGTTATACCGTATGGGAGGGCCAGGTTATATAGAGTTATACAGTATGGGAGGGCCAGGTTATATAGAGTTATACAGTATGGGAGGGCCAGGTTATATAGAGTTATACAGTATGGGTGGGCCAGGTTATGTAGAGTTATACAGTATGGGAGGGCCAGGTTATATAGAGTTATACAGTATGGGAGGGCCAGGTTATATAGAGTTATACAGTATGGGAGGGCCAGGTTATATAGAGTTATACAGTATGGGAGGGCCAGGTTATATAGAGTTATACAGTATGGGTGGGCCAGGTTATGTAGAGTTATACAGTATGGGAGGGCCAGGTTATATAGAGTTATACAGTATGGGAGGGCCAGGTTATATAGAGTTATACAGTATGGGAGGGCCAGGTTATATAGAGTTATACAGTATGGGAGGGCCAGGTTATATCGAGTTATACAGTATGGGAGGGCCAGGTTATATAGAGTTATACCGTATGGGAGGGCCAGGTTATATAGAGTTATACAGTATGGGAGGGCCAGGTTATATAGAGTTATACAATATGGAAGGGCCAGGTTATATAGAGTTATACAGTATGGGAGGGCCAGGTTATATAGAGTTATACAGTATGGGAGGGCCAGGTTATATAGAGTTATACAGTATGGGAGGGCCAGGTTATATAGAGTTATACAGTATGGGAGGGCCAGGTTATATAGAGTTATACAGTATGGGAGGGCCAGGTTATATAGAGTTATACAGTATGGGAGGGCCAGGTTATATAGAGTTATACAGTATGGGTGGGCCAGGTTATGTAGATTTATACAGTATGGGAGGGCCAGGTTATATAGAGTTATACAGTATGGGAGGGCCAGGTTATATAGAGTTATACAGTATGGGAGGGCCAGGTTATATAGAGTTATACAGTATGGGAGGGCCAGGTTATACAGAGTTATACTGTATGGGAGGGCCAGGTTATATAGAGTTATACAGTATGGGAGGGCCAGGTTATATAGAGTTATACCGTATGGGAGGGCCAGGTTATATAGAGTTATACAGTATGGGAGGGCCAGGTTATGTAGAGTTATACAGTATGGGAGGGCCAGGTTATATAGAGTTATACAGTATGGGTGGGCCAGGTTATGTAGAGTTATACAGTATGGGTGGGCCAGGTTATATAGAGTTATACAGTATGGGAGGGCCAGGTTATATAGAGTTATACAGTATGGGAGGGCCAGGTTATATAGAGTTATACAGTATGGGAGGGCCAGGTTATATAGAGTTATACAGTATGGGTGGGCCAGGTTATGTAGAGTTATACTGTATGGGAGGGCCAGGTTATATAGAGTTATACAGTATGGGAGGGCCAGGTTATATAGAGTTATACAGTATGGGAGGGCCAGGTTATATAGAGTTATACAGTATGGGAGGGCCAGGTTATATAGAGTTATACAGTATGGGAGGGCCAGGTTATATAGAGTTATACAGTATGGGAGGGCCAGGTTATATAGAGTTATACCGTATGGGAGGGCCAGGTTATATAGAGTTATACAGTATGGGAGGGCCAGGTTATATAGAGTTATACAGTATGGGAGGGCCAGGTTATATAGAGTTATACAGTATGGGAGGGCCAGGTTATATAGAGTTATACAGTATGGGAGGGCCAGGTTATATAGAGTTATACAGTATGAGAGGGCCAGCTTATATAGAGTTATACAGTATGGGAGGGCCAGGTTATGTAGAGTTATACAGTATGGGAGGGCGAGGTTATATAGAGTTATACAGTATGGGAGTGCCAGGTTATATAGAGTTATACAGTATGGGAGGGCCAGGTTATATAGAGTTATACAGTATGAGAGGGCCAGGTTATATAGAGTTATACAGTATGGGAGGGCCAGGTTATGTAGAGTTATACAGTATGGGAGGGCGAGGTTATATAGAGTTATACAGTATGGGAGGGCCAGGTTAAGCAATCTCCCTTGCTCCTTTATCAATGCCTTGCACTGGGCACCACGAAATATTGATTGGCTGCCAGTAAAGACTATATCATGTAAAGAATATATATATTGTGAGCGATGGTCAAACTTAGTAACTCCGCTGGCAGCAACTTAAGGGTGAAGCTCCTGCTAATGTCAGCAGCCTGCTAGTAATTAATCCGCAGGAGCGTCTTCTCTTGCTCCTTCCTCCACGCAGAGACCCCCAGGCAGAGGCTAAGAGAGACTAAAGAAGACAGATGTAGTCTATTAGCTGTCTGGGCTGAGAAATGATGGTGACAGCTGTTCCCTCCAGAGATTATTTATCATTTTACTAAAGGACATGTTGGACTCTTAAGGGATCTGTAATATGGAAATAGCTAGGCTTTGGAAATACAAATCTGGCATGAAACAACCCAGAATCCTTTGCTGCACACAAAGAACCATCATGATTTATTCTCATGAGCCCATATCTAAGCATCTCCTACACCCAAGTTACTAATGTGCTATTAATATGTTAGACTTGAAAAGGGTAAAACAAAACCATATACTGTATATATATATATATATATATATATATATATATATATATATATATATTTTAAAACTTGCTCTGTTTGCACACAAAGGAAAGACATTGAAACCATTAAATATGCCATGGTCTCTGCTCTCTGTATAAGATTCCAGTGAAGTGGAATTTAAAGATCTCCATGCGGATTCTTAGCACGTGGGTCTACACCATAGAATGGGTCTTCTGGCTTAACAAGTTCCATCTCATACAGCTACCAGAGTCCTGAGCATTCTGTCAGGCCACTTACATGCCACACAAGTGGTGACATGTCCCCAACGCATGCTTTCTAGGCAGATTGAACTGCTCCAGTTACTCAATTAACTGTTCTCTTCTGCATTTGGGGTCTTAGTGAAATCAAAAGTTGGAACCATTCAGAGCTGGTGGGAAGTCTTGATTTGGGTCGTCTGTCTCAAATATAAAATTTTGAAAACACACAAGCATGAACACTCACATTACCCATGCGTTGGCAAAGTTATATTTGACCATGCACTAAATTTACATGGCCACACCCAATGTCCCTAGTTACACAATCCCAAAGTACAGAGGCAAGACAAACTTGGGATGAATATTTAAAAAAAAAAGAAGTTACCTAAGAATTCACATACACAGCCATAACATTATGACCACTGACAGGTGGCAAGCCGGCGGAGGTAGTGTGATGCTTTGGACTGACAGGCGGAAAGCCGGCAGAGGGAATGTGATGCTTTGGACTGACAGGTGGCAAGCCGGTGGAGGCAGTGTGATGCTTTGGACTGAAAGGTGTCAAGCCAGCGGAGGCAGTGTGATACTTTGGACTGACAGGGGGCAAGCCGGCGGAGGCAGTGTGATGCTTTGGACTGACAGGTGGCAAGCCGGCAGAGGCAGTGTGATGCTTTGGACTGACAGGTGACAAGCCGGCAGAGGCAGTGTGATGCTTTGGGTAATGTTCTGCTGGGAAACCTTGGCTCCTGCCATTCATTTGGATGTTACTTTTCCATGTACCACCTACCTAAGCATTGTTAGAGACCATGTACAAAACAGTATCAGGTCAGGGCTGTTTTGGCATCAAAAGGAGAGCTACACAATATTAGGCAGGTGGTCATAATGTTATGGATGATCAGTGTGTGTATATATATATGCTGTACATGCTGTATTTAAGAATAATTTTATTCTGACACATACATGTTTACAGTGCCCTTGATTGCTTTATCTATTCGAGCAGGGAATGTCCAAAAAAAGGACAAATCAGGATTCCAGAATAGTACTGAAGATGTCAGTAACTGTCTGATACACCAACTTAATAGATTAATAGCATTACATAAAGAATGCTTAAAAAGTAGCTAGGATAATTTCCATCAAATGATCACTAGTCTGTAAGTGTATTTTTTTTTTATTATAGAAACAATTTGATAGTTACATTTAAAACAGAAAAGGAATCCAACATTTTAAATATCCCCAAGGTACTTTAAATCTGCTGTCGACTCTTAAAGTCGTAGTTGCTGATGAAGCTTATAAAACATAATGATAAAGTTTGAAGCTGGTAAAGACATCTCCCTTTCCTTTCCTCAGAGACTCCCATCGCCAAAATTGATGTCCATGTAAAATTGCTGAATAGACCGTGTTACCATTAAAAAAAGTCTCACTGCTAGAGCTCAGATGGTTAACATTTAAATGCAATTCTCCAAAACTTCAGAAAAAAAGAAGACATGATTAAACAACAACAAAAAAAAAGACTATAGTTTAGAAAACCTCATTTTAAGCATTTAACACACACAATTTAACAAAAACAATTGCTCCACAATTTACTGTTCCTGTTGGATAGAAACAATGTTTCCCCATTAAATATACAGACATATTCTGGCCTCGTTTTACGTTTTTTCAAAACAGACGATTTTTTTTTTTTTTTTTAATGCTTCCCATTATTACAACAACTACACTCCTAAAAATATATATAGCAATTGTAAACAAAACAAATGACTCAGTGAAAGAAATAGTTTTATAGCTTTGTTTTCCAAGATTCTTTCAGTGTCAGCAAAACCCCCCCCCCCCCAAAAAAAAATGAATAAAGAATATCAGACGATTAAAAAAAATTAAAAATAAAACATAAATAAAATAAAAATTGGCGTTTGTTGGAACACGTCTGCAGGTCGGAGTGATGTTTCTGTGTTTTACTGTGGATTTCGGTCGTGCTGAGGGCCATAAAATTCAAGGACCTATAAAATTTGGAAAGAAATTTCTGAATGTAGCGGGTTTTTTTTTTTTTGTCATCGGTGACCGGTAATGAGTCCTTGGAATTTTGACTTCTGGCAGGATCCTGAGAGAGACGGACGGAGAGAGGGGAAAAGTGAGATCATCGAAAAATCTTATTAAAATGTATTAACAATATAGGAACAGTATTCGCCTCAGACCATATCAGATTTGCAGAGGAAAGCCACAAATTGGGGCGGCGGAGTGTTAAAGCCACATCACCCTCCATCCTGCCCAACGTATTAATTAGTGTCACCAAACAGACCCCAAACTTGCAGCTGGTACACACACTGTATTTATTGTTCCCATTTGCACCAGTCAAACCATCTCATGGAGCAATGAATATTGAAATAAGGTGGTCATTCAGTCCAAACTGTTCCCTTAAGATGACTTTTCCTATAACAGCATTATATAAAGTAGTCTTATGGTTCTTTAACGATGTGAACCTAAGTAAATTTTAATTGATTGCATAGCCTGTGATTTATGGAATCTTCGGCATATGACGGATTTTTAAGGATTTTGTTCATGATTCTTTTTTTATATACATATACATAAATATGTATATATAAATTACATTTTTTTTTTAATATAATGTTACCATGATTCATTCTAATACCCTTTTTATGAAAGACACCAAATATAAACTATGGACACAGAGCACAAAGAGAAAAAAAAAAAAAAACTTTCCCAAAAAAAATCAACATTCAGTCTTTTTATTAACACAAAACCCTTTTGTAGAATGTTGTAAATTGGTGAGATTTTCAATTTTCTTAATAGAACAATAAATACAACTGTCTGTGATTTGTTCAATGTATAGATTTATACATTGTGTGGGGGATAGGCAACAGACAGATTGACCTGTTCTGCAAATTATCAGCAATAGGCTGGCAAAGCATCATAGGAGTTGTAGTTCCACAACAGGTGTGGCTTTAAATCTATTTCAAGGCTCTAATAGTGATTTTGCTGTTAGATACTTGCCAACATCCTCGGACTGGTCTTGGGACATAATAGAGGTGATGCCTGAAATGAGCGGGGTTATGTGACATCACACTACATTGCGTGATCCTGCAAGATGGGTCCAGCCTCTCTGGTACAGGTACCATATGTCTGGACCTCAATATCCATTCAGACTATTGGGGCTATTCACTAAAAGGTGAGATGAGGTGAGTTGAAGTGAATATCAGGTGAGTTGAAGTGAATACCAGGTGAGTTGAAGTGAATACCAGGTGAGTTAAGGTGAGATGAATATTTCATCTCACCAATTTAGCTATACATTGTGCAGGGACAAACCTAAGTGAACTTATCAGATTTGTTCCTGCACAATGTATAGCTGAATTGCTGAGATGGAATGTTCATCTCACCTCAGCTGACCTGCTATTCACTTCAACTCACCTGGTATTCTCTTCAACTCACCTGCTACTCGCCTTAATTGTGGAGAGCTAAGGATATGCTAGCCAAATAATATCTATGTTCCTTATTTTTTGGTACCTCTTTAAATAATATTAAACATAACAAAACAACATTGAGTATCCGAATAGAATAAAAAGAAATAAATAACAATTGTTCTGCATTGAGGTAGTTTGGATTGTGCGAGTATGAGAGGGATTAATCACATTAACATTGATGGAAATGTTCCCAAACCTCATCACTTCTACCACATGTTCAGTCTGTGACAGGCTCTCAAGCAGTCCGACTCGTTGAGTTGTATTTACAGCTGCACAACAATTAATATAGATTTTTTTTTTATCCTGTTTGGTTTAGCCATTTATTTTGTATTTAAAACAAAAAAAATTGTTTTACCCCTCACATTACGTCTAGGTTTTTTTTTTTTATAAAACTTTTTTATTTATTTAGTAATTTTACAGCTAGCATGAGATGAAATCTGTAACTGCTTGCACACAGTGGTGTATCTTGGTTTTGTGCTGCTCTAGGCAGACAAAATTTGGGCACCTCCCTCCCACGTTGCACACCTACGACATGACCCATCACCCACGTTGCACACCCACAACATGTCTCATCACCCCATTACATGCCTCATCACCCACAATGCAGACACATTAAATTCCCAATCACCCCATTACATGCCCCCATCACCCTCATTACATACCCCGACCACGTCCATTACATGCCTCCATCACCCTGATTACTTGGAAGGAGCTAAAGCTTGCTGAACAGTGGGGCAGGGAAAGAAAATGTTTGAAGCACCAGAAGAGTGCTTTAACACCCTGTGGCAAAGTGCCGCCCTCTGGCAAAGTGCCGCCCTAGGCGTGTGCGTTGTTTGCCTTTTGGAAGATACACTACTGCTTGTACACTCTATTAATTATATTTTTCATGTACCTTTAATGGCTTGGCATCACCATTACAAAAAACTAGAACATTTTCATTAAAGGATTCGGGTAATATGGTCAATGCCCAAATGCCCCCTTTTATTTATACGTTTTATTTTCCGTTTTATGAGACCACGCAATAATTTAAAAAAAAAATCAATTAAACATGAATGCATATGACCATAACGACAAATGTAGACAGAATGTAGAGGGCGCGCAAAAAGGTTATGCTTGATATTGCAATGGGAGTTAGTGAAAAGGGACACAAACCTGCAGAAGGTCCAGATGTATTATTATGTGTTGTGTGTGAATTTCAAACACTTCCAACTGTGTGGGAGGAATTTGACACTACAGTTTGGAGCAGCTTATGTATTTTAAAAAATCCATTTTGATGGAGGGGCTAATTCCACACTCTCTCTCGGGATGTATATATAAAAAAAAAACCTCAATTGCCATCATACATAAGAAATGGAGATTCCACATTTTCGTTATCTTCCCGACAACTTTGTGGGTGGGGATTTTCATACATAACCAGCTATAACAGAAGAAAATATAAACTGCAGAGGTTGACGTGTGACTTGTCCACCCATCTATACCATTAATATTTCTATATTTAAATGTATGACTGCTTAAATCCATAGCATCAATGTCAATTGTCTCTTTTTAGGAGAAACAGTTCCTATTGTGCACCCAAATCCCCCCAGCCCCTCTTTTTTACATTACATTACAGTAACATTTATTTATGTAGCGCCAACAATTTATGTAGTTCTAAAGCACTCTTTTCTCCGCTATTGTCCCTGTTTCTGGGAGCTCAGGATTTTGGGTTTGGCATGAGTGGATCACAGAGCTCCAGAGCAATACAACTTACAACAAATCATGTTTAAACGGCAGGAAATATGTTTGTTGTATTAATTTGTGTAAATAAATACTTTATTCTTAGTCTAAATAACTTATTAAATTACTGAAATAGTTACCACTTGGCCAGAAAGTCAATGAAAATGTTTCGCTAATGCCCCGCCCAATAGACACACCTTCAGCCACTCCCACAAAAATAAAAGTGCTCCCCTTTGGCCATTTGAAATTAAAAGCAACTTGATACATAGCTCAAGAAAGAAATATGCTGTAAATGTATTTGTGGGTGTTTCCTGCTGACGTCATCACCTAGTGGCTTGACATGCACATTACATGTTCCCCATCAAAAGTAGTTAATTTACATATCAAACAATAATATTTTTTTAAAAATCTGTCACAATCTACAAAAAGAGAACTTTTATTCCATGTTTGTTTGGCACATTGGAGGCTCTTTACTGCTTATACCCATAGCCACCCAAACAGACCAGAAACCCTACCCAAATAATTACACAAACAATGCACTTTGGGTATGGACATTGGCCACAGCTTTATTAAACCAGAATACCAACTTTGATGACATGTCAACTGCTAAGCCTCAGAAGAAAGTACTACCAATGACGATACCTGAGTTTGAAACCTGATGACATCATAAACCCCCATCAGGATGCTCCTCCCCAAGCCCGAGAGGCAGGATCTTCCAAAAAAAAGAGTAGCAATGACCATTAACATTGCCACTGTGACTACAAAAGAAGAAGCAAGGGAACAGGTACGGAGGAAGGGGAAGAACAATCTAGCAAAGGCTCTGGGCCTTGCTTGATCCAGGGCGGACTGGACGACAAGGCATATAAGTAATTATAACATTTATTTGCTAACATACAGAACCAATAGGAAGATGGCTAACATAACAACTTTTCGTTAAGGCATGGGATAGCTGTCATGCCCCCATTCCTATTGGTGCAGAGGGTCTTTTTTTTACCAATAGACATTACAAGCATATTCCATGTTTGTGATATCAGACATTATCTCCAGTGCAACCTACTCTATAGAGAAGTCAACTGTTCTAATGAAATAAAAAGCAAGACACAATTTATGAGTAGGCTTATCTTTAGACATGTAACCATTTCTTATAAAATTTAATTGCACAAATAATAATCAGACATTTACTAATGAGGGATGATTGATTTACAATTCTCCTGACTGCAAGTTACTTGATTAAACCATTTAGTCAGCAGATTCAAGAAGATAATTAATCAAATCACTTTGCTTCTGTATGGCTATAAAATAAGCTGGATATCTATCCTACACATGTGGAACAAAGCGAATACATATATCAGCTAAACACAGAGTTGACAATCTTTCTCTAGCTATAAATAGATGGTGTGATATCTTTAAATATACATTTTGCACGAGACAGCATTTCACCAAATAAATTAGAAGAAGGTAATGGAGAAGAGATGGTGGGTGCAGTGGGATTGTGTGCTTGGGGGTTAGAATCATAGGGATGCCAAGATTTGTTGATGCTTTTTAAGCTACTGAGATAGCATAACTGAGTTATCACAGACTTGATAAGAACAATTGAATTATTCAGTCCGTGATCTGTACAGATGAAGTTTCATCACTTGAATGTTTAATTATTGCAAAACCTCATTAAAGGTATGCACATACGTCCCCCCCAAAAAAAACAATTTAAAATTACGTACCAATTTTCGCCCACCGTCATAGTTTGATAACAATCCCTTGCGACTCAAAATAATATATTTTCTTTTTTCAGATTGCGTTACCTGTGTATTTAGGACAATTTAAAACTGAAATGACCCATTTTTCAAAAACGAATTTAAAGTGAAGTTCGGTAGCAAGTGAAGCATTGCGGGGAATCCAACGCTAGACGGTCTTTAAAAAAGAAATTTCACTTTAATACAGTGAATGTTCCTAGTTCCCTAATTAGTTACCACAACTGGCTGTGATGTCAACTCTCTCAAAGTGAGGTTCAAATAGTGTCTTGCTCTTTGTGTAAAATGACAGGAGCATCCTTAATTGTACTGAGGAGGAGAGAGGGAGCTGTCTACTCCTTCTTTGCCTTCCTGTGTAGGAAGGAATATAATTTCTAAACTGGGAGGACAGTTTCTTGAAGCATAAATATTGGATGTGGAAATTCACTCCTATATTGCTTGTGTTTGAAACTTTGATAACTTCACTTTTACTTATACAGCTGGCTGATTTAATATCTGAAAATAAAAACAAATTCTCCTTCTTTGCTGATTAAAGAAAAACAAAAAAACAAATCACATTTAAAACAAATGTCTCCCTCAATTTAAGTAAGTTTTTTTGAGGGTTTATTTACTCTTTTTACCACTAGCACGAGATGGAATCTGTAATGACTTGTATCTATTAATTAAATTTGTAATGTTTTTTTTAATTGTTTGACGTGACCATTAAAAAAACTTGAATAATAACTTTTAACAAAGGGATTGGGGTGATGTCCCTTGTAATGTCTGGTAATTTTGCCATCAAAGCTACCCTTCCATTTATATGTTTTTTTTGAGTACTTCTTGCAGTATGTCACTAGCGCACTATGTATTGGCCAGTCTCCTCTGCTTTCTGCGTGTCCAATCTATACTACACTATATCAGTGTACTGAACATGTGGACACATACTGTGGAATCTTCGCTCACACATTACTTGGATTGGGTGTCTGCTATTCACTGGTGTCCCTTTATTTGTGGTATTTCCTTGTATTCCCTCAATACGTAGTATTTTGTTATTCGATTATCTTAATAAAGGTTCATTTTTCAAGTAGTAAAGTCGCTTACACCCCCAAATAGAAGAAACTTTCAGAAACACCCCCCATTTATCACACTAGAGACGTATTGTAGGGGACACAAACCCACAACAGATGTACAGACAATGCTGAATACTGAATTGAAGGTATTTGTGCTTTTAACACTGATACTAGTAATATATGCATATATATATAGCAAAAAATGCGGCTCTTGACTGCTTTAACCCATTACCACCCACACAGTCCAGAAACCCTGCCCAAATAATTACACAAACAATTAACTTTGGATATGGGCTTTTGTCTGTAGTTTTATTAAAGTATTTTAACCAGCATACAGCCATTAAGACACAAACCACAGCACGCAATTCTACAAAGTACGACACACAAGTTTGCATCCTGAACCGCCATCAGGAGGCTCCTCCCCAAGTCCAAGAGGGCGGATCTTCCCATTAAAGATCAGCGCTGGCCAGGAAATTTACCGCTGTGACTACACACAAAACAAGCGAACAGGGAGAGTGGAAGGGAAGTCAAAGGAAGGAGAGTGTGTACAGGACAACAAGACATATATGTAAGTATAACCATTTATTTCCAAACATACTGGACCAAAAGGAGGATAGTTAAAAGCATGGGCAGCAGTCCATGTCCCCCTTTCCGTTGGTGCTCAGGGTCTCTTTCTCTATAGCTTAATTAAAAGAGACAGTCAGATTACATAAGTGCGCTGGTGTTTGCACACGTTGTTCGGGATGCACTGCCGGTTTGACAGAAGTGTGTGTTTAAACAGCATGGTGCTCTATGGACAGAATCATGCAAAATGTTCCCTGGTATCAAAGCTAGCCTTAGAAGGACTTTGTGTGATTGCAAAGACATCTGTGCTTTGTTGCACTTGCTCAGATCCTAACAGTGATTTAGTTCTGAGGATTATATATTTGTCTCTTATGTGTCAAAAGTCTATTCCCAAGTGAGTTTGCAAGTCTGTTTTTGTGTTTTAATGTAAAAGCAGGATATCTCTACATTGATGACTGTCAGCAGTTGCTATTTATCATCTGTCAAAAGTTTTTCTCATGGGAAAAAAAGAAAATCAAATGGATTATGGCTTCTTTTTTTTTTTTTGGTTTCTTAAAGGAATTGTACATGACACCAGTCAAAGGAGAGCTGCATGTTTTCTGAGACGCGATACAGAACCAAACATCCTATTAGTTAACGGAGGCCGATTGGGTCTGATTAAAAAATCCGGAATTCTAGGTGATCGCGCCCATCGAACTCCAGAATTGGACCAAATTCCACCACCTCTGCACATCCCCATCTCAATCAAGTTCGAGAATCAAGTTCGAGAAATGCGGGCAAGACAGCTGTAATGGTGCGGTGCAAGATTAAACTCAACTCCCATTAATTTCAAAGGAGGAAGAAAAAATTACTTTTTGAGTTGGACTTAGTTTGAAAAAACTTTCAGCAGAGAAGGATGGGGCCAAAATCTCCGTCCGGTAGGAATGAGATTTCAAATAGCTAAGGAAGCATCTAACTGTATTTTATTTGTTTTGCTGGGGCAATTTATATTTTAGAAATTGAGGATTACTTTTATTTTTATTATTCAATGTTCCCTTTCCCTTTTGGATGGCACTTGGCCATCCCCAGGCCCCATATATTTTATATGAGGGTGCCGGGGTAGCTATCGGAGGCCCCCAGCCCTGATATATATGGGGGGGCAGGGGCATCTTGCTAAGCCCCGGCCTCAATATTTATTAGGTCCTTTGCTTTTTTTTTTTTGCAATGGGAATTTTTTTATTATAATAGTAGGTTTACTTTTACTTTTTGCTTGCCCATTTCCCTTTGGATGGCACTTGGACAGCCCCGGGACCATATATATTATATGGGGATGTAGGGGGGGGGCATTATTGACATCCCCCAGCCCTGGTTTCTAAAAGGGTGGATTTAAAAAAATATATATATTTTACTACATCCATTAAATAACCGATTCTGATTTGGCTGCACCCTATGACAATCATGTGAACAGGTCAGTAATGTGCCAGGTGTGATTATTCATACTCAAATTAGACACAATAATACCTATGCCAGTGAAGGCTACCCTTGGCACTGCATCATCAATAATATATTTTGTGGAACGTATGACCTAGTTAAAGTTACCAGAACTAAATGTACCCATACCTCCCAACTTCTGCCCAATCGGGATGCCAGGGGAGGAGCTTGGGAGAACCAATAGTCACTCACGCTCTCAGCGTTACTGGAGATATGTCTACCTGCTTTCATGTTATTTTTTTTGCAGATCTCTCCTTTCTTTTTGTTTTAATTTTGTGCAAAATACATAGTTGTAATGCTGCTATACAGTGACATATGTGGTATAAAAACGTACAGTTTAATATACAGAAAACTTGCAGGGCATGGTGCTTATATTCTGCTGTTGCTATAGAAACCAATCTCACCATGCAGCAAATCACGTGACCTTAAGCTTATGGCTTATTTTTTTAAAGGATATATGAGTTTAAAAAACACAAAAAAAAAACTGCCTTCATTTTAAGAAAAAAACTAAACCAAATGATCAAATACCAAGGTCTTCAGCTCATATAAATTTAAAAATCATTACATTACTGTTCCCTACACTTTAATGCTTGCTTACACACGAATTCTCTGGGTGAGCCAAAAATGCAACAAAAATGTCAAAAAATAAGTCCCAGCGAACTTGAAACATCTCCCAAAACATCTATTGTCTAAATAGAGTCAAATCCTAATTTCTACAATTCTGAAAATGAGCTTTCTTAATGACATTAAAACTAATTACATTTTTTTTTTTCATTTCTGGCCACGCACAAAGTGTTGGTAAACTTGTTTTTTTTTTCTTCTTATGCTGGAGTGTATTTTCAATGGAAGAAAGTTTTAATTAGATATGAATTTTAAGTTCTTAACAAACAAGGTTTTCATACTGTCTTAATGACATCTGCCATCTGTTTATTTTTCTGTCTATCTCTACTCCCTTCGAACACAGTGTTTGTATGTCCCAGTTCGGGGTTACAGCTTTCAACTTGTAATTGCCGAGACAGCGACATTAGGGGGTGTGGCCTCTTGGTTGGGCGTGTCCGTCTTACCGCTCTTGTGGATCCCGCCACATTCTAAAGTATCCAATTAGTAATCCTTTGTGCGGATTAAACATTATGTATGTGAGCAGTCCCTTATGGGGTTCCCTTGAACTGGGACAAAAGTTCATGAAACCGAGATTATCAATTTGGAAGACCTTTTTTTCTGTATTATTTCATCCTTCCTTTTTACGCAATTCTTGTTATCCACCATGGGCACATGATGTTTATGGGATACAGCCTAGGGGCCTCCGCCAACTGGAGGACCCTCAGAGATTAACTGAAAGATTGTTTCATTTGGTGAATGCCGAATCAAAATATAATTACTCTAAATAATCTATTTACTATAATGTAGTAAACATACTACGGCAAAAAGAAACAATGTTCTGTAATCAAATACATTGTATGATAGTGTGTGACATCATACCGACTTATATAATATGAATAACTATCTTATTAGTTGGATCCCTGCAAAGTGTTCTTTTTTTAATTCTGTTTAAATCTGCAAAGACAGACAGTGTTCACAGTTACAAGAAATTACACAAAGCGTGTTCATTTTTAGTTTTGTAAAACATACATTTCATTTTTCTTTTGACTGGGGGGACTAGGGTGCCTCACAGTATCTGTAGCCCAGGGGTCTACAATATCTTCATCCAGCACTGGTCATGCATGACATATAGACGGCAATACATGATGAGGCTGGGGAAACTCTTCAGGTTTGTATCTGCACTGCACAATGTACTGTTAAAATGGTAACAAGAAATGCTAATCTCAACTCACCTTTTAGTGAATAGACCCCAATGTATCCAAAGAGGTAAGTGGCGAAAGTGCCTTAGAGTTGCGGAGGTCATGTGGACAGAGGGGGTTTTATTACAAGGTCCTGTGCTCGTTCAAAAAAAGTATTATCCCACATGTTATCCTAAATATCTGTTAAGGAGAAGCATGGTATAGCAAGGACCTATATGACATGCTTTTTTGTACATTCAGAGAACTAACTGCCCAGGAGCTCAGAAAAGAGAAACAATTTGAGGATTGAAAACAGTGTATTTTTTCTTTTCCTTTTCTTTGCCCAAGATGAACAGAAACCTCTATTTTATTCTCTCTTTTTTCCCCTTTTATTATTGTGGCTGTCTTGGAGCCTGGCAGCAGTGAACAGCTTTATCTTCTGTTTAACAAAGAAACTCTGACCCTTATGTGCAATTTAAAACACCTTAAAAAACATAAGGTCATGCACTGACTGTGTACAAGAACCTTTTTTTTTTTTTTTTACCGAGGAACTGATATTAGAGGAAAGTGCTGCCTGCGATGTGCTGTGAATCTATATGGATCTGCACCAGCGCACATTGAACTAGGAAAAAAAAATGTAAACCTCCGGGGAGCAAGGCTAGCACAGATTCCAGTGTCCTGAGTATCGAAAAATAGGAAGTCAGTGAAGAAGAGTTCAGAGTCCTGGATCTGTGATCCTAGAATTCGGAATGAAGCAGTGATATGTCGTTTAAGTTGCTTTAGGTACAGATCATTTTAGCAAACGTATGCACACATACGCCATATAAATTTCACTCCAGCAATATAATATTTGGAAAAACGTCCTTAATTTGGGAAAACAGGTTGACTATCCCTTATCCGAAGATCCATTCTCTGAAATGACCCAACATTCCAAAAGGTTGGGATAAGGGTCAGTTCAGATAAGAGACAACCTTTGTCATTGCGTTGCTACCCAGTCAAGCAGCTCTCCACTTCAGATGGTCTTTGCCACGCTTGCCTCAGCTTTTTCCTTCTTGTGGTGTCTTCCACCTTTGTGTACCATGTCCACAGAAGGTCCTGAAGTCTTCTTTCACTGTGTTCTCACTCTCATATAACCTCTCAAGCTCACATACTCTCATTCTGTTCTCCCACCCCAACTATCCATGTGCTCCTCTTTTCCCCATGCGTATGGTATCCCTTGAGGTGACCAAAATGCCTTCTACAATATCAAAAAAGACTACGTTTTCCAATCCAGAACTGAACTGGTTCTTGATATAAGACACAGAACCTGTCATTGGATGTGTTCCTTAAAATATTACAGAACCCATCACCGGAATTGTTCCTTGATATAGAACACAGAACCCATCACTTGACTTGTTCCTTGAAATAAAAAACAGAACCCATCACTTGACTTGTTCATGATATAGAACACAGTATCCATCACTTGACTTGTTCCTTGATATTGAACACAGAACCCATCACTTGACTTGTTCCTTGAAATAAAAAACAGAACCCATCACTTTACTTGTTCCTTGATATAGAACACAGAACCCATCACTTGACTTGACTTTTTCCTTGATATAGAACACAGAACCCATCACTGGACTTTTTCCTTGATATAGAACACAGAACCCATCACTTGACTTGACTTTTTCCTTGATATAGAACATAGAACCCATCACTTGACTTGTTCCTTGATACAGAACACAGAACCCATCACTTGACTTGTTCCTTGATATAGAACACAGAATCCATCACTTGACATTTTCCTTGAAATAGAACATAGAACCCATCACTTGACTTGTTCCTTGATATAGAACCCAGAACCCATCACTTGACTTGTTCCTTGATATAGAACACAGAACCCATCACTTGACTTGTTCCTTGATAAAGAACACAGAACCCATCACTTGACATGTTCCTTGATATAGAACACAGAACCCATCACTTGACTTGTTCCTTGAAATAAAAAACAGAACCCATCACTTGACTTGTTCATGATTATAGAACACAGAACCCATCACTTGACTTGTTTCTTGATATAGAACAAGGAATCCATCATTTGACTTGTTCCTTGATATAGAACACAGAACCCATCATTTGACTTGTTCCTTGATATAGAACACAGAATGTCAGACTGATGTGTTCCTTGATATAGAACACAGAACCCATCACTTGACTTGTTCATTGATATGGGACACAGAACCCATCACTGGACTTGTTCATTGATATGGGACACAGAACCCATCACTGGACTTGTTTCCTGATGTAGATCACATAATGTCAGACTGATGTGTTTCTTGATGTAGGTCACAGAACCCATCACTGGACTTCTTTATGGATATTGCATCCTGTATTTGGCAGGTTGTAAGTCTTATATTCTTAGACTTGATTTGAATAACACTGTTATATTACACATGGGCTCCATGATTTGGGTAATGGATCCTTTTATATAGAGTATATATTACAGATACATATAATATATATATATAGCTGATTTAAAATGAAACATAATAAAATCTCACATATAAAGTTCAGTAGGAAATAAATGAATATATTATAAAAACATTTGTAAAGTAATAAAACTGTAGCAGTGCTATTTATAGAGTGCAAGCATTTTAAGATTTTATTAAACCCAAACACAGAGCAAACTTCAACAGAATATGAAAGTGTTATTAGTATAAAAATGTATAAATATTCAGCATTGCTTTAATAATGTCACTGCGCATCTGTATTCTCATTCCCAGATCCAATGTAATTATACCATAGAATCAGTAATGCATATCTCTTCCCTACATGTCTCTACGGTGGGGCAGCGTTGGATCTCCTTGTGTTTCGGGACCAATTAGACTGCTTTATATTCCAGGACAGAATGGACACTTTTATCTGAAGATAAACCTTCGTTGTAAGTAGTTCGTAACTTGGGCACCTGGGATTTTCTCAGGTCGGCTTTATTGCCATTCGCAAAGATTTTTGTTGTCGCCAAATGTTTTCCCCTAATCTCTTTATTTTTCATTTGTGGAAAATCATTATAATAAACTTTTTATTAAGCAGTCGAGGTCAACTGTGCCACGATGGCAAAAATCAGGAACTTGTTTATTCCTTTTGTATGACAACAAAAAAGGATATTTGGGAGGAACAATTAAAATAAAAGAATCCCTCATGCCCCAATGCCTAATTAAAAAAAACGGAATGCAGAGATTGTAAAAATAGACCAAGCTACAAATTCTAGGAAAAAAATATGTAGGAATAATAGCTAGTAAAAATAATATTTTCAATTGATAAAGGCAAGGTCAGACCACGTCATATGTTATGGTATCAGGATAAAGGACTACGGGGGAGTATATTTTTGGAATGCAGCGAATCTCACCAGCTCATAGACTGGACCACTGACAAAGCCTTCCTTCACGTGGCGGATTCCGTCAAATATGAGGTACTCGTCTGATGCTCTCTGTTGCCTTCTTACTCCTTACACAAAAGCCAGGAACTAGATATTCTCATACTCACTCTTATTTTGTGGGATTGGCTGAAGGCGTGGCTATGGGCGGGGGGGTGGGGGCATAATGGGATCAGTTTAAGTGACTTTATGGTCTATTTATGTAATTTGGTAAATCCTTTATAAGAAGAATAACATATGTTATATACATAAAACACAAATGAAAACAAGTTTACTGCAGTTTAAACACAATTTATTGGGACTATAAGTACTCGGAAGCTTGGTGAAACAGTAAAACCAAAAATCCTAAATTCTCAGAAAAGAGTGATGATACTGGAAAGGGATTTGGGTGCAAATATTTTTGCAAAAAAATCAGTGAAGTAACCATTACCCCTCTGTAAAATAACCAGAACATAGCCAAAGCACAGCATGATGCAGTTGGGTGTGGGCAAGAAGTTCATTATGGTTAGCCATGGCACTGAAGAAATCTGTGTCACAACTCTTTGTAGAGGCCCAAATCCTGCACAAAAATATGTGGCATATCCTTATAACAAGCACAATCTGGGCTCACTCTACGGCTAAGCAACATTTTTACTCATTTGACACGTGGTAATTTAACTCTTTCATATCCCCAAACTCGGCAAACCCCATTCACCCCAAACAATCTTTTTTTTTATTTTAATGCAAGCTGTTTTTTTCTGAGAGATTATTGTCCTGGCCCTAGGTTTTGTATATTCTTTGCCAATTTCATTGTGAGAACATTCTCAGAACATGATTAAATAGTTTATTTAGCAAAACAGAACTTTGTTCTTCACCTCAAAAGTAATGCTAATATCCCCTTGAAAAATCCCAATTATTTTACATATTTCCCCAGTAGAGTATATTCCATTTTAATGGGCAAACTCAGCATTTTGATGTGTTAATTAGGCCAATGAGTTCGCCCGGCTGATCTCTAACTGCCACCCTCATTATTTCGCCATTCTTTACCCTCTCATTTCCCATGTTTTGGAATCTAATTTCTAGTTTTGTAGAAATGTAAAATTCGCAAATCTTTCTAAACAATACCTTTCCATTATAGCTTTTTTTCTTCAAGGTGTAAAAAAATAAATAAATAAAAAGCCACATACAACTGTTCAACTGACCTTTTAACTACTTTGAACATAACCTTTTATACCTCACTTATTTTACGTGTGTTCTGTCATCTTTTGATATCAAAATGCAACACTAAGAATAATGTGCATAAATATATATCAGGAAATAAGAAAAAAAATAATGAATTGAAGGACAACTGCCAGCAAGAAATGAAGTTAAAGCTAAATAAAAGATTGTGTACAAGTGTAGGCATTTTAAATAGAAAGTCTTTAATGAATGACTATAGATAAAGTACCTTATTGAGTCCATATAGCTCTACCAGGGGGCGGACATGTTGTTTAGAATCTTGGGTCAAATGAGTCAGATCTTCCTTCTGAGTTGAACCTACCCAAGATTCTAAACAATAAAGAATAAGAAAGAATGTTGAATTGTTATGGGCACAATGACCAACATATTAGGACTATTGATAAGAGGTCAGCTCAGAGACAGAATTCTAATAGTGAAGTAATCAATAGCGACATTCCATTGGTTTCCACGGTGATTTCTATGCAATGAACCTTTCTAGGTAACCTCCTAAAAGTAACAAAAATAGAAAGGAGACAATGCCTTCTACTCGGAGATGGCCTAATATACCAGCAACAAAGCATTGCATGGAGAACGCTCGTTATAAATGTGTTTGAAAGAAACATGAACCTGCTTCTGTAAAGAATGAATTAACTAACGTGGTACAATGCCTTACATCAGACTCATGCTATCCTCGTATCCTCAATAAACTGTACTGATAATTACTGACTGTCGTGTAAATAAACAGCTAGTGTTTCTCTGGGGTTATTAAAACCCTTCATTTAACATCAGGCTTACGTCTGCTTTGCATTTGGGTATATTTTTGTAAGATTTCCAAGAGTTACCTTATGGGAAGTTTTATCATCTAGACTTAGTCAATAATAGCTGGAAATCCTAGCAGATCTTTTTTTTTTATTATTGGATTATTGGATTTTATTAAAAGGTTTATGTCTGAATTAGTGGCTCTTTTTTTTTTTTCTTTCTCCCCTGCATTGTTTAATGTTCAACTGGGGGAAAAAAAGAATGAAAAACTGGTTCTTGAAATCGAGCCAACAAGTCCTTCCAAGGTGACCATAGGGCAAATTCCTTCCTATTGTCTTTTTGGCTACCAGACGCCTTTTTTTATTGTGTTTCCACTGAGCTGAGAAAGTGTCTTCTGCGTTACTAATTAGATGTTAGGATAACCGACAGTGTAGAATGCTTATATAATATATTATTACCTGAATACCCACATTGCTTGAGTACGGTTGCCACATTTTCTTCAGAAAAATTGTCGTTTGGCCTTGTAAATAGACATAGCGTTGGCTTCAAGTCAAATTTTGACTTATGAACAAGCTGATTGTAATGCGAAACGCGTTACGTTTTCTTGTCTGACAGCAAATCAGAGTGCTGAGTCAACGTCTATTTTTATGTTCCACATTTTTTACTGGCCTGCCAATAAAATACTGGCTGGGTGGAAACATTCATGTCCATGTCAACTCATTTTTACATGAGTTGACACATTGTCATTTGTTACTATAGAGGCATCCATGTGCACAAACACAAAAACATATACATATTTCTACTCAACCGATTTAAGGGACAGCCATGATATAATGTGTCGGGCAGATGAGAGCCAGTTGGTCGTTCTAGTCTGCTCTATTAATACAGTAAAAATAAAACTTATACACCTAGCTCACAAACCTACAATTACAATAAAGTGTTTAAAAAAGGCAGTCAGTCTGTTTATATATTATATTTTGTAAGTAAAATACGTTATTTTCTTATGAATAACTTACCAAATGACATAAATAAATATCAGCTCAGAAAAACAAAAGTGTCTTTCTTTCTGAAATGTTAGGAGATATGGTAAATATGTCCACTTAGCTAAGGATTTCCGCTCTTATCGGGGATGCTGTGTATTCCATCTCTTTTTTTTGTGACAAATTTCTACCTTTTGAAAGACGGGACTATTTTTTATATAGATAGCCATAACATTATGACCACCTGCCTAATATTGTTTGCTGCCAGAACACCCCTGACCCGTCGAAGGCATGGACTCCCCTAGACCTCTGAAGGTGTGCTGTGGTAACTGGCACCAAGACGTTGGCAGCAGATCCTTTAGATCCTGTAAGTTGCGAGGTGGGGCCTCCATGGATCGGACTTGTTTGTCCAGCACATCCCACAGATGCTCGATTGGAATGAGATCTTGGGAATTTGGAGGCCAAGTCAACACCTTGAGCTCGCTGTTGTGTTCCTCAATGCATTCCTGAACCATTTTTGCTTTGTGGCAGGGAGCATTATCCTGCTGAAAGAGACCAATGTTATCAAGGATGTACATGGGCTGTAACAATGCTTAGGTTAGTGGTCAAAGTAACATCCAAATGAATCTCAGGACCCAAGGTTTCCCAGCAGAACATTACCCAACGCATCACGCTGACTCTGCCGGCTTGACACCTGTCAGTCCAAAGCATCACACTGCCTCCGCCGGCTTGCCACCTGTCAGTCCAAAGCATCACACTGCCTCCGCCGGCTTGCCACCTGTCAGTGGTCATAATGTTATGGTTGATCGGTGTATAGCTTTATGGCTGTCTCAGTTTGCTGTGATACATTGCCTCTTTATTCTAAAACATTGCTTTTAGTCCCATGAACTGTTCTGCATGATTTAACCAGTAAGGTGCTTTGTGAAAACCACTACACAATGAGGGTTATGTATAAAGATAATTTCTTGATCAAAGTTCTAGATGTGAACCAATCAACAGGAACATTCCATTGGTTTCCATGGCAACTGGACCACTTGTAGAACCTTGTCCTTCATACATAACACCTATTGTGCTATGATTCCATGAAATACATGACACTGTGTCACTATGTGTCTTTTCTTATAACATTTTATTTTCCATTCACTCTATGTTAAAAAGAAACTAACAAATAGTAAAAAATGTTTTGTTATTTTATATATTTATTTTTAACATAGTACCCATACGTTGGATATAATAATAGTACATTATTTGAAGACATAATCCTAAAAAAATGAAATCAAAGGAAGTGTTAGGCGTAAGTCTTTCCCCCCCCCCCCCTCCCCCACTTCAACAATTTCGACTACATCCCCCATATAAAAATCTAGGTAAACACAAGCCTTAGGTATAGTTACAAGCTGTGCCACGCAGATTTAAGATTCATACAGTGTAACAGTATTGATTTATGGAGGCAATAAAAAGTTTTTTAAATCCAGTGACTTCTGGCTTAATATTAAATTGAATTAGTAGAATCAGCTCAGAAAACATAATCAATAAAAAGACCTAAGCCGGAGAGAACAAGATCGGTTTTGTTCCAAGCATGTTCCTTGTCCTTCCTTCAATCAAAGGCATCGCTATTACCATATGCATTAGAACTCACTTTTTATTTTACATATCATATTTCTAAAACTCTGTCTGTCAGGGAAAAACCCACTTTGAATACACAGCACTGAAGCAAAAAAATGAAAGTATAATACATTGATTTTTAAAAAGTCTCAAGACGGGTGTAAAAAGCGGCTTTCGATTTTGGTTGGAAAATCCGCTTGGTACAAAGTCTATATATCCAACTTTCATCTGAGAGAGGGACTATCCCAGGCGGAGATGGCTCCTGGGTACCCCCAAATCAAATAACCCTCCTCATGGCACAAGACATTAAAGAAAGGTATTTCTCTCCTGTCTGGCTCACCTTCTTACCTTTCTCCCCACAAAGCAAAACAGACACGTAAATCAATCTCTTCTTGAATATGTTTTGGAAATTGGATTCAGGTATCGCACATTTTACTACTACTGTTTGTTTCTCCACTAAAAATGAATTCCCTTTCTTATCTGAAATAATGCATCAGCAATCCCAAAGCCTTTGTTGAAGGTTTATAAAGCCCCCAGTCTCTTTGGCAAAATCATTTTTTTATATATAAATAACTTTTCAAAGTTACCCTAAACTTAAGAACTTGATGTACCACAATTATGAAGAACAAAAAGCATAGTTTGTCAAAACTCTCTTTTGCTGGTTAAAAAAATAATAACCTGTGTTATTTAGATGTTTTTTGTATTTTTGTAAGTTTAATAACAAAAATACTACTCTGTAGCACATTTTAATTGGATGACATAGGGGGCTACTTATAAAAAAGTTCTAAAAGTGGAGCACCTTGAGTCACCTTGGAAACTAATGGATTGTTGATACTGATTAGACCACGTTTAGAACTTTGCAGATAGAATTGACATCTATAAACAGTAGAGTGCCACGCCTACAAGTCAACCAGTGGATGGGATACAGTACCCACAGCACCCTTCCTTCAACTCAACAGGTACAGATACAGAGTTACTAATATTACAGAGTGAATCCGATGACTCCCCCAAGACAGGCTTTTAGGTTGGCAGAGTATCAGACAAAGAGGTCTATTTACTTGCAGGTGAGTTGAGTTGAGATTAAGTTTCATCATCTCACCAGTTTAACAATCCACTGTGCGTGGACAAACCTGCTGAGTTTGCTTAGCGGGGGCAACTCATCAGGTTTGCCCCTGTACAATGTATAGCTAAACTGGTGAGATGGAATGTTCACCTCACCTCAACTTACCTTCAACTCACCCTTTAGTGAATAGCCCCATATAGGATCTTGTTTCCCAAGATCTATCATCGTCTATATTGACGAATCGTGGCCTTCAGCCATTTTACCATAAACATATCACAGACTGAGAGGGTAATATCAAGCAAAAAAAAAAAAAAAAAAAAAATCATCAACAAATAACATTAGATAAGTACGGGATCAGAAAAAAAACTAGAAAAAGAAACAGATCTGTATATAGGTTTTTTTTTTACCTTAACACTTCTGTCTATAGGTTTTTCCATCAACACTTTCTATCTCTTAAATGCTGCAAATAAAGTGTAATAGAGGTATTGCTGTTGCTATGGCCTCTCCAGACCCCCTTATTGGATGTCTTATTAAAATACCTTCTTGAGAGTGCACCTACAGCACACCATTCAAAATACATTTGACTTCTTTTGGAAGTATGCAAACAAGCTACAAATAGACTTCCAAGCGGCCTTCTACCCTGAGCTCAGAGTTTAGTATCACTGTAACAGACAACTGTGGAGACATCTTTGTTATTTTACATTTTTTAAGGTATTTTATATGCTGGCTTAATGTAAGCATGCATCGAAACTGTGCCGCCTTATGCGGGACAGTCGCAGATTGAAAGCTGTGTCCACTGTCCCGCCGAGCTCCGTCTCTGTCTTGCATTCTGTTAGGACTGAGGTAGTGTACGACAGGACTTTAGGATTTGGATCTCCAGCCCTTCATTCCCGATCTCATGGTCCGGCAGTTTACCCTGATACTCGACCTCCCAAGCTCCACCCAGGTTCACTGGGGGCAGACATTGAGAGTATCATTTTGAATTTACTTGAATTTACTTAGTGTCATATTTGTGGGATTATCACATTGGTCTAATCCAACAGAATCTGTATCCCTCTAGAGAATATACACAGGGAAAGTTAATATTAACACCTTTCTTTTGCAATGTTGAAGCTAATTTGCTAGTACACTTTTTAAAAGAAGTGAATTAAATCATTACATTCAAATCTACCTGCCTCCAATTATAGTTTGGAGCAGGAGATCGCTGATTGTCTTCAGAAGTCTAGATCTTCTGAGAGAGTCCTATTTTTTGGGGCCCTGTTCTGTCCAATTATTACTGCCTATGCACAGTGCTGGTGCACCAGGGGCAGACACCACCACTGCTCTTGGTGCACATTTACTGGCACTATTTGATGGACAGACTACCATGGACAATGGTGTACAGACACTTTGCCTCTAACTGGAGGATATTGGGATGCCAACATATGGCAGGCATATCCGTGTCCGCTGCCCTCTTCATACTTTTTGGCCACTATGGCTTTGGCACAGCTGTAAGGAATTAAACCTTAGGCCTTGATAAAAAAAAAAAAAGATTTCTAGACGTGTAGCAAGTGGGCGAGTGTCATTTACAGGCTTGTTTTTTTTTATTTTTTTTAAATAAATCCTCTTTAAAGTTATACCATGTTATTCCTACATGACAGGTACATTTTAAATTGTCTACATGATAAAAAATATATCTGTATAAATAAACATCCTGTGATGTTCTTTGCTGAAAGCAAAAAAAAAAAGTAAATAATTTAATTATAATCCAGAACCGGGAGAGGAAAATACAAAAGAAAGAAATAACTGTGTACCTACTGAAACATTCACATTGGGCATTCATTAATAGATATTACCATGACTAAGACCAGGAATAACAGGAAAAGATGTCCACCCTTTTACAATATAATATCCCAAGACTTTTTAATCATGCATCAGGATCACTAGGGTGTGCTCACACCTGCTTGTATTCTTGGAGACTAGAGGAATCTTAATATGTTCTGCCTTTAAACACACTTTATGACTTAGTATCAAGGGATGTGGTAGTGTTAGGTGATCTGGAGATGTGTTCTTTTTCGTATTCACAAGGAATAATGCAAAAGGTCTGATCTTTTCCAAAGATCCTCCATATTTTATCCCTGACATAAGCAAGAAAGTTAATTCTACTCAGCCCTGGAACACACAGGGTTCATTCACGAGCCTTGGGGAGTTTATTATTTTTTTTAAAGGCTTTCCAAAAAAAAAAAGGAATGATATTTAATTTGAAATGTGTATTATCAGTATTAGCCGCTCACTGGCAAACTACATGTTCATCAGAAATGTGATGACCCATTGAACGCAATCTGGAATGTTTAGATGTAAAGGTCATTGATAGGGCAAAAAATCTCCTATTTATTGCTCCACTTTTAGAAGTCTAAAAATGTAGGCTAAGTAAGCCTTAGATCTAGGGTTAGGTTTAGGGTTAGTGGTCAAAAGGTCACTATAGGAGATAAATGTTAGTAAAAAGCATTGCACTACTATTACCAGTTATTGCCCTATGACTTGCAAATGCCATAGAAAAACATGTACACAAGTGAGAAGGAGGATGCTCTTGCATAGTCTGGAGTACAATTCACAGAAAACATCTGCATTGGATTCAATGGACAAAGGACACACCATACTGGGACATACACACAGAGCACAAGCTTTGATGTAGTGTTTGTTTTAATAATACATAATATAAATTGCTTTTTTTTTTTTTCAAACTTTTATTTCAGGTTCTCATACTTAAATGAATCAGCAACTGACAATAGCTATTGCTATTCCCCCCCCCCCCCCCCGATTTAATGGCACTTGTTTTATAGACTCTAAAAAAAAAGGATGAAAGGCTGATTTGTCCCTAATGAGAATTAGAGGTGTGAACATGTTCTTCAGCTGGAGCTATCCAAAGATAAATCCAGGCCATATCCCACATAACAATAAGAATTTTTAATTGTAAATCAATGTTTTGATGTTTAATAACAGAGAAAATCTTATGTATCCATGTGTCCATCTTAAGATGTTTTAATTACATTACGATTTAACTAAGCTGAATAATAACTGATACAACGAAAACAAAATCAATTTTCTCTTTCTTGGGTGTTACACATGCATTCTGTATTATTTCTAATGCACAGATATTCTCACACTTAGCCAGCTTTATCCAGAGTAGGACACAATGAGATGGAGATTTAAAGAATTTAAAGAATTTGACATTTACATGACAAGTATAAATTAACATAATGATCTATTTCACTTGGAAATGGATTGATCGCAAGTAAAATGTCCCCCCCAGTAATGAGCAGAGAGGGAAGACCACACAATTAATCAATCATTGCTCTGTATTAATCAATCCTGAGTGTAAATTATTTTTTGGTTATCATTGGCAATTAAAAAAAAAAAATCAATATCTTTTTAAGTGAACTATATGACTGACACATTTCTAATGGTAATGCTATATGCCGTATACCCAATCATTTTACTAATATTATATTGTATACCCAATACTTTCACAAATATTAACTCACATATCAAATAATGTCATTAATACTATACCAAATACCCCAAACTTTCACTAATACTATCTTGTATACCCAATAATTCCATTAATACTATATCATATACCCAACATTTTTATTGATACTATCTCGTATACCCAATAATTTCATTACTACTATCTCGTATACCAGATAATTTCATTGCTAATATCTCGTATACCCAATACTATCACTAATACTATATTGCATACCCAATGCTTTCACTAATACTATATCGCATACCCAATAATTTCACTAATACTGTCTCATATACCTAATAATTTCATTAAAACTATCTCGTATACCCAATAATTTCATTACTACTATCTTGTATACCCAATAATTTCATTGCTAATATCTCGTATACACAATACTTTCACTAATACTATATAGCATACCCAATACTTTCACTAATACTATATTGCATACCCAATAATTTCACTAATACTATCTCATATACCCAATAATTTCATTAATACTATCTCGTATACCCAATAATTTCATTAATACTTTATCATAATCACTAATATTATCTTGTATACTCAAGAACTTCATTAATACTATATTGTATACCCAGAACTTTCTCTAATACTATCGCATATACCAAATAATTTAATTAATACAATATTCTGTACCCAGTACTTTCTTTAATATTGTCTCATATACCAAATAGTTTCATTTAACTATGTGGTATGCCCAGTGCTTTCACTAATACTACCTCGCATACCCAATAATTTCAGCTTCCCTACATTTCCAAGGAGAGAAGTAATTAGACTTTTACAGGGGGAAGAAGGAAGACATTAGGTTTCGTTCCAGTAATCTTGCATCTCTCCTTTGTACACGCTATCAGCATCTTGTCTACTTTAACCAACAACGAGCATTCTAAACAATATCCCACATTAAAAACTAATGACCTGGAAATCGTAATTTAAGCAACAAAGCTATTTTTTTTTTCTCCAAGTGATTTTTTTTTTTTCAGTGGCTCTGATGTTACCATTACTTAGAATAAATTTAAAAACACAGGGAGCAGGAAATGCAACCAGATATATTTAAACAAAAACGTGATCTTCTCTTGAACTATAACATGTCATTATTAAACAGTATATGCTTTTTTGCAAATTTTTTACACTTCTTTATGTGTAGAAAAAAAACGCCAAAGTGGTTAGGGTGCAATCTGGGTAAGCAGAGGCGTTTTCTAGTGCAGGGAAAGAGATGTGTTTTAGGAGAGGAGTTCTCTAGCACGGGAGAGGAGAGAAGTTTTAGGAGAGGAGTTTTCTAGTACAGGAGAAGAGAGATGTTTTAGGAGAGGAGTTTTCTAGTGGAGGAGATGGAGATGTTTTAGGAGAGGAGTTTTCTAGTACAGTAGAGGAGAGAAGTTTTAGGAGAGGAGTTTTCTAGTGGAGGAGAAGAGAGACTTTTTCGGAGAGGAGTTTTCTAGTACTGGAGATGGAGATGTTTTAGGAGAGGAGTTTTCTAGTGCAGGGAAAGAGATGTGTTTAGGAGAGGAGTTCTCTAGTACAGGAGAGGAGAGAAGTTTTAGGAGAGGAGTTTTCTAGTACAGGAGAAGAGAGATGTTTTAGGAGAGGAGTTTTCTAGTGGAGGAGATGGAGATGTTTTAGGAGAGGAGTTTTCTAGTGCAGGGAAAGAGATGTGTTTTAGGAGAGGAGTTTTCTAGTACAGGAGATGGAGATGTTTTAGGAGAGGAGTTTTCTAGTGCAGGGAAAGAGATGTGTTTAGGAGAGGAGTTCTCTAGTACAGGAGAGGAGAGAAGTTTTAGGAGAGGAGTTTTCTAGTGGAGGAGAAGAGAGATGTGTTTAGGAGAGGAGTTCTCTAGTACAGGAGAGGAGAGAAGTTTTAGGAGAGGAGTTTTCTAGTGGAGGAGAAGAGAGATGTGTTTAGGAGAGGAGTTCTCTAGTACAGGAGAGGAGAGATGTTTTAGGAGAGGAGTTTTCTAGTGAAGGAGAAGAGAGACTTTTTCGGAGAGGATTTTTCTAGTACAGGAGATGTAGATGTTTTAGGAGAGGAGTTTTTTTGGTGCAGGAAAAGAGAGATGTTTCAGGAAAGGTGTTTTCTAGTGCAGGAAAAGAGATGTGTTTTAGGAGAGGAGTTTTTTTGGTGCAGGAAAAGAGAGATGTTTCAGGAAAGGTGTTTTCTAGTGCAGGAAAAGAGATGTGTTTTAGGAGAGGAGTTTTCTAGTGAAGGAGAAGAGAGACTTTTTCGGAGAGGAGTTTTCTAGTGGAGGAGAAGCGATGTGTTTAGGAGAGGAGTTTTCTAGTGAAGGAGAAGAGAGACTTTTTCGGAGAGGATTTTTCTAGTACAGGAGATGTAGATGTTTTAGGAGAGGAGTTTTTTTGGTGCAGGAAAAGAGAGATGTTTCAGGAAAGGTGTTTTCTAGTGCAGGAAAAGAGATGTGTTTTAGGAGAGGAGTTTTCTAGTGAAGGAGAAGAGAGACTTTTTCGGAGAGGAGTTTTCTAGTACAGGAGATGGAGATGTTTTAGGAGAGGAGTTTTCTAGTACAGGAGATGGAGATGTTTTAGGAGAGGAGTTTTCTAGTGCAGGAAAAGAGATGTGTTTTAGGAGAGGAGTTTTCTAGTGAAGGAGAAGAGAGACTTTTTCGGAGAGGAGTTTTCTAGTGGAGGAGAAGCGATGTGTTTAGGAGAGGAGTTTTCTAGTGAAGGAGAAGAGAGACTTTTTCGGAGAGGATTTTTCTAGTACAGGAGATGTAGATGTTTTAGGAGAGGAGTTTTTTTGGTGCAGGAAAAGAGAGATGTTTCAGGAAAGGTGTTTTCTAGTGCAGGAAAAGAGATGTGTTTTAGGAGAGGAGTTTTCTAGTGAAGGAGAAGAGAGACTTTTTCGGAGAGGAGTTTTCTAGTACAGGAGATGGAGATGTTTTAGGAGAGGAGTTTTCTAGTACAGGAGATGGAGATGTTTTAGGAGAGGAGTTTTCTAGTGCAGGGAAAGAGATGTGTTTTAGGAGAGGAGTTCTCTAGTACAGGAGAGGAGAGATGTTTTAGGAGAGGAGTTTTCTAGTGGAGGAGAAGAGAGACTTTTTCGGAGAGGAGTTTTCTAGTACAGGAGATGGAGATGTTTTAGGAGAGGAGTTTTCTAGTGCAGGGAAAGAGATGTGTTTTAGGAGAGGAGTTTTCTAGTGCAGGGAAAGAGATGTGTTTTAGGAGAGGAGTTTTCTAGTGGAGGAGAAGAGATGTGTTTAAGAGAGGAGTTTTCTAGTGGAGGAGAAGAGATGTGTTTAAGAGAGGAGTTTTCTAGTGGAGGAGAAGAGATGTGTTTAAGAGAGGAGTTTTCTAGTGGAGGAGAAGAGATGTGTTTAGGAGAGGAGTTTTCTAGTGAAGGAGAAGAGAGACTTTTTCGGAGAGGATTTTTCTAGTACAGGAGATGTAGATGTTTTAGGAGAGGAGTTTTTTTGGTGCAGGAAAAGAGAGATGTTTCAGGAAAGGTGTTTTCTAGTGCAGGAAAAGAGATGTGTTTTAGGAGAGGAGTTTTCTAGTGAAGGAGAAGAGAGACTTTTTCGGAGAGGAGTTTTCTAGTACAGGAGATGGAGATGTTTTAGGAGAGGAGTTTTCTAGTACAGGAGATGGAGATGTTTTAGGAGAGGAGTTTTCTAGTGCAGGGAAAGAGATGTGTTTTAGGAGAGGAGTTCTCTAGTACAGGAGAGGAGAGATGTTTTAGGAGAGGAGTTTTCTAGTGGAGGAGAAGAGAGACTTTTTCGGAGAGGAGTTTTCTAGTACAGGAGATGGAGATGTTTTAGGAGAGGAGTTTTCTAGTGCAGGGAAAGAGATGTGTTTTAGGAGAGGAGTTTTCTAGTGCAGGGAAAGAGATGTGTTTTAGGAGAGGAGTTTTCTAGTGGAGGAGAAGAGATGTGTTTAAGAGAGGAGTTTTCTAGTGGAGGAGAAGAGATGTGTTTAAGAGAGGAGTTTTCTAGTGGAGGAGAAGAGATGTGTTTAAGAGAGGAGTTTTCTAGTGGAGGAGAAGAGATGTGTTTAGGAGAGGAGTTTTCTAGTGAAGGAGAAGAGAGACTTTTTCGGAGAGGAGTTTTCTAGTGGAGGAGATGGAGATGTTTTAGGAGAAGAGTTTTCTAGTGCAGGGAAAGAGATGTGTTTTAGGAGAGGAGTTCTCTAGTACAGGAGAGGAGAGATGTTTTAGGAGAGGAGTTTTCTAGTGGAGGAGAAGAGAGACTTTTTCGGAGAGGAGTTTTCTAGTACAGGAGAGGAGAAAAGTTTTAGGAGAGGAGTTTTCTAGTGCAGGGAAAGAGAGATGTTTTAGGAAAGGTGTTTTCTAGTGCAGGAAAAGAGATGTGTTTTAGGAGAGGAGTTTTCTAGTGGAGGAGAAGAGAGACTTTTTCGGAGAGGATTTTTCTAGTACAGGAGATGTAGATGTTTTAGGAGAGGAGTTTTTTTAGTGCAGGAAAAGAGAGATGTTTTAGGAAAGGTGTTTTCTAGTGCAGGAAAAGAGATGTGTTTTAGGAGAGGAGTTTTCTAGTGGAGGAGAAGAGATGTGTTTAGGAGAGGAGTTTTCTAGTGCAGGAAAAGAGATGTGTTTTAGGAGAGGAGTTTTCTAGTGGAGGAGAAGAGATGTGTTTAGGAGAGGAGTTTTCTAGTGGAGGAGAAGAGAGATGTTTTAGGAGAGGAGTTTTTTTAGGGCTGGGACATGGTAACATTTTTGGAGAGGCGATTTCTAGTGCTGGAGCAGAGAGATGTTTATCAGAAAGATTTTTTTTTAGAGCTGTTTAAAGAGAGACAGTAGGAGATTTCTAGTTATGGGGTAAAGTAGTGTTGGAGAGGATTTCTACTTATAGAGGAGATTTCCATTAAGTAGTTAAAGAGTAGAGAGGTGTTTTAGGAGAGATGCTACAGGCACATTGTAACTGGATATAATTTATTTGTAACTTGGAGTGAATATTTTAAACCCCCAACAAACAGATAACATTTATTTAAACAAAGAGATGAATATGTGACATTCGTAGCGGAGCCGAGCCACTGTTATTATTTCTGTTCTACTACACCCCCCCGAACCTTCCCATTTTAATTGCAAATTGAAGAATCCGCACTTGTGAATCCACCCAAACACGTCTTGAAGCTTGTTCTTGAATATTTCTTTCCATCCAATACTTTGTTTTTAGCTGACAGCATTCCAGCAAACGAGAAGAGCCAGGACCAGTGTTTGCCAAATGCTTGTGCACGCCAATTGTGTTTAGACTTACTCCTAATAAAGAAAAATGTTTCAGTTGAAAAGCATTAAAAAGCTCATTGTGTTTCAGATTATATTCTCCTAGTCTCCTATAAAAGATTATGCTCTGACTGGCTGCTGCTTGCATACGAGTAACTTGAAGTACTCCTGTGTGCTCAGAATGTTCTACTGCAGCCAATGTTTAGACAGGAGCTTGCGCTCTTAACTCCTTCCCTACCACTTGTAATCTGGTTGTCAATCGGTCATTTAGGAAGAGCACAAATGTCGGTAAAAAAAATAAAACTTCCATATAGTTGAAAGATAGCAGCAGGGTGGAGACATCTTAGATAGAAATGTTTTAATAAAATAAGACAGCTAAAGTACCTAAGTGAACCGTAAAGCTCTATCTGGGGGCAGACATGTTGTTCAGAATCTTGGGTCAGATACTCCATCACGCTCGGTTAGATCTGATTTAGAACCCATGATTCTAAACATGTCCACCTCCCTGACTGAGCTATATGGGACAAATAGGGCTCAAGATTAGTACTTTATTAGTATTTTCATTAAAGCATTTTAATTTAAAACACCTACATATCATGCAATCTTTCAGTTAAACAGAAGTCATTTTTTTGGCCTACAGTTGACCTTTAGTGTTGTCCGTGCGAGTGTGGCGATCCATATATTAGAAAGGTCAAAGAGCAGAATACTGATAGGGCTGTCGTAGTTCAGCCTTCTAGCCACGCTTGTATTGAAGATTTAATCCCCTACCACATTAATGCACTCCAGTGATAACTCCCCCATTATTGTGCCCTCTGCATTAAGCAACTAAGAGGAATTGCAAAATGTATTAAGCATATGAAGAGGACAAAAGGAAAATAAGGTATTGTATTTTCCCTCTGTGATGCACTCAGGGGAAGGTAGGCGAAAGAGATGGGCACCTTTCCTTTCAGATGTTTTAGGAAGGGATGTTGGATTCAGTCCCAGAAATGTAGGCACTATATGAAATTCATTACATTCCCTTGAACAAAGCCAAAGCCGATGCTTTCACAGATCCAAATGTGAAAAAGGACGTGAGGAGCAATATAGTTATCCTGGATTTACAAGAAAACAGACATCCGATACTTTCTCCCTCCCCTCCCCCCCCCCAAAAAAAATGACCAGGCTCTTCTTCCTCAGTTGCTAGGCCTCATCTGCTTCTACACTTAAAGGATAACTGTAGAAAGTATATAATAAACAGATGTTTATTGAAATAACTTGACACTGATAACAACAGCAGTGCAGAACATGCATAACGAAGGGATACATGACATATGTTATTTTTAGCGCCATAGTGCAAAAAATACTGGTCGGATCTGGCCGGAAAATGGCTTTTTATGTCCATGCATACTCGGTGGCCATTTCCTACATGTGCGGTTACAGCCTCCAGTATCCAAAATGGTGCCGTGCATGCACAACTGCCAGAAATAAGCGAGGGCACATATTTGAGTCACCCAGCAATCTCGTTGAGGAGAGTGGGAGCTTTTAAAAGCAGGTAATTCATCATGGACATGAATTTTCTGTACAGTTGTTTTTATCAGTGCTTAAGCTCTATAAAGTTCATAACTACAGTTGTTCTCTGAAGCCCTCCAATGGCTTTGCCTTTCTTGAAAGTTCACATTTAAATTGCAAACCGTAAAATGCATAGTCGTCTGAGATCTGGACCTCGTGATGTCGATTCACCAAAATGCAGAGGAGATGAGTTGAGGTGAGATGACCATTCCCTCTTACCAACTGAACCATACATCGTACATTGGCCAACCTAGTGAGCGCCTCTTGCTAGAAGAGCTCAACTGGGCATGGATAATGCAGAGGTTCATCTTTAAAACCTCCCATGTTTTAAACAATGCATTATGTAGCGCCAACTCGGTTCTACTTGGAGAAGCTCACAAGGTTTGGCCCTGCACGATCTGGAGTTGACAGAGGCGGAGGAAATGTTCAGTTCAGTTTCTGAAGGTACTTAGATTTTTTTGTTTTATATTTACAGTTAGTACAGTTTACAAAATAAATTGTGCGTGCATCATCATATGTTCACGCACATAGATGAGGTGGGCTGTGAACTGCAGCAGGGTTCCCACCTGTAAGATGAAGCCACTTTTAGTGGACTCATCTCAGAGGGTAAATGATGGTCAAGATGAGCTGCACTTCCATTTAACCGACTCGCATGCAGTCAAACTTATGGGTTTGGACATGCCTCCGCAATGTCACGAGTGACGTTGCAACATCTTGTGATGTTTTGGCAAGGATCTGCCTAAACCTTGATCGGGTCTCTGCCTCTGTTTCCCTGCCTCTCGATCACTCTGTGATCTGGGCCAGGAAAACATTAAATATAAAGTATTTATGGCAACACAACAAATGTCAAGAACCAGACAAATAATAACAGATAATCACCCCTGCAGAGCTGGCGTTCAACGGTAATGGAATGATTAAATATACTGCTCAGTAACAAGTCACTTATTGTACTAAACATGTTGTAAAGTGTTATTAGATCATGAAATCTAAACAGTGTTTGTGAGGATAATAAATCATTTCAAATCCACGATTTTCCGCATCTTTTTCTTTTATGTCGAGCATGAAAATTGAGCGATCGCGTCCAGTATATCAGAGTAGGAAGGGTTCTTCCATTTCAAGGCAGATCGTAAAATAAAAAGTAAAAGTTAAAAAATAAATCTTGTTGTGAGATATGTTCCTGTATCATCAACCTGGGATTTCATTAAACATACGTGTTAACATTCCTCGCAAGAGACCCTGTTCGCTGTGGGTGTAGCCTCTGCAGGAGACGTATCAGCACTAGTGCTAACACAAGGAAAGATAGCGCTTTACAAATACATCAATGGCACTCAAGATGAATAAAACAATAATTTTGTATTAAGTATAATTATCTCCCTATTTAAGAAAACACGCCATTGTATTATTAATAATAAACATATACTAAATACATACCCCAAATAGATAACATTTAAATATAAACATAAAGGCTCTCCTAAAAATAATTTAGACTGATAATAAATAACTCTTATATGTCAATTCACTTGATCACAACATAATCAATAATTAACTCGAAAGTTAATAATAAAAATAAAATATTTGTGAACAATAGATGGAGTGGAGAACTCCGCCTGTGCTTTCCTACATCTGTTTTTTCAATAATATTTTGATTATTGGTTGTGTATTTTATTCTGTTGTATTACCTGAATAGTTACACACTACATGATTCGACCAACCAGTCACTTCTATGGCAGAGAGAAAATGGCAAGAAGGGCAAAGAAAGGTAGAGGTATCATGAAAAGAGGAGGTATTGAAGGAGGAGTAGGCGGGGAGGTCAGGATAATACCAAGCCCATTGGTGAGTTGATTTGGCGTTTTGGCAATAAAAACCCAATTTTACCAGTTTCATATTCGCGCTGTGTGCAATATAATCACACCCATGATTTATATTCTGTATCCGAACATTCAGAGATTCTGATGGTATCTGGTTAATTTGGCACAGGGGATTATACTATGATATCTGTCAAAACACATTTTCATCTAAATACTAAATAATCTGATGTGGTCTACTTGAACGCTAACAAACTTGCAGAAAATGCAAAGAATAATTAATAAAACAATCTGCTTTATACGCTCTGCTTCCCTTATGGCACTCATTTCCGCAAAAAGAAACAGATAAAGGTTGGGATCTGTAAAATTCTTTTTTTTATTTAGTATACATTTCCCGATCATATAGTTAGATGAAATATAGTCTACAGACACTTCAGTACGTGGGAAAGGTGATGTAAAATGCGTTGGCATGTCATCTGTGCCTACCACAGGATCGATGATTAGTGGTGAGAGAAAAAGTGAAATTATTGCAAAATAGGTGTTCTATTCTCACAAATTATTTACCTGGATGGTTAATTGGACTTATTGGTATATTGACCTGATTTCAATGCCAGCCTTTAACTGGAAAATGTGCTAAGCGGTAAATTAATAAGCATTTGTTATTCAACGCCCAATGCTACAACGCCCAATGCTACGTGAATGGGTGAAGTAAGATCATTAACGCACCAGTAATAATCGTTTTGAATTGTATCATTTGTATCCTATTGGTTGTTTCGTTTTAAAGGTTGTGTTGTTTTTCCGCACTTTTACACATTCAGTAATTAACTATAAAATAGTTATTACATTAAAGATTAATATTCTAATTGACGCACAATATGTTATTACGTTTGGTATAAAAAAAACGGTTATGGACTTTTGCAAAACTTAACAGACAGCATTGAATCCAAGCCATTATTAGGTCTATTCACTAAAATTTGACTTTGGAGTTTGACTTTCATTTTGAGACTTAAGTCAAATTCAGCACCAGAGATTGACTTAGAAAAAAAAAACAGGTTTGAATCTTCCCCATTGAATTTAATGGGAGGCGAAATGATCAAAGCTATTTTTGACTAAGACAAACTCCGGTGCCAAATTTGACTTCATTGTCTCAAAATGAAAGTCGACCTCTAAAGACGAATTTCTAATGACTGGACCCATAAGTGTAACAAAAATGTGCACTTTTTTATTTTCTCCAAGTCCCCACATCATGTACGTGGATTATTTTGAGGACCATGATGCGTATTTAAAGCATTTATCTGTATAACCAGATAATTTGTGGCGTTAGAATGACTTTTGCACCTCCAATAATATCACAAAGCAGGGGCCTTGAGAAATCTGCATGGATCCTGCTTTAGTAAATAGGAGAAATAACTATCCAGTCTATGTACGCACATGAGAAGGCCAGAGACTCGCTGTCCGTTACCTTGTTACATAATCCTATTATTTAGCATTCAATGCACGTCAGTCATATCGGCCTCAGAAATCGACATTATTTAAATGAATAGTTGGAGTGGGTCTAAAGCGTGCATTTATTGACCACAATGTCTTTATTAATGGCCGTGGCATTTTTAGCGTCTTCGATGGAGATCCTTTTTCCCTCTGCCTCCTACGGATTCCGTACACTTTTCACTGATACAGTGGGAGAACGTGGAGTTTCTGCTTAAAGCACGAAAGCATCAGCGAGCTTCGTTAGAAAGTCAATAATCCTAACTGAGCTTACTAAGTAATTTCCTCTGACCTTGTGTTCACACTCCCAATAATTATGAATTACATCTCCTCCTCACCTCCACGTTGGTGGATTGGAGACCCCTGTATGGAACTCTCCTGGTAATTTCAATTTACAAGGAAATTGATGCTTTCTATATAACACAGGTGTAAACATCTTTTTCAAGTCACCACTTTGCTGCAGGGGAAACAAAGGACATCAGGAGACAGGAAGAAAAGGACGTCAGGTTTAACCTTTCCCAAAGATAGAACTCACTGTGTTATAGTATAGTGTTGAACAGCCGTGCAAAATAGTGTAACAATAATGTTATAAACATTTTCAAACCTTGTAAGTTTAACACTTAATCCAGAGCCCAGTTACCACAATATATATATACACACACACACACACACACATTTTAACCCTTTCAGTACCTTTGAGAACACAAACATTGCTTCCTACAGCACTAAAAGGGTTAACCTATAAAAAAAAAAAAAGGTTGGCCAAGCCACAGGGGCTCTTCCAGTTAGTCTTAAATTAGAGGGGCAAGAATTTAAAAGTAATATCAGGAAGTATTGCTTTACTAAGAGGGTAGTGGATGTCTGGAAAAGCCTTCCAGTGGAAGTGGTAAAGGTAAAAACAGTGAAGGAGTTTGAGCATGCATGGGATAGGCACCAGGCTATCCTATCTATAAGATAGGGAACTGGGCACTAATAAAAGGATTTACAAAATTGGGCAGACTAGATGGACCGGATGGTTCTTATCTGCCGACACGTCCAATGTTTCTTTGCTTCAATGTTCCCCTCCCGCTGGCCTGATTAAATAAAAAAAAAGCCCCCCTTCCATGGGCTAAAGGCCAGTGCATGCCTGGGGCCTTCAACATTACTGGTCCTCTGGGGCCAGTGCTATAACTGTGGCTCCAAAATAATAGGCCCCTGGGGCCTTGGGCCTGCATTATGCCTGTGGCCCCTTATTAAATAAAATGATAGGCCCCCTGGGGCCATGGCCCAGCTCAATCACAATAATCTATCAGACTCCTCCTACTGTCTTTTCAAATACCACCCCTCCTGAGCAGACAAAACAGAGATAGGACAGAATCCTTCCCAATTTGTCTTCTGTAATATTTGAGCATTAGGAAACACATCTCTTCGCTTTCTTAGTATATCCAAAAATGATTACACCCTAGAGCATCTCCCACAGTGTCCATTAACTGTCCAAACAAAAACATCATCATGACATGTTTATTCCTTCTGTAAACAGGACTGCATGGAAATCCCTACATAATACATGCTTCTCAAAGCATAATTAAGAAAATTAGCAATTATCTGGCTCTTCATTTTTTTAATGGGTGATTTAAGTTGGAGGAAGGGTATTTGGAAAGGGCTCCTTTGACCTCTTGATACTGTCCTCGGGTCAAGTTTAGACATTAGATCATGTGACCGCGGGCCAATCAGCATGCTCGTTTTCTGTAACTATCTTTCTGCCTAATAATGAATGGCTCCCTGAGCTCTTTTATATCTCGAGGGAACGTATTCCAATTTAATTGTTTAATACACTTGAAAATTAGTGATAAATCTATACACGCAATGGGTATTTCCTGTCCAGTGTCAGTTCTAGACAGCTCTTTAGAGTTTGCCTAATAATGTAAAACACTGTAATTATCGTTAAACCTGGTTACTTTGCTCTTCTGGAATTGCAAGTGTCACTGCCCGATCATTTCCAGTGAATAAACCTCTAAGTTATAACTTCGGACTAACTGCTGGACAGAATAGTCTTGTCAAACCTCACACTAACGTTTCTAGTTAGAATTAACATCTTCCTGCTTGCCAGGTTTCCTATGTGTTGAGATCCCATTTGATACATTACAAGCCCTCTTTTGTTTTCGGTACAAACACTAAAAATAAAAGATAGTTTCTTTTTTTTTAATTTATTTATTTATTTAATCTTTATTTATTAAGTTTTTATGCTTTAGGTAACATAAAATTAACACATTGGTGTACACAGGATTACATATGTAGCTTATCTCAACAGTTATAGAAATAGAAAAGAAATTGTGTAAAATATTATATATATGCATATAATTATCAGATCTAGTATAAGGAAAAAGGAAAAATATACGATTCTCAGGAATATGTTGGTGCAATTTCCAGTTATCAAGCTGCATAACCAAAAAAAAAAACGTCAAATGAAGGCACGATTGGGAATCTTGCTAGAAAGTATAAAACAAAATGTCACCATGTGCGGGTTTTTTTTATTTTTTTTTTTTTTTTTAGAGAATGCCCTCTACAGGGAAGACATAGAACACCCCACTGCAAGCGGCGCAGTTGTGTTTCGAAACAGATCCTACAAGTTTCTTTTTTTTAACCACAATGTAAAACCTTCTCTCCTTTCCAAGAAGGTGGGAGGAGTCTCTTATTTTATTTGGTTTTCCCAGAGCCAATCAAAATGTGACAATCTGGGAATAGGCAGAAGTGTGTGTGACAAGGTATGGGAAAGTCCATAGAAAATTATTAAATTGCCCACCGCACAATCTAGTAAATGGTCACCAAGGACCAGCGTGGGTACTCGCTTGTAGAAATGATGGCAATACACTTAGAGCAGAAGAATTGTGTGATGAAGGAGTTTAATGACACAGTTTGCACAAGGGATTAGGATTTGATTTAGGATCTGTATCTTAAGATACTGCAGAGTAGTAAACGGAATCCAGGGGTAACAATAGTGTGTTTGGGGGGTAGGGGCATTAACAAGTTGACAATGTACCAGGATCTTGTCTCTGTTGAGCGGCCATTTCCTGGAATGGCGTATTCCAGTTGACCTGTGTGAGAAGCCACGCATTTTTCGAATGGTTTTATACAGCTGGATGTCACTAATTAATATTTCTTATTATATGGACATCTGAGAAGTTAATTTAAAAATCCACCCATCTGTCTATCTCCCAACCAAACTGTCCATGCACCGACTTCTGCAGAAGGGCCTGAATCCTGCTTCATTCCCATTTTATAAGCATTTGGCAGGAAAATCTAGATCAGGTCAATATTGTGTGTGTCTTCTTAATTGTCCGTCTGGGCTTATTGCAATCAAATTCTTAGATCCGGCTCCTAAGCTTGTAAAGAGAACATGTCACCTGCTATCTGGAGTTTAATATGTCATGGAGAGTAAAATATATTGACGCCAATCTCTGTCTCATCACACGGATATGATTTATTGAGAAGGTATTTATCTTCGAAATCCCCCCAATTCCAGCATGTCACTCACTCCATGTTTGTCCATGGTGAAGAATTTCTTTGCTCCTCATGGTCTCTGGAACAAGCAGACTGTAACCGACCAAAAAAAAAAAAAATAAGTATATGTTTAATTGAAAGGAATTTAAAGAAATGCTTTAAAGGAAAACTGTAGCACAAAAAAACTTATGTTTAATTGAAAGATTGTATCAAGTTGAGATGTGTTATAAAGATTCTTTAATGAAATAATACAAATGAACTTCCTTATTAACCTCTTTACTCCATATAGTTCTCTCAGGGGGCAGACATCTTGTTTAGAATCTTGGGTCAGATCTTCACTCACCTGGGTTCAGATGAAGAAAGATCTTACCCAAGATTCTAAACAAAATGTCTGCCTTCTGGTCGAGCTATATGGAGTAAAGATGGCTCAATAATGTACTTTATTTGTATTTTTTCATTAAAGCATTTCTATATAAAATGCCTACACTTGATGCCATCTTTCAATTAAACAGAGCCTTTGTTTTTGATACAGTTTTCCTTATATGAAAGAATACAAATAAAGTACTTTGGTACTTGGTACATTGGTCAGATGTTCCTTAGCTAACCCAAAAAAGATCAGCTCCCTGAGAGAGCTATACAAGCAAAGAAGGCCCAATAAGGTTGTTTATTTGTATTTCTCTATAAAATGCCTACATTCTTTCAATGAAACTTATCTTGGTTTTTTTTTTTGCCAACATTGGTTCCTTTAAAGGGTCTGTATCACCTGCACATTGTTTTTGTGCATGTATAGAATTAAAAAGTAATGAAATGAACTATACATTGTGTTATCAAAACTGCAAGCAAATGCCTAAATTAGCAGAAAAATTAGCAGTTTTAAATGTGTCTATGGAGTCTCCTTTTTATGACATCACCTGTGGCCTGATATGCATATGAACAGCTTTGCAATTAGAAATGTGTAATTTGCATACTGTGCCACAGGTGATGTCATAAACAGGCGACTCCACAGACACATTTAAAACACATTTTTCTCCTAATTTAGGCATTTGCTTACAATTTTGCTAACACAAAGTATAGATCATTTTCAATCGTTTTGAATGCACTACATGCACAGTAAAAACAATATTTAGGTGATAAAGTCCCTTTAAGATCCTTGAAGGAGAATGTAAAAGGCCCCAGGAACCTGTGCCACTGTGGGTTGAGTGGATTTTCACATCTTCATTTTCTGGCAGGATTCAATAAAAAAGACAGGGGTCTGGAAATCTTTTTTGGATTGTCAGGCTGGCTCGGCTTCTGTACTTCCAACAAAGCCCCGTGTTGTTCTGTCCTAAAAAACCTTCTTGATTGTTTGCAGCTGGAGACGTCTTTTTTTTTTTTTTGACTCGAACTTGGAAAATCAAGTCCAGTTTTCAAGGCACCGCTCTCGCAGTGCTAATCAAGCCATTCCAAGCCATGTGTGAGATCCCGAACTAGGTAAAACTAACTTCATACAGTCGGGTTAGAAAATAACTAGAGTGGGAGCCTCGTAGCCGAACATATCGAGGCACAAATACCATGTGTGTGTGCTAGGAATACATCTAAGACATTAACATATGTTACATTGTCACAGGGATCTTCTCTACTTATACCTCTGGAAATGCTTGAGTGTATCCCAAAAGAGTTAATACAGTCTTATATCACTGTATCTGTCCTTGAAACCGCTGAAGGGATTGACATGGAATTATCTGGAAAAGGTGTTACCAAACATCAATATTGTAACAAACTTTATACTGTATTGAAAGTCTATCAAAAGAATAGTTATGTTTGAACAATACTTTTTTCATAATTGAACAGAGCAATGCCTGGTGGCCCCTGGTGGACTCCTCAGGAGATAGAGCTTGTCTCCTAATGATGAGGTCACAGCCGGTAACATGAAGATAGCCATTTGAAAACTGAACACGTTCCCTTTTTTCCCCAAGAGGAAGGTGGCCAAAATATATATAAAAAAAAAAACAATATAACAAAATAATAAAAAAAAAAATGAAATATGATACTGCCATGCAAAATCTAATTACTAATGCTCACAATCTGTCTGCATTTCATTTATCATAAATATCTCTCTTCCCATGAAATGGGCATAAGGAAGTGCTTGACAAGATGCTTGCCGTGTAATGTACAATGTATAACACACATAAGGTCAAGAGGTCAAAGGTGAAGGTGGTTGTACTAACAGTATTTGGGACCGTGCTGAACGACTAATTATACATATCCATGTAATAAATCATAACAGTTACTTTATTCATTTAGTTCTATGGGTATAATAAAGAATCTCTATTATAACATTGTGTCCTATTGTGCTCTATTTCAGTCTGAGAAACACAAAAAGGTGAACAAGCTTTGTTCAGTCTCCTTTCATCTATATACATTGTCTATACATTAATTATTGCAACAGAAGCTGTCAAACTGCGGCCCTCTAGCTGTTGCAGCACTATGTCTCCCCATACTCCTGTGCCAACCTCTTAGCTGAAAGAGCATTATGGGAGATGTAGGTCTTCAGCAGTTGGGGGGGCGCAGTTTGACAACAGACAACTGTTTTCCACGGACTGTTAGTTTGGCATTTAACCCCTTAATGCCTAATGTAGTTCCAATGGGTGAAAAACACAAGTTGATTCTGTCACAGAGTGATCTAGAGCCAGGGACACATAGGCAGAGACCCGATTAGGGTCTTTACAAACACTGTAGATGGCTGCTGAAATATCGCGAGACCTCACGACTTGCAGAGGTTGTGGCCAAACTGGTTAAATGTAAGTGGCGCTGACATTTAGCATCAGTTACATTTACCGCGTCCCACCTTGGGTGGCCTCATCCGACAGAGTGGATCCAGCAGGATCCGTAGAACAGCTCATCGTAGACGGCCATGATGAACTTCATAGCAATGGACGCGCAGCGATGTCCCGGAGATGGTTCTCCATGACCTAACAGCACCTATTTGTGTGCAGCGAACACACCCCAGTGAAATCACCGCAGAGCAGGCGATTGGCTCAACTGATGCGTGCCCCCCCCAAATAAAAGATTGTGACAGTCGTTAGACTGTCTCTCTCTGCTGTCGTAGATCTAATTTTGTTAGGACTGGAATGCAAATCAAGAAAATAATAACTAGTATTTATATAGCCTCTCTTACTTTTTTCAGAATTAACCCGTGACCTTGAAGTTTTAACAGGCTCTGTAGTCAGGGCATTTACCAGCTGAGCTATTTAGCCAGCCTTTGGTGATGAGTGCACCATTCGAATTATACTTTTAATGAGGCAGAACTAACCTTCTGTTTCATTAATAGAAATATTTGGGTTGATTCACTCTCAGTAGATTTGCAGAAACCAAAAGAATAGAATCTTCAGGAGCAGAATGAAAACCCTACACATTCCAAGAAAGATTGAGTGCGTCTCGAGAAATCACTGAGGACAGATTATCCTCTGACAATATATTGCTTTCCATAACCCAGCCCGAAAAAAACAAACCATGAAATAACTAGGGAAATGGCTTTACCCATTGCATCACTGCTGGACAGGAAGTCCGAGCTATAACAGCAGACTGACAGAAGGATTCATCAACTGCTTGGGAAATCAATGGCCAGCCCCACTAATTAGTTTCATATTTTTGGATAATTGTTCAGGCTGCTTCATGAAGAACACATGGTTACATTTACTGCCCAGGCAGATTTCTCTTTAAAAAGAAGAAATATATATTTTTCTATTGTTTGGACCAGTTATGTTATTATTATTATTATTATTAATAATATTTATATTCTCAACTGCTTTTTTCTCATAATGCAAGACAAGGAAAATGATTAAATATCTATAAGAATTTTTTCAGAATAGTCACAGTTTATGTGGGTCCTGTCCCTTCAAAACTTGGGCTGTCTATTTTAAACTGTCTCTGAGACTCAATTAGCCTAGGTACACTAGTATAAGCAATAAAGGCCATGTAATCCATACTATTTCGACTTCACACCTGCCGTGTTCTAAACCATAGTCCCAGAATGTTGGTAATTATCAACGGAGAGGTGTAGAACCTAGAACCTCTTAGAACTTTGTCCCGGAATGTTGGCAACTAGGCAACAGGAAAGTGTTGCGTCAAGGGAACTGGGCTTCACTAACTGCCAATAAAAATATCTGATGCAACTGGCCAAAGAAGTGACATGTTTACTTTGGCTAGACACATGCCAGCAGTGAGGTGCCTACATGGCTGATTTATTTAGTAATTCTCACAAAATTTTCACTACAGTCTTGGGTAAAATGAAGACTGCAGGTGGCCCACACTTCACTAATTATTTATATGTATCCAGGAGTGAAACCAGAATGTGGCAGAAGATCGTGGGAGTGGGTGTGTGAGGCAGGAGACAGATCCTACCCTACAATGCATTGTTGGGCTGTCACATTCTGGTACGAGGCAGGAACCGCTTTGCAGAGTAGGTGTAGGTCTTGCAAAGGACCCCGGCAATAGAACAGAATTAATCTGTCCTCAGGAATTCCACCTTATGGTTGAGAATCAGGTTTCGTTCCTCCAGGACTTTTGCACTCTGGACTATTACCAGAATACCGAAGCTAAACCCAACAGAACAGGAAGCTGGATACGGAATACTGGACCGAGGCAAAGGTATCTTGGGTACAGGCAGAAGAATAGTCAGACAAGCAAAATATCGGGGCTGGCAGCAAACAAACCGAGTCAATACGGGCAAACAGGTCGGTACAGGCGGCAAAACAGGCAAGGTCAGGGCTAGCAGGAGTCGGCAACAGAATATCAGAATAAAGAGCAACAAAAACGCTAGTAAAGGGACCAGGCACTATTACAGGCAAGGACTAGTTCACAAATGAGGTTTAAATAGCCCTCCTACCAAACCATCAACCAATGAGGATCACAGAAAAAAGAATGTTTAAACCTGGCCCTTTAAGGTGAGTGAGGACAGAAAGCCAAATTTAGAACTGCACATGTGCAGAACTGTAACCTAGGGATAGTCATGAGAGGCCTGCTAATGGATCTTGTGTGTCTGGCTTGGAATCCCTGCAGAAGACCCAGATGGCAGTGAGACAGAGCTCCGGGGAGTTCTGAGCAGGTAAGGAGGGAGTGATTGGCAGTGTGACGGTGCTGTCATGTCATTGGCAGACTAGATGGACCGAATGGTTCTTATCTGCCGACACATTCTATTGTGGTGTGAATACATCCTGGGTGGGTGATTCACACCATATTCCCGAGTTGATCATGATATTTACACTGCTTAATCTACACAATTAATTCCAGTACATTTCATTTCTAACTTTTCTTTCCATATATCATTTATTTCAACCACATTTTCTCTCCGTTGCGGCACATCTCCATCACCTCTTCCACTTTTCTGGAGTTTTATTTTCCAACGCACAGCTATTCTGTGCAAACAATATAAAGAAATCTAAAGCATGCTCCCTTCTTGCAAGCCGTTACTAGAAACACTGCTTGTGTCCCTCTGGTGAGTTACCTCCACAGTTGTTATAGATTCTGTAAGCCTTGTGCATGACATACCCTATTTTCCTCGATTCTAGAATGCACATTTTCCTGGTTTTAACAGTTCTGGGAAAAGGGGTGCGTCTTAGAATCTATGGCGTCTTACATTCATCGGCTAAATTCGGCCGCCAAATGTAAGAAGCAATTTTCGTCTCTCGGAAAGCCGAGATTTTCGCCACGGCCACCGAGATTCGACTGCTGGCAGCCGAAATTCTACTTTCGTCTGACATAAGAAGGGAGGAGTTTTGGCGCCGGAAGAGGTGCAACCCTTTTGCACGGGACAATCGACTTCCAAGGTCCTGCAGTAAGGTAGGTAGAACTGTTTTAAGCATTTCCTCAGTTCTAAGGCATTTTTTCTAAGATGCACCCCTGTCTTACAATCTATGGCATCTTAGACTCGGGGAAATACGGTATTTCCTCTTCTAATAACACATCAGTTTAACCGCCACCCAAGTAGTATACAACCAAACCATGGACCATGTGGATGTGAGAAACAGGATATAAAGAGTGATCTTATGACATGGATGAAAATAAAGCAGCTCAAACACATACCCTGATGCCTGGTCTGTCTACAACCTAACGAACAGTATGGAAATACTGCGAGCCACACCAATAATTACTCTGTTACAGTGAATTTTATATCACCAAAGGGGCCGACTATTTAATTCAGAGCCTGGAATTAGTAATATGTGCCTGCACGATTAGCTGTGTTTTTGGAAGTTGCCCATTTTTAGAATTACCCATCCATTACACCTTGTACTTCTGGCAGTAAATCCAATATGCGCGTTTCCAAAACCTCTGATAATAATAATCACAGAGAACGACACATTCCTTGCAGGAGATGTAATGTAGATATAATGTTCTGTAAACACTGTTTTGTACTATATGTCCTAAGGGACATATGTGTTCTTCACACTATACACTATACATTTTGTATTACATTTACATTTTAATTAATGTGAAGGATTTCTTTTTATCAAACTCCTGTTTCCTTGTTTCCTAAATCCCTTTCATTACTCCTGTATTTTAAATAAAAGGGTCTTTTATTGCTCTATGCCTTGCAACAGATGTCTAGATTTACAAAGGATTCTAAATATGATAACATTGAATTTCTAAGTAATATGTTGACAACAAATACTACAAAACCCAATATAGATAATACAACCAAATAAGAACATAGTAAACCCAAACCAAAAAGAGCTGACACAAGAGGATTTGAAGAAAAAAAGATGGAAACCCTTGGCATTTCAGCTAAGGACCTTTGAGGTCCTTTGTGCTACCTTGTATATTGTGCTTCTATATTGTAGAAATGACAATTTTTTCAAGACCAAAAGAAAAAAAGTTAAATTTTGAAGGGGCCAGGAAGAGATGACTTCTTCTCAGATCTGGCAAGATCTCTCTATAGTATCTGAATGTGTTAAGCCCTGGCAGCAGTTCTGGACAGAGGAAGCCCTAACTATTGCTAGGTAAAATGAAGAGAAGATGTGCGCCAGTGAAGGAAGAGTAAAAGGATGAAAGAGACAGAAAAGCTTACCAGCTATAATGACCCACAGTGAGCTGGGACCCTCTGAGGAAGCCTGATGGCGAATCCATGCCGCTTTTTAAGGTCATTTTTGTATTTGTTTTTATATCGTATATTTTTATTTTTGTATTGTGTACACTGAATCCCTTATTAATTTGCACATTTAATTTTGTATTCCTATCTCACCGTGTTATTCTCTTTCTTTTTTAAGACATTTTTCACCACTGTCATCCAGCTACTGGTTGGTAGGACCTTCACTCATTCTTTGGCATTGGTTGAGGGACAGCGAAGGTTATTGATGAGATGCTTGTACGTGGGACTATAGATACCATGAAATCTACATAACAGTCATTGTATGAGCGGATATCCATTATCATGGGACTTGTATCCTGCTTGATATTTTTTAAAGCAGCATCCAGTAGCATTTTCCAAGGCCTTTGTAACCTTGGGTGAAGCTTCACCATCTAAGGTAAGCAGCAGCTCTTGCAATAGACAGCCATTTTTTCTCAAATGTACTAATAATAATAATAACACAGAATTTAACCAGTGAAGGTTCAGAGTACAACTGTTTTTTTAAGTATGCCTTAGGCACTTTCCACAGGATGCTACTCTTACCCAATTTAAAGGTACTCATTTTATCTGCCTCGGAAGGATGAAGGTCAGAGTCGTCCGTAAAAAAAAAAAAACATTCCAAATATATGTAATGCTCAGTGGAATGGTAATAACGTCGCTTTAAAAGTAGAAAAATAATGACTTTACAATCTCACAGCTCTGCTGCTACGCACACGAAAGTCTGAAATTAATATTTTTGAATGGGGAAGGTGCTTGCATAACATCTCCGTCATGGGTCACATGCCTATATTCCATCAATTTACCAATTATTAACTAAAACCAGAATTGAAAGGAATATTCAGCTTTCTTCTAGACCCATCTTCCCACGATGGAATTTGGTAAAGTGTATCGACGTGTCGGTTACAATGAATCACCAAGAACATCTCACCAGATTATTTGACGGTTCTACATGTGATTGAATCAGATCCCGGCTTTGATGGAGTTTTTTTTCTCTCTACTTTACTCATGAAAGAGACTGTAACAGTATCATCGTGACAGATAATCTTCTTGTTACACTGAGCATGTACCAGTTGGATTTCTCTTTTTCTATGAATGATTAGGGACTTTAATCCTTTTATGTCTGTTGAAGTGAAGGCATGTTTTTTTTTTTTTCCTCTATTGGCGAGAAGATGATTCTTTGAAGGCTTACGGATGTTCCTTAGCATATATCCACCTAGTGAAATGGTCTGGGATTCAATGGTTTTTCATTATGTGGGTGGAGTACTTTACATCTGGTTACAATAATGTGTAATAAGGACACAGTGTGAAGGCAGGTCTGGAATTACTGAGAAGAATAATTATTTTTACATTTCGTCCACCGAAACGCTTATTCCCATGACTTGTGGGAGGATTTAGAAAAATGGAAGAGTTAACTAACCCCCCACCCCTCTTCTACATCTGTTAAAAATTTAGGCCCCAGGTTTCTGCTGGACAATTTTGTTAAATTAGATTATTCTAAACTCATTGTCAAATTTAAATATTTGACTGTATTAATCCACTCCAAACCATCTTTATTAAGGCGTTATGCGCCCAGTACAAGATTTAATTAAACACAATAATTCCATTTCCAGGACGAATTCGACCTTCAAAGTTTAAACCCTATAACACTATTTGTATTTATAATTTGAGACAGGCACCATCCCATACCAGCCCCCCCCCATTCAGAATTGGGATTTTTGATCCCACCTGTGTTCAAGGTTGTCGAGGAGTCACAGAACGCGTAGGGAGTTCTTTGTAAAGTTTAATCCCAGGGTGAAGTTCCAAATGTGTCTCAGTCGCCAGGGAAGCACAGAAACGTTCCTGCTGCTTGTTACACTGCTGGAGACTTTGTCAAAGTATTTATTTTTTTAACTTTATTTTTTACTGTGCTAAAAAAAAACACTTTAATCTTCTACTAATCTTCAGTCAGACGAAAAATGTAAATCTGCAAGGAGCTGTGGACTGTGAGCAGGGCGGTAAAAAAAATTGGCATGATAAGAATGTAAAAGGGGCTGTGTCACCTAAACATGGCTAATGCTGTGAATGTAGAGAATAAAAAGAGTTGCAAGTAAATAGCTAAATTAGGAGAAAAATATGTTAAATGTGTCTGTGGAGTCTCCTGTTTGTGACATCACCTGTGGCACAGTATGCAAATTACATGTTTTTCCACTGAAAAGCAGTTCATTGACATACCATGCCACAGGTGATGTCATAAGCAGCAGACTCCACAGACACATTTAAAACGAATGTTTCCCCCTAATTTAGGCATTCGCTTGCAGTTTTGCTACTGCAATGGATAGATCATTTTTAATCATTTTTTTTATCCTCTACATTCACAGTAAAAACAATGTTTAGGTGATACAGTCCCTTTGAGTTTATGGAGGCAATAGCAGTTGGTCCTAAAAATACTGAAGGAGAAAGCCTGAATGTTTTTTTATCTGAAAATATGCCGCTATCATAACTTTATACATAGATCATAAAGGACACATCCCAGAAACCAATAGGAAAGGAGAAACTATGCCTTTGACTCATTAGTTGTACTTGCGCTATAAGTTGCATGCTACAGCTGATGACATCATTAGATGTGATATTCAATGCAGTGTACGATATACCGCCACCGTTTCAGCACTGACAGATCATCGCGGCAGCCTAGTCCTAACCCCTGACCGGAACCCTAAAACTAACCCTAGCTCTAACCTTATCTGGCAGCGCACCAAGAACTGCACTGAAGAAAGGTCCCAAACTCGCCCCACACTCAAAAACTACAGGATAGTAACACAAGTCCCACAAACTAACTCCGGCAGCTGTTTCGTCCCACAGAGACTATAGCATCTGACTGATTCCTGGCTGTGAATACAGAATAGCCTCTCATTCCAGACGGACAGAGAGATGAAAGTTAACTGTCAACCGCTTCCTTACGTCCATCTGGTGGTCATCACCCTCTCTTTTCAGTGAACACGTCCACACGCTGGACACGGCTGACCTTTTCGTGGTTTCTTATCTTGTCCCATATTTTCACGTCGACAGCTGTTTTTTTTTTCTCTCCGTTTTTACTCACAACGTCTTTCGTTTACAGGCTCTGAATGACAATGTATATAGAATGTATCAACAAGGATTCACACATATTTGTAGTGGTTTAATATGCAAATTACACATTTCCATAAAGAGCCGTTCATTGGCATACCGTGCCACATGTGATGTCATAAGCAGCAGACTCCACAGACACATGTAAACACATTTCTCTCCTAATTTATTTTTCAATAATTTTTTTTATTCTCTAAATACACCGTAAAAACAATGTTTAGGTGATACAGTCCCTTTAAGGATAAAGCACTGTGCATAAAGGATAAGGCTTTCAGATGCCAGGATTACAAATTGGTGTGTTCTTAAAGGTATCTCAAAATATTTTCAGGATGCTTTGTCTATCTTGACAGTAAGCACATCTGTCCAGGCTTGTAGTCCTCAGTGGATTCTCTCCTCAAATGATGTTACGTTGGGTCAGTCTACATATTTTTTTGGCAGTGTCTAATTTGTATTTCTGGTTATTATCTCATGAACATAAAGTCATTTATACAGGCAAAATGCAATATTAAAGTGATGAGGTGCAGAATGCATACTACAGATAACACTCCTGTCATTGCTCTTGCTATTTGTATAAAAGTGGCCTGGGGGCAATATTAGGTTTTGGTAAAAAAGGTGATATCAACACTGCACTTTATAATAACTTTTCCAATTTACCTATGAATGCCCAATCTTTCTTATTTGACCATCAGTTTACCACAGCTCACTCTTTAGTGCATAGACCTCATTATGTTTAGTTGGGTATTTAGCTATGCTTTGGAAGTGTGGGAGTTTTTACACATTACCCCCGTTGTATACTAATGCTGATGTTATCTCAAACTGTATATATTCAGTGAAGGGCTGATCATACATGACATTTTCACAGACCTTCTACAGCAAGAGGCAATTTCTACCTTCTCGTCCAACATCAGTGCCTGACGTCACACATGCTCTACTGAATAAATGGGCAAAAATTCCCACAGAAACCTTTCTAAATCTTGTGGAAAGCCTTTCCAGAAGAGTGGAAGCTATTATAGCTGCAAAGGGGGGGGGACCAACTACACATTAATGTCTTTGTATTTTGAATGCAAGGTCATAAACATCCCTGTTGGTGTAATGGTCGGGTGTCCTCTTTGTCCATATAGCGTACGTCAGTAGTGTATCTTACACAAGGCAAACAAGGCACTCGCCTAGGGCACCACTTTTCCAGAGGGCGGCACTTTGCTAGAGGGTGTTAAAGCACACTCCTGGTGCTTCAAACATTTTCACTCCCTCCCACACCGTTCAGCAAGCTTTAGCTCCTTCCAGTTAATCGGGGTGATGGGGGCATGTAATGGACATGGTGGGGGTATGTAATGAGGGTGATGGTGGCATGTAATGGGGGTGATGGGGCATTTAGTGTGTATGCAATGTGGGTGATGGGGCATGTAATCAGGTGATGGGGTATGTTGTGGGTGTGCAACGTGGGTGATGGGACATGTCGTAGGTGTGCAACGTGAGTGGGGGGGTTCCCAAATTTTGTCTGCCTAGGGCAGCACAAAACAAAGATACACCACTGGCGTGCGTCGCTATTTTTTAAATAACTTTGAACCGGTAAAGGGGTGCCACTGTCTTCCCCACAATTAACGGTGAAAACAGCCTGAGATGAACAGTATTGATTTGTAGCTGTACTGAACCATTCCATGATTACAGCTACATCGTTAGGATTTTGTTCTATGAGACAGCAACTTGTCCTCAATTAACCTTTTCATCTTCGCAAATCCATGGCGCAGCAGCATCCATAAGCGAAACTGACATGTACTGATTGTCTGCAGGTTTGTAACTCAGTCACCAGAAGAAAACACACAATCATTCCTAAAGCCAAGATCCCAGGTTCTCGTGAAGATTAGAGCTTCTTGCCCATGTAAAGGTTTACCTAAAGATGCATTTTTTTCTCTCGGAGTAGGTGGTACAAATTTCCCTATCCTTTTTTGGAGTCCCTGCAAATACTCTTACTATCCTACTGAGTCTTGTAACAGGCTCCCTGCTTGGAAAGTGCTCTTAATATCCCACTGCGTCTAACAAGCTCTCTGCCTACCGCTTAGAAAGTGTTCTTAGGATAAACTGTAAAGAAAAATATCTTCCTCTGCCTTTAATTTAAAGAACCACTCCAAGCAAACATGTTCCTTATTTTTATTTTTTTACTCTGTAGCCTAAGCCATCACTTCTCTTAAACCTCTTAATCAAGCTTTATGGATTACTACCATTTGCGTGCTAGAATAGATATTACCTTAACTCCACCTAGAGTGTGCGGCCAAGTGTACAGCTATATGATCGGGGATGCTTACTGAGAGTCCGTTTTTACACGCTTCCCTTCAGAATTAAGAGGCAGATCAAATGAACTCATCAAATTAATTCACTTGGGATTGGTTAATTAATCAGTTCCTCCTTGGACACGCTTTGCAGGGGAGCATGGAAAAGTTATATGTGTACTGCAAAAAAAGAAATGGCTCAACTAACAACCCTGCTTTGTAATTTTAGGTCACCCCCTTTTTTTTGCGGAGGGGTTATTTACCCCTTCCCGACGTTAGGACGTAGTATGCTTTCCTGACTTTAAGTGCCTTAAAGTCGTTAGGAAGGCATAGTACGTCCTGTATTAAGCAGCTCACCGCGGCTCCCCGCGATGAGCTATTTTCGGATCCTGCTGCAGGGACTTGCAGCGGGATCCCACCTGTCATCTGAGACTACTTTGAGTGGCCTCAGTCTGACAGGGGAAATGTAGCCGGTACTCAAAACGAGCACCGGCTACATTTCTCCAAATCCGCGTTCGGGCATGCCTCCGTGATGTCACACGTGACGTCCGGAGGTCTCGCGTTTTTTTTGCAGGGACCCACAGGGTCTGTTAAGACCCTGATCGGGTCTCTGCAAGAGTGTTCCTGGCTACCGATCACCTTGTACACATTGCAGTATAGTTATCATTGAGGATTCTTTTAAATGATGCCATTTTTTTTCTCCCAGGCTAACCAAATGTTGCAGAGCTGACTGGGATGATCAATAGAAATGGCAAACCCGATATGTGTGAGTAAATGAAACATATTTAGAAAAAAAAGATATTCAAAATTTAATAAATCCGTACATTTTTTAAACATTATTATTTAAAGTAACTTTCATAAAAAAGGTATGTGATTTTCAAGTCAGAGTGGCCCTTTAAAATATAAAAAAAAATTGACATACATTTCTAAACATCACAAAGACCTCCATCCAGCCTGTGTGATTATGTCATGGTTCCCTTTAAGGTGTTAAGAATTCATTTTTCCAGTACATCTTTTCTGTAGAAGTACATATATAAGCTAGCATGAAATATAACAGACATAATAACTGTGACACCATACAGTGTGTTCTGTAAACTACAAGTAATAAGACAACAGATCAAACAGGCACATTCCACATCCCACACACGGTTTAGACATGTTTTACACTAACACGCAATGATATATGGGATGTACAATTCACAGAGACTGGTTTCTGTATCCATACATTTTATTGGTATACTTAACTTGAAATAAATCCAGATTTGTATATTTTTTTTCTTTCATGAAATATATATATATATATATATATATATATATATATATATATATATAATCTTAAATTATCTAATTATCTTTACAAGAGACCATTCTTTTTCTCCTTAGCAAGTAGTAAAATAATATAATATGCCGCAAAGCATTCTGGGTACATAGTACAAACAAAATGAAGACCCAGTTAGGATATATATATATATATATATATATATATATATATATATATATATTATTTATTTATTTATTTTTCCCTTTTCATTCTCTTGACAGTTCAATAATGAAAAGTCAGTGCTTTTATCAAAGTGTGGAATTCACTGTGGACCCCAAAATGTGCCCATGTATTTTCGGTGCCGCTTTTATACTAAGATATTACCCTATTTGATAATAACTATTATTTATTGTTGTATTTTATAACCACAGTAGCACAGACGGCCACTGTGACAGACGGTCTGAGCTGCATGAAACTTGTTTGAATGGTTAGGTTCTTTATGTGCTTCTTTTCTATACTTTAGTGAGCTGTTCACTAAAAAAAAAAATAACTGATAAATGGACTGGCAAGGGAACTGCAAACAATAGGCATTAAAGCTGAGTTTGAAAATGTTTCCAACTTAAGTATTAATACCTATATGTATATGTTCCCTAACCCTCCTTCTCTGAAGCACCTGAGGATCTCAGCTCCTCTCTCCCATCCCCATGTGCAGCTTTGTTCCCCTTTGGAAGTGTCTGAGGATCTCGGCTCCTGACTCCATCCCTTGTGCCCCTATAGCTCTTACCCTGTCCTCAGTAAATTGTCCTTTGTTATACATGTATCTCTATATGTCTCCTTAGATCTGTAGTTATGTTTTATGCTTTTCCCTGCCCTTGTATGCTTTAGTTCTGTGTTTGCTCATTGGTCTATCCTGCAGCCCCGCACTCTGCATTGCATTCATCTTTTTTCTGTTCTGTAGATATTTTCTCTGCTCCGTTAGCTTTATTCACCTTCAGTCTGCCGACATCAAGCCACCCTAGCCAGGTTTTGTCTCATGCTGTTTTGTCTCAGGATGTCTGCAGGGTTTCTTCAGCTCCTAGTTTTGACAAAAATTGGATACAGCAGCTGCTATCACAGGTCGTGGGAATGTGGCTGAATAAACCTGGGGCCTCAAGCCTCCGGGGAGTGCAGTTACCCTGCACCAGGCCGTGTGTCTCCATTTCTGTGCTAAGAACTCATGAACTTGGACGTTCAGGGTCCCATGCCATTTGGACCTGTTCCTGACACAGTGTGTATTTGCTACTAAATCTTTTTCAATTGGTTGAAAGGTGGCTACTTAATCCTGCGTCCAATTAACCCCTGGACAGCAAGCTCATGTCCTTTAACTGCCCGGAGACTATTGTCCAAAATGAATCAGGATGCTCAGGGATGAAATATAAAACACAGCTTTTATTGCTTGTAAAAAACAGTTGTAAAATCACAAGACACCAAAACATAATAGTTCATTCACCTGATGCATTCTGTCCGACACAGCAGGCTTAACCATGGGACCTACAATTAAGACTGCTGTTTGGGACGAACTCAGTCAGGTAAAAACATGCACAGTAGTGTCATCAGTTTGAGTAAGAGCGCTACCATGCATGAGCGGTAGCACTGCTGCCCAATCTACGAAGTTCCACTTCCCCCAGTGTCCCACCCTCTGACCCTTAGTGTTCCACTCTCCTCCACCCAGTGTCCCATGTTCTGCTACCCAGTGACCCACATAGTTGGGGACAGACATTTGAGGTACACAAGCTGAAACTAAACAAAATGGAGCCCAACACCCATCATGATGTGCAAGCAGAGCAAAAAAATATTGATTATTAATGTGAAGTGATTTTGATAAACAGTTAACTTGAGAGAGTTCCACGGATGGATTGTGTAGCCATTTAGACGTGTCTGGCTTTGTAGGTGGGCCTTCCTATTCAGTACTACCCCTCTGAGGCCACAGGGATAGAGATGATCCAAATGGTCTTTATTCATACATTTTGGCCAAAATTGACATTACTGGAAATGGTTTATGGGGCCCGGGTAATGCTTGCAGCAAATGGATGTTTTTGTTGGACTAACACTTGATTTTAACATTTGTCAAATGCATTTGAATCTGTAAACGTTAAATAATTTATTTTTGGCACTCTGTGAAGCATCAAGCTGTTTGGTGCACTTAAAGTGGTGATGGGGAGTTAGTAATATGGACTGAAAGTGTTATGTTTCCCTGGCAAGAAAGAAGGTCCCTAAAGTATTCTTAAAATTTACTCCCTCGGATTTATAGACCACTGAGCCTGTGATGGTTTCCACCAAGTTGTAACTGGCGCATAAATCAAAATTATATAGATTTTTTCTGTTATTAGAACTTATTAAACATTTTTTGTTTTTACATTATCTACAAGGGAAGGTTTATATATATATACGGTATATATTTTTTTTGAAACTCTCTATTTTTTCAACAGAAATTAATATTGAAGGTAAAAGATGAGATTTTCTCACACTGAATACTTTCTTGGTTTAATGGATCAAAGCGACCGATCCCATTCTCATCTTCAAAAGGGAAAAATAAAGTAAAAAGAGAATGAAAGAAGACGGTGAGGAGGAAGAGATAAACAGGAAGGAAAAGAGAAAAACATTCTATACAAATTGGATTTTGCACTGTTATATATGTATTTTTTTTCTTTTGAACTTTGATTGAATGTATCTTATAAATGAACTTAAATGATTTGCATTGTGGGGTATCTGGATCTGGAGGGGGTCTCTGTTTGTATGTAGCTGTGCAGCTGTTGTAATTTGTATGGATGTCTACACTACTATGTAGAAACAAGGCCATGGGCTATATGTACTGAGAAATCAGAAGACCAATCTTTGCTCCATATAGCTCTACCAGGAGGCAGACATTTTGTTTAGAATCTTTGGTCAGATCTTTGTTCATCTGAACCAAGGTGAATTAAGATTTGGCCCAAGATTCTAAACAAGATGTCTGCCCCCTGAGAGACCTGTATGGTGTAAAGATTCTAACCAACATGTCTGCCCCCTGAGAGAACGATATGGAGTAAAGATTCTAACCAACATGTCTGCCCCCTGAGAGAACGATATGGAGTAATGATTCTAACCAACATGTCTGCCCCCTGAGAGAGCTATATGGAGTAAAGATTCTAACCAACATGTCTGCCCCTTGAGAGAATGATACGGAGTAAAGATTATAACCAACATGTCTGCCCCCTGAGAGAACTATATGGAGTAAAGATTCTAACCAACATGTCTGCCCCTTGAGAGAATGATATGGAGTAAAGATTCTAACCAACATGTCTGCCCCCTGAGAGAACTATATGGAGTAAAGATTCTAACCAACACGTCTGCCCCCTGAGAGAACGATATGGAGTAATGATTCTAACCAACATGTCTGCCTCCTGAGAGAACGATATGGAGTAATGATTCTAACCAACATGTCTGCCTCCTGAGAGAACAATATGGAGTAAAGATTCTAACCAACATGTCTGCCCCCTGAGAGAACAATATGGAGTAAAGATTCTAACCAACATGTCTGCCCCCTGAGAGAACAATATGGAGTAAAGATTCTAACCAACATGTCTGCCCCCTGAGAGAACAATATGGAGTAAAGATTCTAACCAACATGTCTGCCCCCTGAGAGAACGATATGGAGTAAAGATTCTAACCAACATGTCTGCCCCCTGAGAGAACGATATGGAGTAAAGATTCTAACCAACATGTCTGCCCCCTGAGAGAACTTTATGGAGTAAAGATTCTAACCAACATGTCTTCCCCCCTAAGAGAACGATATGGAGTAAAGAAGGCTCAATAAGGAACTTTATTTGTATTTATTCATTAACTAATTTATTTATAAATCATTTACACTTGTAAGTCTCAATGCTCAACTGCCCGAAATTTAATATAATCCAGAGATGTCAGAGGGATGTGTTGTTTGGGAGCCCTTTGCATGTCACATGGTCTTGGGATTGGGATATTTTGACATTCAGGACCCAAGGAGACATAGGTTGACAAGTGCCCAAAGACTTTCCACTTTATTCTCACAGTGTCCTGATGAAGCATCCTGTACATAGCAGCTTCCAAAGTTTATCTCTGAAAGGTCCAGGAGCAAAGATGTACACACACATATGACCTCCGCTCGGCTTAAAAGGTCAAATATTCACATCTCACTGAACCTTTGATCCTCCATAGAGGGGTCTGAAATGGCCTGATTTCCACTTGGAAATATTTTAAATGTTTTCCAACATGTCAAATATCTGTGTGAAAGGTTTCTTTAGAAAACAGTTCAATTCTGCAATGTTAGACAACACTATTCCTGGAAATAAGGTTGATACAGAAGGTACATTTGGGGTCTGTTCACCAAGCAGGGAATTGTGGTGAACTGAAGTTACAAAAATAAGGCCAAAATAGACAAGTTCAAATCTCCAATTTGACCTTCTTCCAAACAGATATTTTGGCCTGACTTTTTTTTTTTTTTTATATATCTTTATACGTTGTTCAGTGGCATATAAAAGTTTAATATGAAACCAAAAGTTAAAATATAATTTTGAAACATTACATTTTTTTAGGGAGACAAAACAAAGTACCCCACCGAGAACAGACAAGGCTAAAAAAAAAAGCCATCCCCACAGGACGTAATCTACTTGGGAGGGGCATTGGTTTGCACCATTACAGAGGAGACCATTATCATATCAGATTGTCCCACTAATGAGGGCATTTCATACCTGAATTGTCTGGTGCTGACGCATTTTACGGACAAATAATTAAACTGTGTCATTAGCTTGTGAGCAGGGCTCTCTACCTAATGCATCATTCCTTTTCTTGTTGTCTAACTTAGTATGTAGTTCCCCTTATACTCTGTAACCAGCACTACGTAAATTGCTGGCAGGGATAACTGAGATTATTCAGTGTATTTCAATGTACACTGTTTATACCATTTAGCAGTTTAGAGGCGACTTTGTGTATATTAGGTGTCATGTAACACGTATAACAAAGAGGGTCAAAAGTTTTTTTTTTTTTTGCATAATGAAAGAGAGATACATTACCGGTAACTCAATCATTGAGATCTGCCAGGGATTCGGATTCTCTCTCCGAGCTGTAGCAGCCCACTCACCTAGCTCAGCAGTAAATTGCTCCAGATAGATGAGAACCTTTATTTCGTTTGAAAGCCGTCCATCTAACTAGTTTAACAGTCCTCTCTCTCTCTCTCTCTCTCTCTCTCTCTGCAATTTTTCCGTGGACTTTATGGAGGTCAGCCAGCTAAATCCATGTACAGAACATGATCAAAGAGAGAAACCCCTGTTTCAACATCTGCATGCTTAAACGTATCTATTATTTCACTGCATGTCTCTGCTGTACCTATATGGGTCAGGGGACCCCAGATCCTGAAGACACATTGAAAAACGTATTTTAAGTGGGGCTTAGTTATCATTTTTAGAAATACGTTTAATAAATGAAGGTCGTTGGGAGCATCCATTTTGCCTTTTACATTTGCTAAAGATACTTAGGACTCCTATGTTTTGGGTTTACTCCTCTCTCTGTGAATAGCAGTTGACACCAATCTCAGTGGAACATAGTTTGTTTCTCCAAAAAGTGAGTTCTAGAAGAGATGAGGTGAGAGGAACATTCCAACTATACACTGTGCTACTCAAACTCACCAGGTATAAATAGCTACAACTCACTTTTTAGTCAGTAGCCCCCAATTTGTCAAGTACAAAATCAATTAGAGAAAATCAATTAGCAATATTTCATGAAATATTTAAAAATATTTAACTACTTTCTGGTCTATTTCCTTTTCTATTTTATCTGGGGGGTTTTTCCCCCCTGTAACTGGATTAAACATGCTTGTGCATTGTGTGTTGTGCAGGTGGTAGCCATGCCAGGGCAAATTTAAGGGACAAAACAGGACTATCCCATAAATTCCATGATTGTTGGCAACTGTGCATCTCCTGTACATGAAAATGCACCGTAAATAAAGTTATTCTCTCTAAATAAAAAACACAGAACCCTCTTGACGAAGGGAAATTCTTTACCAATCCCCCTTTCACTTCTCCTGTGACAGATTTATCTGCATGTTTGTATTTCTTTAAGACCTTGTTATTTAAGAAAGCAGAGGAGATGAAGGAAAATGGAAAGTGCAGAGATGTTAACTTATTCACTGATGAATTCATGGTTTTGCTATGATTATTGATGTTCCAGTTAGAACTGTTATTCTTAAAAAAAATGAATATGTTTAAAAGTATTTTTAAATATTTAACTTGTTTTAAAATGGGAATGTAACTGGATATGCTCTATAAACTGTTTTAGAATTGTATTACTTAAAGAAATAAAATAAGAACGTTATATTTAGAAGAAAATCGTGGAGTTCTTTCGGTCAGCTGGATGTCTATCAAAATATCCGATTTTTTTCCCACCAATTTTATGATCATTATTAGATCATTTAGACTAGGCCAACATATGCTGTGGTATGGTATAGCAGACTTACTCAAGTCGCAAATAACCCCTCACGATACTGACAGTAGAACAAAAATTAGAATGTGACTCCCAAGAGCTTGCACTCTACAGGGGTTATTTACTAAAAAAAGGTGAGATAAGGTGAGTTGAGGTGCTTTCCCCTGCCAAGCAAGCCCACCAGGTTTGTCCCTGCACAATGTATAGCTAAATTGGTGAGATGAAAAGTTCATCTCACCTCATCTCACCTTAACTCATCTTTTATGGAATAGATGCCAACCAGCTGATGCCACCTAGGCTTGGGCACAACAGCTTATGTGAAGCATAACTACCATGATGCTCAGCCAGCAAAAGTTGCACTACCAAAAGGGTTTTCCTTCATCTCTGTATAGAAACTAACTCCTCTGACATCGGTGGCTTTATGTTCTACTGGTAGTTAACAAGTTAAATTAATTTAATACATATCAGGGCCTCATTATGTATTTTATCAGGCACAACAATGGTTTATCCAGTCAGAGAGGATGTTTTTAATCATTATTTTTTATTATTATAGATTTTTTTTTATTTTTACATGTTTAAACTCCTTCACTGTATTAACCTCTACCACTTCTACTGGAAGACTGTTCCATACATCCACTACCCTCTCAGTAAAGTAATACTTTCATTAGTCCCTGGCCTTATATTATATCTAGGATAGCCTTATACCTATCCCATGCATGCTTAAACTCCTTCACTGTGTTTATCTCTACCACTTCTACTGGAAGACTATTCCATACATCCACTACCCTCTCAGTAAAGAAATACTTTCATTAGTCCCTGACGTTATCTTATATCTAGGATAGCCTTATACCTATCCCATGCATGCTTAAACTCCTTCACTGTGTTTACCTCTACCACTTCCGCTGGAAGGCTATTCCATACATCCACTACCCTCTCAGTAAAGTAATACTTTCATTAGTCCCTGACCTTATCTTATATCAAGGATAGCCTTATACCTATCCCATGCATGCTTAAACTCCTTCCCTGTATTAACCTCTACCACTTCTACTGGAAGACTATTCCATACATCCACTACCCTCTCAGTAAAGTAATACTTTCATTAGTCCCTGGCCTTATCTTATATCTAGGATAGCCTTATACCTATCCCATGCATGATTAAACTCCTTCACTGTATTAACCTATACCACTTCTACTGGAAGACTATTCCATACATCCACCACCCTCACAGTAAAGTAATACTTTCATTAGTCCCTGTCCTTATCTTATATCTAGGATAGCCTTATACCTATCCCATGCATGCTTAAACTCCTTCACTGTATTAACCTATATCACTTCTACTGGAAGGCTATTCCATACATCCACCACCCTCACAGTAAAGTAATACTTTCATTAGTCCCTGTCCTTATCTTATATCTAGGATAGCCTTGTGTCTATCCCACACATGCTTAAACTCCTTCACTGTGTTTACCTCTACCACTTCCGCTGGAAGGCTATTCCATACATCCACTACCCTCCCAATAAAGTAATACTTCCTGATATTACTTTAAAATCGTCGCCCCTCTAAAACAGCTGTTCCTATTTAATTCGAGCACAGTTTAAAGAAAGACATTGAAAATATAAACGTAGACTGGACAATATTGGATTTTTGGCTGAGCCTGATGGGAACGAGTGTGCTAATGGCATCTGGTGACCTAGCGTTTGTCTGTAGGTCAATTTGTAACATATCATCCTTCTATCTTTACTGCAAAGCATTTTCAGAGAACACCAAGTTCTTTGCAACAGTGAGGGTGACCTTTTCCACAGAGTCTCTGCTCTCTACTGTCTTAATTCCTGGATACATTATATATAGAGAGAGGGGGGGGGGGGGAGATTTTATTCCAAAACCTGCTGAATGGAGCGAGAGCTGTCGTTTCTCTATACTAATCTGTCAGGATGAATGTGTAAATGTAAAGATTGGTGTAATGGAAATTAAAGATGATATAAATGCCAGTACTTTTATTAAAGACGGATCGTTCTACTGAATATGTCTAAACTTAGCAATTATATTAGCAGACTAATCACCAAGGAGAAGATTGGCTCGCACTTATACCTATTTTATTTTTACAATATCTGATTCCGACTTATTTCACTTGTCAAATTAGATCAGGGAGGAACATTGAAAGTAATCATTTTCCAAATTCCTCAAAGAAGTAGCGTAATTTGCGAGATGTGCATTGTCTGCGACTTACAGCGCAGTATATATTATCCACCTTCCACTCCCTCGGTGTACTTTTTCCATTACAGCGAAATGGATTTCTTTTGTTTCATTTCTAATGATCTTTTTCTTTCTGAACGAGGTGTCTTTTTACACAGATCGTATTCTTTTAAACCTTGAGTGTGCAGCATTATTTGCAAAGTGTGGGTAAAAGATAGGGCCCCCGGTCTAAGAAATTAATAAATAAAAAATAGCCGACCACAGCTTTTCCCAACAGATTGTAAGTTCGAAGCTTACGGTGCAAAAAATATTTGTTTGAGGGGAAAAAAAAATAAGATGTTACGTTTGAGCTTGTTTCGAATTATTATAACTAATGAATCAATTATTAAACAGCCTATTTGGAGAGAGGAAGTAAACCCTAATTAAATACTTTTAAACAGGCAGAAGACGACGTCTGTGTGAATACGCTGACTTCTGAAGGATGCTCTTATGGACCACACAGGAGACAAGTAGAGTCAAGATGATATAACAATAGCTTTTCCCAGGGAGTAGCCATGGCTGGAGAGCAATTCCCTTAAATGGATGTCGGTGCTTGAATACAGAGTGTAGTGGCGGGTGGGCATGATAATACAGACCAAAAAAACGAATGGATTTTGCATTCAGTCCTCTCCTGGTGTATGTTGTATTCCCAAGAGTAACACTTCAGTGAGTATTCAGGAATGTGCAGCCCACCATGCTGCTCTGCTGCTGCTCATTCCCCAATACTCACTGAGGTGTTACTCGTTCAAATAAACATTTACCTGAGTGTTAAATCAGTTGAGTTTTTTTGGGGGTCAGAGTCAAGCTTATACTTTTATTGTCTAACGGAGTAGATTTAAAGGGTCTGCTCAATAAAGAGAGAACTGCAGAAGTTTGAGACGGTAATTTCAAACTATAAGCCAATGTAGCTAAGTTGGAAATGTTCTCATGTGCAGCTGAATACGACTACTTTAGCCTTGAAGGGACTGTCTGATGCCTAAAACACATCTTCCAAATGTGAATGCGTATTAATGTGCTCTCAAAGTACTCTAAAATGCATATTTTACACTTTGCATTGCAAAATATAAAATACTTACAGCTAGATGCAATTGAGAAATGACAGCAGTTTTCAAGAAAACAGGACTGCCCACACCAGCTGAGTAAAAGTCATTTTCCTTATTTAGTTATATTTTGCGGCAGGAAAAAAAAAATGGATATCATTTCATTTAAATGAATGGAATTTCCTGTCTCTCTGATAATGTCATCAGGCAATGTGTTGCACTGTTAAGAAATCCTACTGTGTACAAGAGCACACACAATGTATTCTATTACACAGCGCAGGAAGTGACTAAATGGAACAAAACTTTATATCCTCAGTGTCTATATAATCAGTGCTGCCGCACCTGCAGTAAACATGCAGAGTAATCACTGGAGGGGGGGGGGGCTTGAGTCAAATATTAAAAATGTGATTTATGCAGAATTCCAGCATCAAATCACACTGGAAAAAAGCCTGTGCACTACACAAATTACCTTTCACAGACCAGCTACTCCTTGATTAGGCAGGTCTAATTGGTGCGTGGCAGAACACACCTGCAGTGGGGGAGGAGATGATCATCTACTCTCCCGCTATTGGCTGTGTTCCATGCACACACCAATGATGGATTGATGCGTTGGCTGGAATGCCTCTCTCTGCTGCCACGGAGCAAAGCTCATTCTATTGGCAGTCCCTAGTCTTTAATTCAGCAGAGAATAGGATTGAAAAACTTTTGAATGGAGTACCATTAAAAGTACATTTGTAATGAGGCAGGAGAGGGGTTCTGTCCTGTAAAAAGTAAAAAGAAAGAAAAAAGGATTTTAAAATCAGCCGTCTCCATTTTCGCTTGGCTGCATCAAAATGAAAAATGATACCTGTGTTTTGTAGTTTTCCATCGACGAAGAGTGTTTTGCTGAAACTTTTGATGTTCTTTGTGATTTCTGGGGGTTATATTTTTTATTTCAACCAGCCATATTTTACACCAAATCCAGTAACTTGAGAAGTTCATTTGCATGTTTACTGTAAATGTCTGTTTAATTGATTGCACCATAATATCCTCAAACTCCCTACCGAGCCCGTTCTGCCTCACACTGAGCACATATGGCTCATTCTACACATAGTCATTTATTACAAATCTGAGCTTTAATAAAAAATAATTAAAAAAAAAAGCTTTGTAAGGCACTATCTTCAATCGCTCTCAACTTTCTTTTGAACCATATAGATTTTAATGTATTAAAGATGGTACATTCTGTGATGGTTTATATCTCAGAATAATACAATAGCTGTTACGGCATGTTGGAATCAATGCTATAGATTAGTGTAATTGGCCTTTTAAATATGGAGGCCCCCATAGGAAGCAGTACCCTACACTGGGAGACATTGATCATTTAATTAGGTTATGCATTACAACCTATGGGCTTTCCGTCCACGGTATTGGCTACACATAAAGCCTTGAGAGCCACATCAGACCTGCAAGCTGCCAGTTGAATATTAAAGGGACTGTATCACCTAAATATTGCATGTACAGCATACAAAATTATTGAAAATTGTGTTAGCGAAACTGCAAGCAAATGCCTAAATTAGGAGAAAAATGCATTTTAAATGTGTCTGTGGAGTCTCATGCTTATGACATCACCTGTGGCACAGTATGCAAATTACACATTTTCCACTGAAATGCAGTTCATTTGCATACTGTGTCACAGATGATGTCATAAGCAGCAGACTCCACAGACACATTTAAAATGCATTTTTCTACCTAATTTAGGCATTTGCTTGAAGTTTTGCTAATCCAATGGATAGATCATTTTCAATCATTTTTTAATGCTCTACGTGCACAGTAAACACAATGTTTAGGTGATACAGCCCCTTTAATGGTTTAGATAGGTATACAGACATAAACCTCTAGATTGTAAGCTTGCGAGTTTACCTCACGTACCAGTCTGTTCTAGTTTGTCTAACTTAGTATGTATTTCCCTTTTATGCTCTGTATCGAGCACTACGTGAATTGTTGGCGCTATATAAATAAATGTTAATGTAATATAAACAGACCAACAGATATAGGTGACACTAGAAGAAACAGTAATCCAGAGATCTCTTCTGAGGCTCCCCTTAGAATACAAAGCGATGAAAATTTAGAATAAAAACTCTATAGGCTGCCTACGAGTGCCATCACTCTCCATGCGAAAGGCATAAAGCACGTGTACTATGCTCTAATATATTCAACATCTCTTTGGTTTCCCGCACTGAATAAAATCTGTGTTTGACAGTTATCAAATACCCTTTTTTTAAAAATAGTTTTAACTTCTTGTGGATACAGATTTTCATGCTCTAGTCATAACTTTACTGAATATTTTTCTGCAGCCTTTAACAGAAACACATACTTAAATGGTCACCGATGGACAGCCACACAAACAGTTAGTTATCCAGTTAGTTCATTCTTTAGCTAGCCAGTAGATTATTTAGTTCTCTCCTGAGTTGAGTATAGGTTTATTTGTAATTACCTGTTTACAAAGTAGTTCACCAAGAAGAATACACTGAGATTTATTTTCGTTTTACTTAAAAAGGAGCAGTTCATAGAAAAGTAGAATGTGTCGGCAGATAAGAACCACTGGGCCCATCTAGTCTGCCAAATTTTCTAAATACTTGTTAAATTTGTTCAGTATAATGTTAGCCACAACATATGAAAATAAAATTAATTAAAATGAATGTCCATAAATATAGTAGTTACATATGGATATGATTTATTGGTGCACATGTGATATTCCAGGGATAGCCTGTTTGAGTCTCCAACATTGATCTTGAGATGCTCTCTCCACCTGTTTTAATTGGTTTATTCCATCATTTATTATCTCTCTCTTAAACCTCCTCCTTCTGCCGAGGAAGTCTGTGCTCTCCAAAGGACATCCCTTTACATTTTACATATACATTTAGTAAGTACAGGCATCTGTGGTTATAATATTGTATGTACGATCACGTTATCATCGCAAACTGAATTCTCCGACTATGGATTCCTTCCTTCTAAGAACTTAAAGAACTCTTTTTAAGTATACTGTGACTGCAGAAACTGTACCCTCCTACTCTCAAATGTATTACTCATATATTTTTCCATTCCCCAGCAGTAAATATAAACCAGTGACTTTATATGATGATTTCTTGGGAGAGGAGTGGGGGGGACGGAATACGATCGCTCCATGATTGAGCTAACGAGCGGTTTTAATTAGACCGCATGAAGTCGATTTGCCATATTTTTATTTATTTTTTTAATTTTAATTTTTTTTTTTTTTTTTTCAGAATTATTTAACAGCAAATGAAATCAAGTTAAATAAGATTACTTCACTGTAAGGAGTGCCAAGAATAGACTGAAGATAAAAAGTCATTTGTGCTCAGTTCCCAGCAGAAGAAAACCATTTGGCTCCTACAGCTTTCTTACACAAGTCTCCAGTAATGAACTTTCGCTAAACATATGCGAGTCTCATTAATCGAAATATTTTTCTGCTGCTTGCTTTTAATCAAGCTCACGTCCAAAATATTTCCTATACATTTTTGTTTTCTATTTAGTTATTGCTTAGATGTGAGTTCTGACTGTCAGAGGATAATTCACTCCACAACAGTAAATAGTTACTCTCCAGGATTCCCATATCTTATAATCTCTCCTTTTTTTTTTTTCCTTTGCAAAAAGAAAGCATGCTGGTACAGACATCCAACTATAAATGTTCAATTTTTTTTTAAAGAAATTTTTTAGATCCTTTCCAGCCATATTATTCCAGCTGGAAGGGACAAAAATCCTTTGATAGTCCAATTCTATTCTAGTTTGATTCATGGAGCAAAAAAAAAAGAGGAGAAAAGAAAGGAAACTGTTAAATATTCATTAAAACCAGAATAGTGAACTGTAAATATGTATTAGCTATAAAAGAGTCAATCTGCCATGCTACCAGGTAGGAAATCTATGGCAAAAGATATTCTACAAACTGTAAAGAAAATAGAACTGCTTCCCCCCCATCCGCTTAATATTACATAGAATAAAGATATACATTAGTATTTTAAATGCTTGGCTATAATAACTAAAACATGTATCAATGTCCCTCCGGGCATTTAAATGGGTTATGGTTTGCACACCTGTTCATTCAGAAGCCTTAATTTGTTGGAAGAGGGACGAATCAGTCGAGGTATAGTAAATATAACAGAAAATAAATTAGAAGCGTTATATTTATATTCCGCTTAAAATGAAATAGCTGCTATGTTTTATGTGCTTCTTTTTAATTGTAATGTTATTTGTATGATTATCTTTAATATAATATATATATATATATATATATATTCTAAACCTCCATATAATATTCAGAACACACACAGCATTTTATTTGCATTGAAATACCCAGAGGATAATAATTTGCCAACGTTGTGGCCTTGCTTCCTAGGACTTGGAAGGGGGTGGGGCCAGGGTCAGTAGGGTGGTGGGGTCAGGAGAGAAGAGTGAGTGCCAGTTTGCCGTGGCACACTTCCAGGAAGTGGTGTATCTTGGTTTTGTGATGCCCTAGGCACCCACCCTACCCACACCCAGGACATGCCCCATTACATGCCCCATCACGCACGTTGCACAACCAGGACATGCCCCATCACCCCATTACATGCCCCATCACCCCATTACATGACAATCACCCATATTGCACACACATTAAATGCTCCACCACCTCCATTACTGCTTTTCCCTGGTGTTTAGCAGCAGGCAGCATGGGGTCCTACCATGCTGGATGCTCGGCTCCCCTGACAGTAAGTGCCCCCCAGGCAGACAAGGTAAGTTCAGCCCTATTATTCTGTAGTTGAAAAAGCTAAATCCTGGAAAGGATATGGCACTTAGCATTCTCAAATTTCACTAATCATGTATATATAATTAGAAGTCACAGTTGTGTTGTTGTTTCTTGATTTATTGAATACCGTATGATGTCTGCGTTCTTAACCCATGCATTGCTGGGTCACTTTGTTGGTTTCAGCTGGGATGTCACATGTTCCTAGAGACTGTCGCAGAGGTCTGTGCTGTCACGCACAACGGCCCCCGTGTCATGATTAGGAAATGCTTCCAGTTTTCAGAGACACAGTTGTGACTCACCTTTCGCCACTTGACCTCAAGACACAAATGAATTCCTTTAGCAAAAAAAAAAAAAAAAACTAAATTGAAGGAAGCAGAGGTTTTTGTTCTGACCTGTAGACATTGTTTTGTTTTTTGGTTCCCCTCTGACTCATGGCCAAGGATGAAGCCTTGATTCCTGTTTGAAGTCATTGGATTGTCTTCCGTTTGAAAAGAAAGACAGGGAAATAAAATGTCTCCAGAGACTTCCCAGAGCTTGCACGTCCGACGGACTGCGCATGGACTCTTCATCAATAAGAGTCTCAACTTATCAATGTTTTACCGTGAATCCTGTTAATATTTTTCTTTCATCAAGAACAGACTGAGCGGTTCCCATAACCATTCTCCAACCAAACCCCTTGCACAGAATAAAGGAGCTCAGCTTTTGTGTGTCAAGATGAAGCATGCCTACCATATGAAGACAACAGCGGTCCTCTCTCACCTTCACTGGTGTGTGGGAACGTCTGTCGTGTGACACACAGCCAATGGCCGGAGAGCACATAAACTTCCCCACCCTTGCTTGTGTTCAGCATTTACAGATGTTACAAACGAATTACGCAGTCCAGAAGACTCAAGGAGACTTCCAAACCAAATCGGACACCCTTCATAATGAGGAACATCATTCAACAGTTATTTTAAGTAGATCTGATTAAATGCTCATCTGGTGGGTTTAATCTGTTTTTTAAAAAAGGGACTGGAAAAACAGTCTCTAAACCTTGGAACATACAGCATTCAGTTAAGCAGTTGCAGGAGGAGGTCATCTGACATGTCTTTCCATACATACTACATGCTTTTTTAATTCACTTTGGAAAGTAATATCTTCACTTTGGGTGATAAATTAATTTACATTAATGAAAGGAACTGTTCTTCACAGCAATGCACGCTTACATAAACACATGTATCAGTTCCTATACATGTCTATTCCATTGCAAAGCTCAGACGGCTTTCTAATAATAATAACTAGTATTTATTTAGCGCCTTTGTCCCAATGGGACTCAAAGCACTTTTTAAAAGCAAGCTCTCGGAATTAACCGAATCAGCAGCTGAATATTAGTTGTTATTATTACCTAGTTGATGGTACTCATTTATTGACCTTAGAAGGATGAAAGGTGGAGCTGATCCTGACCTTGAGGAGTGAACCAGCTCTGCAGTTAGGGAATTTACCAACTGATCTATCACACCAGCCGGCTTTGTTACCTACATAAGATGTTAACCCTTAGGGGTGGGCAAATAATCTCCACAGCACTTGGTGTAGTAAACAGAGCGTACCACAATCATCGCCAAAGCTAGCGCTTTCTGGGCTTGTTCACTTTATTACACCCCATAGAACGTGCTTCCCCTTTAATAACTAACTAGGTGGCAGTGATTCTTCTTCACATCGCACCCCCTGAGACCGACATTATCATGGCCTCGGGGCTTTTTCTACTTTGAGATATTGATCAATTAATTCTCCTGTGCACTTTTCATAGTTAATTTGAATGTGCTGTAGACAAGAACAGGATCTGTGGGTAACAAGTCACTACAAATGTCTTGACAGGAACTCTTCTTTGCTCCATTTTGGAAATGTCTATTAAAGCACAACTTCCGTCAAACAATAACTTATGTGTAATTCAAAGAATGCATCAAGTGTAGGCATTTTAAATAAACATGCTTTCAATCAAAGAATACAAACAAAGTACCTTATTGAGCTCTCTTTGCTTTGTATAGCTCTATCAGTGGGCGGACATGTTGTTTAGATGGGTTCCATCATGTGACCCAAGATTCTTAATAACATGTCAGCCCCACTGAGAAAGCACTGTCATTTGTTACTACTATAATATCAGCCTTTTTTTTCCCATATAACTCGTTATTTACAGTATTTGAGGGAGGTGGTTTTCTGTAGTAGGACGTAAGATAATAAGTAGGTCTTGGAGAGATAGGCAGTACTGATGTTATAGCAGCAGTCATAAGTCTATTATTTTTTATAAGCCGTTTTTTGGAGACAGGAAACACGTAGAAAAAAAAAGAAAAAAATCTACTTTTTTCTTTATGTTACATGGTACAGTATTCCCCTAAAAATATTTTGGGATACTGTAGGTGCAACTGTGCCTTTAGAGTAATTTCTTTGACTTCTCAAACATGATGCATGCTAAGATGTTACACAGATGCGCAAACAAATATATGTATAACAATAATTAGCATAATCTTTTGTTTCCCATTATACAGCTTATCTATCTCGATTGTCTGTTCATTCGTAACTATAGAGGTTGAAGAACAGCTTGTAGATTTAAAAAAAAAGGTGTAAATGAAAGCATTGTCGGGTCATGTACTAAGCCAGTGCAGTGGCGAAAACACGAGTAAGGAGCAATTTGCGAATATTTGTAACATTTTGTGTTTCTTTTCCCCGATTCGCTACTCTTCTGTTTTTATGTAGTGTCCATTATTCTGGGTTGCACTGATATATTGCGATTATATTTGCGCACGCTAAAGACTTTTGCAAATATTTTGTGACAAATAATTCTTATTTTGTTTGTGAAAACGAAACCATCTTTTAACAAGCGCTAATAAAAAAGGCAGAAAAAATATTCGCAAACTTGCCTGTTTTTATTCGCAGTTATGCCCGTTTTTTTCTTCACAAATTGCTCCTATCTACTATTTGAGTGTTAAATGTTTAGAACATTGCGAAACGAGCAGAGAGAAAAAATTGTTTTGCACATAAAATATAAATTTTTTTTAATGTCAGAAAGCTGAGATATTTGGGTGTAACTGAAAACACCTTCAGACCACGACACAGCCGATATTGATGGATATCAGTAAAGACTTTAGCGGTGGGTTGATGGATGGCTGGATGTCATGCCAATTTATAGACATTCTTTAGATACATCCAATAAATTTCCCACCATGTACCGGTGTATTAATACAGCGAAGACAGATGTATCCTTCTTAGGAAGAATCATTAATATAATTTAGCAGCATTTCCTAAGCTGTCCTCAGCACTTTCTGTGCCAATGTGGAGACTTCTATTCAGAGACTGGTTTTAACCACCTTGGATGTTAAGTCAGTAGTTTCCTTTCATAGACTTACTATACTTTTTTTTGCAAATAATCTGTGCCAGTTAGCAAGTTCCATTTTAAGAAGAAAAAAAACCCTCAACAAACAATTGTCCTTGTTGGCCTGGCGGATTCTTGGTCCCTTTCTGCAGTGTGTGGGAGCGCCATCCTGCGCTCTGGTCATCCGATAATGTTTTTCTTCCGCGTAATGTAGTTTCCAAGAAAGAAAGGAGTTTCATTTAATTGAAGCAGACAAATGGGATTTACTACTTTCAATAGATTCTGAAATGCAAAACAATGTGAAATTTCGGTGTTATCAAACAAATTAATAAAATATCTTGTTTCATTTTTAGCTTATTTTATCATGTTTTTCTGTAGGTTCTACTCAGGTAGCGCCTATCTGGCCCAATAAGAGGCCAGATCTGGGCTTCTAGACAAATTGCTAAATTCTACGCAATTTGGACCTGAAATTGTCAGTTTTCCCTGATTTCGGGCCCATCTTTGGCCATTTACAGCCCATCTTGTTATTTTTACCGGGGCTTCTAAATTCAGTGACATCAGTGAGAGGAAGAACGCAGGACGGGGGCTGACAGTTTTCATGCTCCCTGCTTAAAAAAACTTTTGTCATTGCTGCGGAATCAGATTATCTTTGGTGAACCCAACTGTTTCAAGTGCTTGGAATGGAGGGGGTGTGGTTTCAGTCGGCTCTGTGTACTGTAATGTTACAAAAAAAAAGTACGGCTTGTGGAGATAGGCAGGATTAGTGTTTTAGTAACTCTTTTATATGTTATATGCACTTTTTGTGCTTTACACAACCCAGTACTTTTCTACAAATATTTTTGGGGGACACTGAACTGTCACTTTAAATCTTAAAGTAACACTGCCGATATTCCAACAAAGCAACAAATATTGGAGAGAAAAGAGATCTGAAACTTATGACAAGAATAAAAAGGAATCAGACACCAGGAATGAAACAAAGGGGGAGAAAAAAAATCACAAGTCCTTATGGATTTTCAATTACGGCATGACTTTCTGCATTTACAGTTGTACTCTCTGAGTAAGCTTTCTAAATTCTGTTCTTCCAGCATAATATGGTTCCTGCCATCTGTCCCCCCTCACGCAGCCACACCGAATTTGCATTGTGAGAAAGTTTCCATGCTGTCAGATAGTAGCAAGAATACTGTGCCTCGTGCATGTTTAGTATGGGAGATTAAGGGAGGGGAAACGAAACAGTAGCTGCGGGAAAAAAAAAAAAAACATTTAACAAACCAAACGGATCAAGCTGAATGTCAAATGCAGGTTACGGAAGAGGCAACGGATGGTACTTAATGCAGAACAATACACCTCTTGCAATTGACACTACTCGTAACCCGTTGCATGCCATAGGAACAAGGCAAGGGGAGAATGCGTGTATTACCCAGCATGCTTATGTTCCTGGTGGTATGTCCTAAAGAGCATAATGTTATCTATTTGAACATATTAAAAAACAAGTTACACGTACATATTAAGACACATAACATCAGGAGAGAGACTATAGCCTCCTAAGGGTACACACGAGGTAGACATTTTGGAGTCGAGAATAAGTCGAATGTCTGCAGTATAAGATGGCTACCATCACACTATTTCTGACCTGGTGTCAGACCTTTAGATTATCCCCACTGCCCCTACCTCCTGATCCTAGCAGTGGCTAGTCTGCATGGGCTGCATTAATGCTTTCTATTGAACTCATGGTATCTACTGTGGACTCCATCATATGGTCATGGTAACCAGAGGCGTCTCCAGCCATCATATTTAGGTGGGGCCTAAGGGACAAAAGTAGGGGGGGGGGGGGCGATTCTAAAATTCTATATATAATGCCTGTGGCCCCCTCTGCCCCCCATAGTAATGCCACTGATGGTACCTGTCGCCTGGATCACGAAGTACCAGTGGTATATAGACATTGTGAAGGGCACAAAATTAAGTATGGTAATACAGTCTGAACTAGATGTGTCTTCAGAGCAAGAGAATTTGGACAAATGTGGGAACTGAGCAGATAAATGCCAAAGTAGATTCAATTTAGACAAATGTAAAAGTATGCATTTTGGATATAATAGTAGAAAACCTATAGTTTAAATGGTGTGTTCTTAAGAAAATCTAGTAATCAAAAAAGATTTGTGATTAGTTGTAGACAATAGACTTAGCAGTAGTGCACAGTGTCATCTGGCAGCTGTAAAGGCTAATAAGTTATTGACATACATTTATTAAAAGGTGTATTGACTTACAGGATAAAATAGATATTATTCAGCCTCTTTACAGGTCCATGGTAAGACCCCATCCTGAATATGAGTTTAAATTCTGGGTGCCTTTTTAAAAAAAAAAAAAAGACATTGTGGAACTAAAGAAAGAGGAATAGAAAGTTTTAGTTATGAAGTAAGGCTAGAAAAGTAATATTTGTACACGTTAGAGAAACAGCATCTTAGAGAGGATATAATAATGCTATGTATGTACAGGGCCCATTCCAAAGGGTTTCCTACATACCTGTTCATTAACAGAACGGTACAAAGGATAAGATGTCAACCGCAAAGACTTGAAGATAGGAAATTTAGTCTACGACAGTGGAAGGGATTCTTCATGGTAAGGTAAAAAAAGGTATGGAATTCACTGCCTGAAGAGGTGGTTCTAGCAAATACATTAGATTTCTTTAAAAGGAGCCTAGGTTTTTTTTTTTTAGAAAGCAGAACATATGGGGCTAGGAATGTTAGTATAGGTATTAATGTTTATTTAGTGCTTGTTGATCCAAGGAGAAATCTTTGTAGTCAAAAAGGATTTTTTTTTCCCATTGAAAGCAAAATTCAAAATTGATGAAATAAGTTTTTTTTTTTGCCCTCTGTTGGATTAACGCCAGTCAACAAGGAATAGGAAAAGGGGAGAACTTGATGGACACAAGTCTTTTTTCAGCCTATGTTACTATGTAACTCATCCACGCACGACATCACCCACTATTATCCATTGACCCATAATCACCTATCAACTTCGCAATCCACCCACCCAATTTCTCATCTACTCAATCATACATCAACTCACCCAGTCACCTTTCAACTCACCCATTCACCCGCACAATTACCCATCCACCCAATAATCTACTAATCTCTCATGCACCCACCCAATAAACTATTAACACTTCCAATCACACATCTATACAATCACTACCCAGTCACTTATGCACACAATAACTTATCCACACAATTACTCATCCACCCAATCACTTATCCACACTATCACCCACCAACTCAAGCACTCCTCCAACCCACCAATATCTCATCCACCCATCTCTCATCCACCTACCCACCCGCCCTTCTCTCATCCACCACCCAAAACCCTAAACACCCTCTCAAACACACATCAACTCGCCCATCCACTAACCAAATCACCTATCCACCCAAATATCCATTAACAGAATTGGAGCAGACCCCCATAATGTCTCAAGGGAATGGAAATACCTACTGAGATAAACCAGCCTATTTCTCTAAGAGACTGGAAACTTGTCACACATCCAACCATCCATTCCAATAACTCTGCTTTAGAAAATATATTATTATTATTATTATTATTTTTACGAACATCTAGTGGCTTTTACACAATTTTGCTACATTACATCTCACAAAAAAATCTCTCTCATTGTGATAGGCTTACAGTATTTGCACAACATGAATTATTGATTCTTTATTGGTTCTGTCTCTATTGATTTACTGATGTAAGTGCTCTCTGTATAGATCATACTCACTGGTGAGTGGATGATGACATTAACCTGAAAGGCTGCTCTGCCCTAGTGAATAATTTAGTATTTGCCAGACACCATCTTATTGTATGGATACAAAATGGCCTCATTAGGAGCCATTAGCAAATGAAATGGTCTTATGACTGATGCATTTCTCACCTTGGATTAATTTGGCATAGAACCATGTTTTATTATTAGACGTTCATTTATAAAACACTAAGGCAGGCTCCACAGCTGTATAATGGAATCTCACAATCACCACTAATGTTGTTATTCCTGCAGTTTGTCACCTCATTTTGCTAGTTCTTTATTTATTAACTTTAATAATGTGAGTGTCCTGCTCAACGCTGAAAATGGGATGTTTAATTATTTTCCATATGTTTTATCTGTTTACAAATCTCTTATTAATATCCTGTTGCAAAATGACTTCACAATTTGAAATGGTTCACAAAACAGAGCTTTGTGGGGGTTTATTTGTACTTTTGTTTTAAAAAATCAGATTTTTTTTTTGTCCAATTAAGGACAATAAATGATTATTTTTCTTTCCAGTAAATGAGGCCACCTTTCCAAACCGTCTTCTCTCTTAGTATGATTACTTTGGCAAATGAGGAAAGTAGTCTGGAAATCGACACAAATAATCCAAGATCATATTCTGCTAAATTAGATTCACCTTGACCTCCCAAGTCGAATCTTAGTGAATAGACCCATTTGAGTTTAGTGACTCAGTCTGGTTGGGTGAGTAGCGTGTCTATGGGTGTTATTTGTATGGTTGATCACTGGTATCTATTAATAACTATCCCCTTTAGTCCCTTGAGACCTGGGCAATAGGCTCACACTAACCTAGAGGAAGGAACTAATTTTACAATATGTTGAGCAATTAGAGGGTTTTTTTATAACACGATATGGGAAATGGGGAGGAAATATCTTTGGGTAATGTCGTACACCTTGCTCCACTGCTGGGCTCTAGGTCCCTAACTGTTAAAAGACAATTTTAAAAACATGGTAGTCCAATATGCAAGCAAATGCCAAGTGTAGGCATAAGACGCAAGATCAAAATGACAACTTGACAATTCTTAAATAAATTAAAAAACCATGGATAACCCAAAAAAAATCAGAAACAGCCTTATGTGTTTCATCCTTCTTGTTCATATGTATGTCTTCACTTGGAGTTTTTCTGCATATTGGTCTACCATGATTTTCAGTCTGGTTACTTATAACAATCACTTCTGGTGAAAAGTTCTAAAAGGGGTCTAGACACTAGGCGCATTCCATTGGTTTCCATGGTTACTGCTCCACTTTTAGAACTCTCAAGGACATACTGGAATTCAAACGATATCTCAACCTGTTAATCCTGGGAAAGTACTTAAAGAATTAAAGTGCATTAAAAAAACTAATTGTATAATGTGCCCCAAAAATCCCACCCCATTCGTACTTTAATTTCTACCACGTCAAAGGTATACACATTCCTGTTATATTCTCTCGATGCAGAAACACTTTCCAGTCCTCTGATCTTCAATGATTCATTAGGGAGAAGATAAGCTAGTTTTATCACCCCCTCCCCGAAACAAAACAGTGGGCCGCTAAAATCGAAGCAATATGTCTGTTTCTCGGCACGAGAGATCACGGTAAAAGGATCCGAGCAACAGGAGATTTCTACCACCAACAAGCTCCTGGAGTGCGATGGTTTTAATCTAATTAATAAAGGATAATCATGTGATAATTAGGAAAGATCTCCATTGGCAACATTTATGATACTTCAACAGAGCGAACGCCACATGGTACATTATATCACAGGATGGGAGGCAGGCGAAACCCTGTGTATACTAATTTAGTTTAATAATAAAATGTCCAGTAATAATATAGTACATTAATACTGTGTTATTAAGCGACAGAGGGAGAAAAATAAAAGAAAAATTTTAAAAGCAATGTAAAGAACCAGAAAGAACCTAATTATCCCATTTAGATACAAAAAATAGAATGTAAATTTTTTGTTATAATTTCATTTCTCACTGAGCATTTCTCTTACCCTTTGACTTGTTTTACTCAGAAGAAGATCCAATTTTCCCAAGTAGCTATTTAGATTGTAAGCTTTTATGTTACACGTGGGAGTCTGTTCTCTAAAAATTTGAGTATAAAGAGTTAGGAAATTGCATTTGACTTAGTATCAAAATTGAAATCGGCCTCCCAAATAGACCTGGTTCAAGGTCAGCCCTTGGCCAATCAAATGACTTTAGTGCATAAACCCTTGGGTGATTCTGTGAAAAATTTCTAAATGTGCAATGATCACCATAGAAACCAGAAGTAGAATGCGTCAGCTCATTGCTCCACATTTAGAACTTTGCCCCAACGCATTTTTAAAAGTGTTGAATTTAAGATGTTTGCCAATTGGAAATATAAAACCAATCATTGTAGCTCGTAAAGTGGCGCCATACCTCCCCTTTCTTATTTTTTAATTCTCATATTTCCCCTTTTGTACACAGAACAAAAACATAATTTCAAGAGTTGTTAAGTCTTTTTTTGTTATCCTGTTAGTAATTATCATGATATAATTGGGTTTGAGATCACGAAACCTTGACCTGAATGCACTTATGTTTTCCCATGTCTTTCAACTAATGAGTTGTGTTCATTTAAATCACAAAAACATGTCAATAAAAAAAAAATCTAATTAAAAAAATATACAGAAGATCACCAGTAGATTATTAAAGGCACCAGGTATATCACAAGTAAACCTAATTAGGTTAGAAGTATTGCTACAAAATATTAAGTATTCTTTACTTTTATTTTTTAATTATGCTAATAGGAGGCGCAATTAATTTTTTGGGGGGGGATGTTATTACATTGTGTCTCAATACTCCTGTATAGCGGATACCAAGAATTCTCAATAGCCTCATAAAGATCATCGTGAAGTTTAGGAAACCAAGTAACAGCTTCCACTCTTGGGACAGAAAGTCATAACGAAAAGTGAGATGCGTTGGGCATTTTGCTCCTTTGAGCTCCTTTTTTCAAAGAGTCACTTATTCTATTACTGTACATAACCAAATGAATAAGTAACATAAATAGAAAAGTAAAAACAGAGTTGATCTGTTAAGGAAAATAAAAAGGGGGTCGTTTTCTGAGGTCTTGGGGAATTTACAAAAAAAAAATCCTTGGAATCCATAAAACAATTTCAGAATTGCTAGAAAGCCGATCACACGTCTAAGATGTTCCCGCAAAAAAAAAAAGTGAAACATTATGTGGAACACCTTCATCGCCCCATCTCTCACTTTCCAATATTTGTGTGAGGGATAGAATCATTTTGTAACTGGAAAGCTATATAACAACTGATTTGATCTATAAAGAACATTGTCTTAAATCATAGCGGGCCTTCCCAATATCATACATAAAATCAATAAAAGCACACAATAAACAGGCTGATATCTTACATTAAAAAAACAAAGCCTGCTGTTTGGAAAATCATATTTAGTAGTTTGAATTCTTTTTCCCCCTCTACTAATTATGAGCTCGGTGGCAGTTTATTCTGCAGTAAATCTGCTGGTGTGAGATTAAACCTGTTATTGAGCAGAGTTTTGTACGACTGCAAGGCCCTTATCACGGCTGGAGGGTGTACATAGCTGTTATCTCATTTAAAAGTTGGCCAGCAAAGCAGGCCATTTGTTTAAAATGCAATTAAGCTGTTGTCTTAAAGAGAAATTAGTGAGGGGAACTTTATACTGGAGCCATCAGAGGGTCTGCTTTTGGACACATTAATCCTGCCACGGGGGGTATTTCGCTTCTGATTTGGGAATGGGAAAGGGAGAAAGACCAAAAGTGTTCAGGGACCCAATGAGGGATCATTATATTGGCCTGATCAATCAGAAACTTGAGCTGGAAGACAGCAAAACACCAGTGTAATTATTTAATATTTTAATAAACAAATGAAATAGAGAATAGTTAGACAATAGGGTATGACTCCCTAAATGGTTGCTACGGATTACGCCGCCTGCCATTGTTTATTTGTTTGTTTGTTTGGTAATTAGGGGAAAGCTGACACCAGAAAGTTAGACATTTCAGATCTTTAGAGATGCAAGTTTGCTATTGTGAAAAAAAAAATAAAACATAAAAAACATAAAAATGGAAATTTGTCATTTGATCCTCCTTTGGGTTGTATTATCTTTTGGAGCTGATAATTTCCAATTGTTTTGGATGATTTTTTAGAATTACATCCTTGTCTTTCCAATAAGAGGTTTAATTACATCCTTGTTTTCATTGTTTGGAGTCAGTTTTACTTTGTCTCTTACAACATTCATTTTCTCTCATTTTTGTATTCCTCATAACACAGCTGCGGAGAATGTCATCAAACCTCCCACTGTATCTGTCTTTCCATTTACAAAACGGCAGTTTTGCTCATTGGCAAATGACTGGTTGCCTGTGAAACACAAAGGTTTTAATTAATATCTTTCCAGTGTTAAGATATCTGACTCCTCCGTGATTGTGTAGAGCAGAGTGTACCACAATGTCATCTGCTAGGGAGCAGATCTTGTAAGGATGTGCTATGTGAATCAGCCATAGGGTAACTTAATGAGCAGTTAGTTAAGAGAAACTGGAACAAAAGGAAAAGAGAGTACTAATCCCAGGAGCTTACAATCTAAAAGCAAATAAGCATATGTATTTTTACTGAAGTTGTAGTGGATGCATGAAAAAACCTTCCAGCAAAAGTGCTAGAGGTTAATACAGTGATGGAGCTTCAGCATAGGTCTAAGACAATCCCAGATATAAGATAAGTCCAGGGACTAATGCAAATATTCGGGAAAACTTGGTAAACTAGATGGGCCAAATGGGTCTTATCTGCCGACACCTTCTATGTTTAGAAAAGAGTTAACAGTGAAATGAGATACCCAGTGCCACTTGGGAATTGAGAAAGAGAGCACAGGGGGGGAAATTTACCAACAGTGAGGTGCGTGTGAGTTTAAGTGAGATGAACATTTCATATGTTGTACAGGGATAAACATGCTAGAAGAACGTATTTGACGTCTCATAAATCAAGGTTAAATCTTGAAAAATTGAACAAATGTACTCTACACCTCAACTTATCTACACCTCATGTGTTTTTTAGTGACTAGCTCCCAAAGTTAATTTATCAATTATTAAAATTGATTTAAATTGACACAAACAAAACGACACCAGGCTTAATTTATCAAAGAGGGAATTACAGGACATTGACAAGGGAATTGCAAGCTTAAGGCCAAAGATGATGGAAAAATTCTCCAATTCAGCCAGATGTTAAACTCTGCTATTTGGAGCTCTTTCATTAACAAAGCACAATCATTTACAGGCAAACTGATCACTAGATTTTCATCATAAGTGAAGACCTGATGAATTTGCAAATCGTATTTAAAGGCTGAGTATTAGCATTGATCATCCTCGAAATTTTTTTAGTGTTAAAGGGACTGTCTAGTGCCCAAAATGCAGCTTCACAATATTAATGCATATCAATGTGCTTTCAAAGTACTTTAAAATGCATGTTTTACATTTTGCATTGCTTAAATTATAAAATACTTACAGCTAGATGACACTGTGAAATTATAGCAGCTTGCAAGAAACAAGTACTGCCCACACTAGCTGAGTAAAAGTCAATTTATTTTTTATTTTTTTGGCTGCAGGAATCAACGAGAATGATTACATTCAAATGATTTAAATGTCCTGTCTCTCTACTGATGTCATCAGACCTTATGTTGAACTTTTAAGAGATCCAACTGTGTACAAGAGCATGCTTATCACAGTCCACACAATGTATTCAATCCTAGGAGCACAGGAAGTGACTAGATGAAGCACAGCTTTATTTTCTCAGTGTCTATATAATCAGTGCTGCCGCGCCTGCAGTAAACCTGCAGAGTAATCACTGGGGAGGGCTTGAGTCAAATATTATTAAATATTGAATATTAAAATATGATCAATATTAAAATGTGATGTGCCTGCATCAAATCACACTGGGGAAAAAAAGCCTGTGCACTATACAAGCAGTGATCTGCATTTTACACCAAAGTGAGTTTGGGGACTTTAAGAATTGTTTAATTACTGCACAGGCACAAAACTTATTTTGTTTAGTATAAAATGTAGGATATTTTTGGAAATACAAATAAATGAATTACCCATGTGTATCAGTTATTTCATTCCCCCCCCCCCCCCCATTCTGGGCTCTGCCAGACACGCACACTTACAGTTCACATGTGATAATACTACATTTCTTCTTCAGTAAATAACACATGTTAATTAGATTTCCCACAATACAAGCCAATAACTGGGATCACCCGTTCCAACGACCTCTGATCTTGTTTACTTGGAAGAAAGGAATTTCCTCCACTGCGCACACGGTTAACGCAAACCTATAATAAACAAAACGTCGACATTAAAATACAACAAACAAAAAAAACATACAACCATAGGGAAAAAATAATAGCCGTCACACCACTTTACAAAACATTGTGTTGTCAATGAAACAGTCCTTCATGGCACATGAAGCTGGCTGGAACCATGCCTCTCTGTATAGCAAGCCCTCGAAACAGCTACGTTCAACCTTCATTCCTAGTAAGGAGGGGAGCATGAAAACTGCTGCGGAGGGAGACAGAATTTAGAAGCCCCGGGGAAGTTATTTTCTCTGCGAAGCTACATGAAAACCACAATTTGTTTTATAGCAACAATAAGTGCACTGATCATTTAATATAAACACAACATCCAGGCAGATAAGCTGGTTGGGGCTGCACTTTTTAATAGCTCTCCACTAACTACCCCGAGTGTCAAGTTCAGCGTAGAACCAACTCCTGACTAGAAAATGGCTACCAATGAATTGGGTACCATAATAACAGTTTATTTGTGGCCAGCAGCTAGTTAAATGTGAGGCTGGGTGCTAACCACGCACACCGTCTGTGAGGAAATTGCTGTGTAGAATATTATTATTATTACTCCTATTCTGTTATGAAACAGTTTACATAACTTGCCAGCCAAAAAAACACCTCCACCTTTTTTATTTTTTTTTATTTCCCTGCTGACAGTGGAAATCTCATAACGAGCATAACATTAAAGCAAAGTTCTCCTTTCCCTGGCATGTTTCATTATATGTTTGCTCTTTCTATACGTTGCTCTTTTGAGACACTCTAATTAATTTCCCCGAATAAACGAGAGAGCTTTGAGGTGTTGAGTCCAAATACCTGAAGCCTTTGAGCCTTGGTCAGTCCTATGTTTTTTTTTAGTGATCTTAACCCTGTAGACTGTTTACAAGAGGGTCACTTGGGTAACGGACAATGATTTGCCTGCAGTGGCTCCAAACGTGTCATAGATGTTACAGACACCAGTAGCCAGGAGAAGCCCGTGCAAGAGATGATGAGAGTGACATTTTTCAGGCCGACACTGAGCATCACCAATAACCCGATGACAGCAAGTTATTAAAGTGTCTCATGATATTTCATTAAATATTGCCTACAGCTATTTTTTGACCCAACTTTTGGCCTCAGACCTATGATCTTTTCAAACACCATCGACATTTTACATAAGAATATGTCATTTTGATTTATCAAGCCTTATGCTTGGGTTTGTGAAAACTTCCCAGAATTCCATAATTAGAAGGGAGAAAAAAAATAGGTCAAATTTTTGCATTTCAAAAATTCTATTTGGATTTCAGGATAATTTGACTGCTAATCCTAGCTACATCAACCTAGTGATAATTTCCCTTGACTGTTGTGCTATCTTCTTGTAGCAGCTATTCTACAAAATTATTAATATACTTATGGGTGGAAACAATTTTGTAATGATCCCCTGTTTTCAAAAAGTTGGTGTTTTGACAACACACTTTTCCAGATTGCATTTTAACGCGTCATACATTAATGTTTTTAATTGGCTTACATATATGTTAGTATGTTTAAGAATTTTAAATAATCTATTTTTGCTCCTTTTTGTGGGTCTGGCTGAATTTCCAGTGAATTGTCTATTCTTCCAAGAAGACTGTTATTTGTAATATTATATTATTTATACAGATGTTTATGGTATTTCTGATAATATTTTTTTTATTATTTATTATTATTTCGAGTTTTAGATTTTACAGATACTAAAAAAAAATCTAGTCTAGTTCTGCACGCACATACATTTTTTTATTATTTTAAGGTTATTTTTTTCTGTGTTTCTCTGTCACTATAAGTTGTGCTTTTCCACTGACATATCACTGTAACTAGGGTTTGGGACTTAATAATAAATGTCCAGTTATATTCTCTGCTTTTGTTCCAAAACAATAAATACATCATCGGATCAAACACTCCTCAATCATTGAAAAGTTCTGGAACTAAAGATTCCATTATACTGGCGTCGAGAATTAATCCATACACATTTTGCAACCGTTTGGCAGCAAAAAGCTCTTCACAAATGAGATATTCTTTATCAAAGACAGAGATAACAAAAACAAACAAACAAGTGTCTCAGTAACGTCTGAAGCACATTACAGTTATTATCTGAAGGTTCTAGCAATTAAAATAAAGTATATATTTTTTTATGATAACAAAAACACAAGGAAAAGGAAGATTTGATGCCTTTTTTAAATCTTCAGTGATAACAAATATTTGTTTTTATATTTATGCTAAAAATCAGCCGTGATGTGAATTAAATCATTTTAATTCCTGCAGTTTATATATAAACCAAGAATAACATTTAGATTGTTGTGCTTTTTATCTAAAAAAAAAGAATATCATTCTAGCAGAACATGATTTGACCCAGGCTGTATCTTGCTTACATGAAATCTCTATTTTCTGTATATAGAAATATATTGTATGTATATGCCAGATTTATAAATTGATTTAGCACATGAGATTAATCAGAGACCTTTGTTGCAGCGATATTTTGTCCCACGCTGTAATTATTTCAGAATATTTGCTAAATAAATGAATATAATGTTGTTTTTTTTTCTCCGTTGATTTTATCATATTTTTTATAAGGCATTATTATTTCTAAGACATATTTTTGCTACCGGATGATTCACCCCATAGACAGTCACATACAGTCAATTTAAAGGGACCAAATAGAGCCCAGAGGAATGTGCATGATGGCGAGTGAAGGGGGGCTAACAAAGTGACCACCGTATTAAATAATCAGAGCAGTGACATTCTGCGAGTCGGTGATAAATGACTGCTAAAGTAATCGGGAAAGTAAGTTAATGTGTAAAGGCTGCAGTATTTGCCTTAAGATATCTTCATTTTGTTAATGATTTAATAATAGGGATTTTCAAAGAAAACAAAATGATTTCTTTCTAACGACTGTAACGCGTTCCAGATAAAGGCGCGGACGGTAAAGTAGCGCAGCCATGTCATTGACTTCGAACATTGATGGATAGGACAATAATCGCTACTTCAAACGCATACAGTTATTACAATCAACTCTGGGTCCTAAAGCAATAATACAGACTTTGTTTTCAGAATAATAGTTGATAGATGACTTGGGGGTCAAATGTGCCTATTTTGACTCCAGAGAAGAATAGTGAACTGTATTATTTTAAAGACAGAATAAACATAGTTATATTTCCTGAAAAACAAAAACAATATATATATTTTTTTTATTATCTTTATTTCTTTATTCCCCCCAAAAAAAATTCCCTTTTTTTCCTATAAATACAACAAACATAGTGAGAGAAACATATAGTACAAAAATCCGGTGAGCAAAGAGGATTCAGGGGATACTTCAAACACACATAAAGTGCACAAAGCAGATATTGATGAGGATCCTTTCCTCTAAAGTGCAAATAATCAGGGTTAGCAAGACCGACCTGAAAAATTATCAGAAAATTCCCCATACCTAGTAAGCCGGTTTGCTGTATCTTATCTTATTTACCCTTATTAACTTTAGATAAACCATTCTTGTTGTATAGTGCCTCCATTACCTCTTTCTCGGCCTCCCCCTCTCTGTATAACAGAACATAAAACATAAAACAAGACAATGTGCTTTAATATGTTGGTCTGGGGTTGACCCTACCCCTAAGTCAACCCCAGACTCAATCTCAAAGTCTTTCGCATAGACATGGGGTTGGTCGCTAATCACGGGAGCAATCCCTGGGGGGTTCGGTCATGGAGCATTTAAGCTCCCACTATCTCAGGGTATGCTCTAATATTCAAATGCTCAAATGGGGGCGATCATATGAATCCATAGGTCACATTCCTCATTCCTTTAAGGGGAACCTGAACAAAAACAATATTAACATTAATACTACATGGATCTTGTGTGTATTTTATATAATTCATCTAACCATGTTATAAACTACATTTATCATAATATTATTTCCAACTACTGTAATAGCAATTCATGTGTATTGTTTGATATATATAACTTGTGTGTGCTATATATTCCCATGTAATAATACTGTTTTAGTTTGCTATGCTATTTTTACAGTTATTATATTTTATTGTTTTTTTTTTCTTCAGTTTTTTAGCCATACTATGCACACTATGTATTTGTAATATTTGACATGTATATATTTTTTTGTCTTTAATATTTAAAATCTATGCATATTTTTATTTTTTAGTAAAATATATAAAAGAAGAACAGGTATGGGGCTGGGGAAGGGGGAAAGGATTATAAAGTATAGTACCGATCATACATTAAGTCGTCTTGACCAATCATTGAGAGAATCATACAAATTGAAAAAATATATATATACATATATGTATATATATATATATATATATATATGCATATATAATTTTGTAATAACAAAAGAGACATATATATATTAAGGGCTCACAGATTGTGTCCTTGCCTGCGTTATGTTCCATGGGCAATATTTGAAATATATCAGATATAAGTGCAGCGTGTTCATGTCGTTCTACATGTGTATATATTTATGTGTATATTGTTTCCGATGTGCCGTACATCTATATTTTAGTATTGTATATGTTCTAATAGCGGAGTTCAATATTTCGTACTTACTATACATAAGATTGTATCTTTGTATATATACACCGATCAGCCATAACATTATGACCCCTGAAAGAGTTTGGTGAAACAGCGGACCCTAATCCTGCATTCCCAATTTCACCCTATGTGTCTGGGGCACTGGAGAATGTATACTGTGCACCATGTACAGAATAGTGCATATGAGCAGTAGGGCCGCCAGTTTGAGTGACTATGCTACTGGGCATGCGAGATAGCCCTAATATCTGACTTTCCAGGCTCCGTCACCCAACATCTTGATTCCTGGGAGGAGTGGTAGCAGTTAGGAGGTATGTACCACTGTAGATCTCTGTGATACACTCTTACACACTTCATATTATAATGAGCTTTATTGTTGTAGACTTCCTTTGGACACCCCTTCCTCCACATTGCACCTTCCACTTCCCTTGAGGCGCGAAGAAAGTACAATTCATGCTGGTCTAGGGGTGCAATGTTCACGCAGAACCCTCTTCCTGACGCTTCCAAGCATCTCCCCTAACCTGCCTCTTCTCCATCCCCCAGTGAGGCAGAGCACCCTGGGCACGTGTCTATAACCCACTCTGAATACTGCACATGACACCGAATCCTACCTTGTGATAAGATATCCGTTTTTTTTTTTTTTTTTTTTTTTAAAGGTGGGGCTGTTTTTTTCAGTTTTTTTTTTTTTCTTCTTTTCTTGCCTAGCTTCACGAATTCTATATAAAGTTTTAAGTTTCTAATAAAACCGGAGACATCAATGGTCAGTCATCCAAGACTTGCCTCATTATCATTTCTTTATCCCGTGAAATGTAAAAAAAATAAAAAAAACGCACTGAATTTTAAAATTGACTTGATTAACACATCAGTAGCTCTCTGCATTATTATGGAACCAGCGGCAGCGTTGGTTCAGGGCCTAAGGGATAAAATCACACAAATCTTCCTTGAATATTAATTTTCTTCTTTTTTTTTATGAGAATTGCTGTGGTTTTTTTTTTATATGTCAGAATTTGTGTAATCAGCGGGGATGGTGTATTATGCTAAAATAATATTAGGAAAATTAGATTTTAAAAAAATGGTGACATTTATAGCTTTGAACCTTAGTACATTATAATAAATATTTAGCTCTCCCCCCGGTAGATTGTCTCTATCACCCAGTTTATTACATGAGACCAACACAATGACGCTGTTCGACCTTTTACATCCTCTTTATTATATCAATGTATACATTAAATCATCTGTTTCTAGTTCCTACTTGAGTGAAACAAATGAATTATATTATTTCATAACTTATTACAACGCTACTCCATGTAGGGTATCCCTGACTTGCAAATTGATTGCCTTCTTCTAGAATCACAAAAGGTAATTTATATGAATATTTTCAATTTGTTTGAAATGTTATGAATTTAAACCAATATTAGAAAAACTGGTGTTTGATTATGCTTATTTTTTTTATTTATTTTTTTAACTTCTTCTGTTACAGTTCGGTAGAAAGCTAGAACAGGTATGGGCAAAAAGTTTGCCCGTGGCAAGGTCACTAAAGGTTATGTCCATATTAGGGGCCTGGGGTACAGTGTGGCCCCAGGTCACTTGGTGGATTTATTTATTTACATTATGTACCTGGGGCACATCACGGCCCTCGGTCCATCGTGGTCATATTTATTTATTTATATTAGGGACCTGGGGCACAGCACGGCCCTTGGTCCCTGGGGACCATTGCTTTCTTTCATTATTTTAGTGACTGCTGGCATGACACCAGCCCACAGTCACTTCTGGCCAGATTTTTTTTTATTATTGCCAACAGTTATCCTTTAAGCATTGGCTTGATTTACAAGTTCTGGCACACAGAAGGTTAAATACAGTGTTTGTTCTATTTTTAATCCACCATAAAGTGTAATTCCCGAACACCTGTTACCTCCCCCCGTCCAAAAAAACAACAACCTACATCGACAATTTATATTTTATGCTTGTTATAATAATTGACTTAATCATCACGTTACTTTTTCCAAAATCGAATGCGAAACGGAAATATTCGTGGATACAGGATGTTCTCCAAGCTGTCTGCTGATTTAAAACCTTCAAGGTAGAGAATGATAAGGTGTTTAACAAAGTGTTTGGAATATAATTTCAGCCTGCAGAATTAAAAATGATGTGTAAAGATGTTCTCGCTTACGAGAAGTTACTCCAGTTATTGAGTGTAGCCATCGGTTTTATGAGACTCTGGGTGGCCATGTCTCAATTCTTGAGTGAAATTGAAAAAGTATTTTATTTGTGCCTTGATAAATCACATACTCCTCAGGTCCCTTGTGCAAAATTCTCAAAGAAAGAAGGAAAAAAATAAATCAAACAGCAGTAGAAGGTCCACGATGACAACATTTTAGCCTCACATATTACCTTTCTATGCAGAAATCCCTCCGAGATTGAGGTGCGTCCAGAAGCAATAAGGAATTCGCCATAAATCCCTCTTTCTCGAAAGAAATCGGTAAACCTGCAAAATTATATGTTTCTATTAAATTATTATCTCAATCTTTTTCCCATTTTATAGTTTACCACTCAATCAGGTGAGGTGGGGAGGACATCTTGGAACCTTCTTACATTCTTTTTTAGGCAAACTCGACTAAATAAATATAATTAAAAAGACAATAGTAAGATCCTATCTAGTGAGGTGTAATTGGATCATAATCCACTCACAGAGAAATTAAGGGGACAATGGAGTGGACCATCACTTTAGACCAGAGGACTTCCTCAGTTTCATCTGGTCACTGAGTCTAGATGACCTTGCCTATCTTACCCAAGGTTATGCAAACCATCAATGGTCCAGTATGTACCGCTCTTGGGATACTGATATGTTACACCACAGTTATTTAAAATGTCTTCAAGCCCTTATCGCTACACTAATTGTATACAATAATAGTTAACCTTAGATAAATTAAGTTATTAAATGCCATAAAATGCTATATTTTGAGTTAAGATCCAGTGTGGTAACTCCCATCATTGAACAAAGCCTAGTATGAGCTGCTTAAAAACATTATCCAATTTCAGGTTTCTAGAATAACTTGCATTTGAATTGTACATCACCATTTAGAGATTAAACAGAAATCGTTCCAAAATTCATCTCATTTGCTGTAAAGGATTAATGCATAAAGGGGGGGGGAATCTAATTTTGTGTGTGAAATGCTACACTTCCCTTCCATTGATCAATAAAAGGACCCGTTATTATTTAGTCATCTGTACAAGAAGACACGTTAGACTTTTGCCGTGAGCTCTCCAACCTGAATATATTTTATTTTGAAGATTTTCTGAAAGTACATCTGTTTAGACACCTGCAAAATTGCTGCAAGCTGACATTTTTATCCCCGAACAAATTATTTAAATGCTAGATTCGGCATCTGCCACAAGGAGAGAGAGAGAGTAAAAAAAAAAAAGACACAGAATGTTATTTCTCAGTTACTAATAACTGTTAAATTCTAACCTATCAAACAAAATGGAACCAAAAAATGGTAGAAGATACCGAGCACGGTATTTTATTTTTTTCTAGACGCTTTTCTTTTGGTCGGACTATGCTAAGAATGTGGTGGTGGTTTTATAACCTCAAACTCAATAATATGCAATTTTTCCTAAGCTCTGTCAAACTGTTTCTCATGGTATCCATGATATAACGCTTACAGGTCCGGCCCTGACAGCAGAGCAGACAGAGAGCTGTCATCCTAAGAGCAGACCCAAAAAAAAAAGACGACTATAAGGAGGATTTGGTAGTTTGTGAAATTTTACCTAATAGTAAGACCGAGCTCAGCATTTTTCTGAAGCAAAACAAGACAGATGAAATCTCTGGGCACTGCAGTCTTTCTGCCTCTCAAAGATTTCCTGTCAGAAGAGCCCTGTATGGGAAAAAAGGTCTTCAATAACATGTTTCCCTTCGCTGAAAGGAATTTAGAGTCTGCCAGTGAAAGGGGCTTACAAAAAAAAAAAAGGAAGATCTAGTTGTGGTTTAAAAGATGAAAAAAAAATGAATGTGATTAGCATATTCAATGGTGTAAACAGACATTGTGGTGGACTATTTTAAGATTATATTGCACCGACCTTGTTTGACATTGGAAAGGAAGCATCACACGATCGGTTACATGGATATTTACAAGCATGTACCAAATAAATGCTACAAACATAGATATTTGGGGGGGTTTTTTTGCAGAAAATGTGTTTTTTGTTAAGCCAGATGTTTTTCATTAAGCCTTATTTGTATTATTATTATTATTATTATTAAAAAAGAAAAGAAAACTAATGAAAGGGACTGTCTAGTGCCAAAAATGCATCTTCCAATGTTAATGCGTATTAATGTGCTATATATGAAACAGCAGTTTGCAAGAAACCAGGACTGTCCACACCAGCTGAGTAAAAGTAATTTCCCTTTTTTTGTTGTTGCTGCAGGAACCAATGAGAATAATGTAATTCAAATCCTAATAATGTCATCAGACAATGTGTTGCGCTTTTCAGAGATCCTATGTACAAGAGCAAGTCTCTTACATTGCACACTATGCATTCTATTTCAGCAGCACAGGAAGTGACTAAATTAAACATAACTGTATAAGCTCAGTGTCTATATAATCAGTGCTACAGCGCCTGTAGTATACATGCAGAGTAATACCTAGGGGAGGGCTTGACTTTAATTTAAAAAATGTAATTTATGCAGAATGCCTGCATCAAATCATGCTAGAAAAAATGCCTGTGCATTATACAAGCAGTAATCTTCGTCTTGCACCAAAGTGAGTTTGGGGACTAGACACTATTTCAGTGCTTCTCACATGTAAAGACGTTGACATTGTTATATAATGGCTCCAAAACGAGTGGCTAAAATGTTGAAATGAAACTGAAAAACTTCATGGAGCACAGAGACCAAAAAAAAAGAACTGTAGTCAACTGGCGTGCAAAACTGCAATTTGGAAACATTTTCTAAATTAGCCACTAATGCCTGCTTTGCTTGGTTCACTTGTCATTCCCTACAGTTCAGGTTTCGGTCCTTGAAACAAACTCACAAAAAAATTGAAACCAATGTAAAAAGAATTCCCGTTGAATTTCAGACATAACTGTTGAGAGGAAGGAGAAGTATTTGTGAATCTGGGTAACCCTTCAGAATGGCAAATTATTTTAAGGTTTAATCTCTTTTTAAAATAATTGATCAAGCCTGTTTTATGTTTTAAAGTGTACTTTACATCAGATTGTAATAGGGTCACGTGTTGTATTGAGGATTCTTCTACTATTTTTGCTTCTATCCATAAAGAAACACCCATGGTAATTAACTGTTGTCCTTGTTCGTCAATATTGTGTTTATGTTTTCCTTGTTATTTCAATGGAATGTTTCTTTTTGGGGGGGTTTTGGGTGGGGGAGGGGGGGCAGTTGGTGGGAATCTCTCTCTCCAGCCTGTTTGTAGTAGAATATATTTAGCAAATCTTGATGATATGTAAAGGGTGGGGGGGGGGGCACTGACCAAGCCTGGGGAAATACTTATCACACACTGGACACCCAGCTTATGGTGATTTGTTATAGACCACATGTTGGACGCCAAGTGTTAACTGCCCTGCCGCACGTTTCCAACTTCCTACAAAAAAATGTTAATTTACGCACTCCAAATAGTAGCTGGATCATTATTTATTAGCTCACTGGTACCAACAAATAGTAATTAGCCGTAAACTGCGAGACGACTGTACTGAGTAAAGAGGACTTTTAGGAATGTTGGAATTGAGAACATCCGGTTATACTTATTAAAACAGCATTACCAGTGAACCTTCTTGGCTTCAGGTCTTTGGAACAACGTGAGTCAACATTGTATCACTGACCCTTGGGAAATGTTATCTCCTCCCACATCAAGGCTGTGCACAGCTCCCTTGATCTCCGATTCCTCCGTAGGATGTAATAATGTATCAAAAACAAAATGGGTTCTTGGATGGGCTCAAAGTTCCACAACATTGACTTCTTTCAGCCACTAAAGAGTGAACTCCGTACACTGAAGGGCATGAATGTATCAAACTACGGTAATGCTCCCTCCCTGCATGCCAAGTCATTTTAACCCACCAGTACGGTTAACCAGACTCAACATAGTTAATGTAAAGACTATAAATGCATTAGTGATGGACAATCTATCACAATCTTCTTGCTCAAAGATCCAAGAATGTTTCAGCCTGAAGGAAATTGCAGAGATAAATTAAGCCTGGTATTTTCCGTTCTGTTCTTGGACCTTTGCTACCGAAGTTTTGACCTTCCTTTAGAATTCTCAGTGGACTCGAATGGAATGTTCTGACAGCAGATCCTTCTTGCACAATGAAGTTATTCCAAGACATGGAGCAGATAAGCATGGAATATTATCCCCGAGCTTCTGTTTATAACTAAAGCATCCATATAACACCGCAGTTAACCCTTAATGAGGAGGTCCTGAACCTTTAATGGGTCTTTCTGGAGACGGGTAGTTATTTCAGGGAGGTCCATCCCAAATACTGCCCTATTCCAAATACTGTCAGCAAAGGGTCCAAAATAAAAAAGGGTTTCTGTAATGATACTTATATTAGCAGGTTTTGGAGTCCAGCAGCCAGATCATCAAAGTCTTCTGCCAGAAGTAGCCACTCATTTCCTAGGTGGTTGAGCACCTGAGCTTTGAGTGGCAGTCAGGTCTTTAGCAGAGCTGAGAGGCTGGAACAAAGAGTAGAAGAGTAGTCAGGCAAGCCGAGGTCAGGAGATAGGAGAAAGCAGAGCAGTCAGGAAAGCAGAGGTCAGTAGGTAGGAGAAGGCAGAGTAGTCAAGCAAGCCGAGGTCAGGAGATAGGAGAAAGCAGAGTAGTCAAGAAAGCCGAGGTCAGTAGGTAGGCAATGGCAGAGTAGTCAGCCAAGCTGAGGTCAGTAGGTAGGAGAAGGCACAGTAGTCAGGCAAGCCAAGGTCAGTAGATAGGAGAAGGCACAGTAGTCAGGCAAGCCGAGGTCAGTAGACAGGAGAAGGCAGAGTAGTCAGGCAAGTTGAGGTCAGTAGATAGGAAAAGGCAGAGTAGTCAGGCAAGCCGAGGTCAGTAGATAGGAGAAGGCAGAGTAGTCAGGCAAGCTGAGGTCAGTGGATAGGAGAAGGCAGAGTAGTCAGGCAAGCCGAGGTCAGTTGGTAGGAGAAGGCAGAGTAGTCAGGAAAACCGAGGTCAATATGTAGCAGAAGGCAGAGTAGTCAGAAAGTCCAAAATCAGCAACAGGTAAATAGAGATCAGTAACAAGCTTGATTATGATGCAGGCAGGAACCACAATAATCCGGCAAAGGTATAGTGACAGGAAGTGGCTTTTATAGACAGGGAGTTAGCACATGAGCAGACAGCTGAGGAGAGTTGATAATTATAGCAAGGCTTTATAGAATCATGGTTATTATAGTTTCTGGGCTGCAATGTGGCTGGGCAGGTTTGTATGGCTCTTAATCCCATGCAAGACTGGTGCTGACTCCGTTGTGTGCTCGACTAGCACTGAGGAATAACCTGCGAAAAGTAAAGAGAGAGAGCACTCCCTTACATGCAAAAAAATGATACAAATGTATTGTGTCTACACAGTGAAAAGGATGCAGTGTAACGCACACAGCAGGCTTGGTGCGTTTCGCAAACAGAAGGTTCCCAACACCCGGTGTGAGCATAGTAAACATGAATTTAAGATTAAGTTACAAAAGTTACCCCCTCAACCAAACACTCTACTGAATTTCAAATGTCCAGAATCACATAAGAGACAATAAATAGACAAATCCAAAAAAGGCAGACTCAGGCGCACCAACTAGCCAAAAGTGGAGCAGGAGTGAATCATAAAAAACACATTTTTATTCTGCCAGCTGTTGTTTATAACCAAACTATATGCACAGTGTATGCACACACATATAAACTCCCATCCATCTAATTTATCAAACATTTATTCAAAACAACAAATAATGACACACAATCTTACTGTGAGCAGCAATAACATCCTTAAGTAAGTGAATGCCATCAGATCTCACCCACAGTTACACATTCTTCACCCTGATAACCTAACCCATGTCTGCTCACAAGCACAGCCCGGAAAAGAGAGAAGGGTAGAATACACAGGGAGTGGTAATTATTTCCTAACTTGTGATGTCACTAAAGGTCTTGAATTGCCTTATGACCATAGCAAAGGCTGCAACTTATCATAATTAGAGCTGAGCGGACACCTGGATATTCGGGTTCGGCGGGTTCGGCCGAACTTTGAAAAAAAGTCTGGGTTCGGGGTCGAACTTGACCCCGAACTTGACCCCGAACTTGACCCCGAACCCGAACCCCATTGAAGTCAATGGGGACCCGAACTTTTGGCCACTAAAATGCCTATAAAAAAGTCCTGGAAAGGGCTAGAGGGCTGCAAAATGAAGTAAAATGTGGGTGAGTGTCCCCATTGATACCAATAGGTCAATTGACCTATTCGTATGAATGGGGACTCTATTTCGGTTTATAGAAAGCCAATAGCCATATAATGCTATTGGCTTTCTATTAACCGAAATAGAGTCCCCATTCATAAGAATAGGTCAATTGACCTATTCTTATGAATGGGGACTCTATTTCGGTTTATAGAAAGCCAATAGCATTACATGTATTCCATAAACCGAAAGTCTATAAGCCGAAAGACATTCGGTTTATAGACTTTCGGTTTATGGAATACATGTACTGCTATTGCTATTCTATAAACCGAAAGTCTATAAACCGAATGTCTTTCGGTTTATAGACTTTCGGTTTATAGCCGAACGCCGAACTCCAACACGAACATACAGTGGAATGTCCGTGTTCAGGTCCGGGGTCCGAATAACATAACGTTCGGTACGAACCCGAACAGTGCGGTTCGGGTTCTCTCAACACTAATCATAATGTAAGAATGGCATGCATGATCCTGGTATCCATATTAGTTTAATCATAGTTGGAAACTCCCAGACCGGCTTCCTATAGAACTCACAGTCTCTCAAGGACATGAACAGAACTCATATAAACAGATCCTCTGTAACTCAATGGTTCAAACTTTTTTTCTCAGCAGGATTATGTTCATACATCAACACATCTCGCCTCCACTTTCTCAGGAGGAAATAGTACTTGTCCATCACACCCATGTGTACACTAGCCCCTCTTATATAGTGAATCTGCCTTCATGGTATATGAAGGACTCTTCCAACTTCTCTAGCTGGATGGGTGCGAACTGTGTCACTGCCATAGAGAAAAAAGATATAATATTATGATGTAGATTTATGCGCAACCTCAGTTTGCAAAGTAAACCCCCACTCGGAGCATAGCATATACCTGCCCATTGCAACTTAGAAGGTTGTAATATTCTACACACGATGACCAAAATTCACCATTTTAGCAACAGAAGTAACGCTTCCCTGTTTTTTATTTTTTATTTTTGTGAGCTTGTGTAATATGTGGTTAACAGAGATATTGGAATTGTCTTCATTAACTTACAGTAGCATGTTGTCAAACCAGTCCCCTGTATTTCCTAGGGCAGAATACTGGTAATTCATTTTAGCGCTGAAAATAACTGTTTCTACAGAAAAAAAAAAAAAAGATGTATTTGTTTTCCCACATAGAGCAGAGTAGAAATCTTTTCCCCGTACCAAATATTGTACGGTTCTTATACAGGGCTGACCTTCTCACCTAAGTCACACTCCCTGGGCTCTTCCTGGAGAATTATATGTCTACACATTTATCACCTAGAATAATTGCCCTGTATATTGCCCTGTATATTAACATCGGGAACCGTATCGGTCACCAAAGGGGCCTCTACGCCATCCACCTACAGATAAATACTCTTATATTCTCCTGTGCATCCCAAATGCATAGAAACTGCATGAACTGGAAAATATATTGTGACACCTTACGACGAGCACTACACAAGCACAAGCGTATACATGTTATATTTAAACACAACCTATTATAGTGGTACGGACATGGACATTGCTAATATTTCGATAATGACATTAATATTATACACAACTGTTGGGTAGGAATGTCCCAAAAAAGTCACAACTGGACACACATTCGATACACATTTTCCACTTAAACCATGCACAAGCTTGCAATGCTGCTAACACAGATTATTTGTATTCTACCGTACAAACAATTTTTAGATGACTTACGACTTGCCTGTGTGGACAGTTCATATCATTTCTTGATTTCAAGCATACGAATGGATGGATAGATTTATTGGTGGATGGACTGATCGACGAACAGACACGCAAGGAGACAGACAGACAGACAGGCGGAAAGATAGACAGTTACTGGTTGCATTTGTGAGTAAAGTATCTATATACACAGTCAAATTCACAGTTTGTTTCGAAACTGTTCGTGTGTTAACCCTTCTTTGAAGAAATGTTTTTTTTTAAAAAATTTTCACAGATTACGATAACCAGGAAATTTACTCTAAATTAAGTGAGACATTTCTGAGATTTTTTTTACTGTTTCAAATCCATATTGTGTATTTTATCAACAAAGCAAGGGTGATGATCTACATCCTATGGAGATATGTTTGGTCTCTCGTAGCATCGTAAAGGAATGCAATAGATAAAATAATCCCGTCGTTTATGGAAAAATCAATTAGTCTTTAGCTTCACATTCCCAGTGACTGAAACATGATATATTTTATATCTCAAAATAATCATTACTTTCAGTTACCTAGGAAACTACAGCCGTGTTTCCCAAAGCAAATTGGGGAGTGATATCCTTCTCTCAGTTTGTATTACTGACATAAAAAAAAAAATAGTTCCTTTTTTCTCTTTCAACCTTTTTTTTACAAGCAGAATTCGGTATCTTCGAAGACTGTGTTTGAATAATAACTTTTACATTTGGGAAATCTGTTTGGAATGCTATCTACAGAACATGCAAAAAAAAAAAATACATATTTAATGCACTAGCAGATATGAAATAACGTGGAAGGCGACTATTTGTATTGAACAAACAGACGTAAAACAGATGCCACAGTTGACTTACTGACTGCAAGGTGAGTGCATACATTTATTTCCCTAGAGTGTCTTCACCACAGCAGCGCTTTAAGAGTTAAATACTCGAAATTCTTTTTTTTTTGGTCTTCATTCATAATAAAAAAAAAAAAAATTTTTTTAAATTAATGCTTAAGTTTCAATAGTTACCATTATTTTTTCAGAATTCCAAATTTGATCATATGTAGAATAAGTATTGACTGCATTATAAGTAGGGAATCCATATCCATCTGTCATGAGAGGGTCCCAAATGTGGGAACTCTGTTCTTCATGACTTGAAATCTTTTCTCCATCTTTGCTCTCTGGCTTTCATTTTTTTTAGGCCTCCACAGCATTGTTTATTTTTGTTTTTATAGTTTTTTTTTTACATTTTATTAAAAAAATGTTTTTAAAGTTCATTTGACTGTTGTAGCTAATAAATATTACCAGTATTTCTTTTAAGTGTGAGGTGCTGCAAAGGCAGTAGGAGAGTTAACTGTATCTTCTCCAAATCCATCTGAAAAGAAAGTTTCACATCCGGAAAGAAAAACTCGGAGGAAAGGTTGGTATGCCAGATGTTCGCTTGAATCCAACCTTAAGGTAACATCATTTCACTGATTTTCTATCATTATTTTTACAGTAAATTCATTTTTTTTTTATTTTTTTTTATTTTTTACAAAAGCAGCTTGTCAAATCCAGATGTTACATGATTAATGGGATTGAACACAGAACCAGGAACAAATCTCACTCTCTCCAGGGATGGGATGGACCGCGTATGTCGTCGTCCCCTCTAGCACATACATTTCGGAACGCACTTTTTTGCAGCCATTTATCACAGTTTGAAAATGACACATTTTATGCAAAACTGCTCCAAGAAATTCTATATCCCTCTGAATAATCTTCGATTTAAATAGTTCACTTCTACCTGAATGTTTAACCTGTAGAGTCGGAGGAAGAAATCTCAGCAGAGACGTTTATACACATTAACGACAGTCAAAAAAACATAATTGTATAAATGGCCCTGCTTTTAACTGAATTAGGTATAAAACTTGGTATTCGCCTAGTTGATTTTCTCAGACAGTGTATTTATAAAACTCAGTTATGGGACAAAGTTCTAAAAGTAATTAATGAGTAGGATTCTATTTGTTTCCAAGTCCATGTTGTTTTCCAGTCTCAGTTGGTTTCCAAACACTGTGCAGTATAAGTACACCTGCCCAGAATACAGCCCAGTGGATTGTTTTTGATCCGTGTCATCTTTCACTTAACATAATCCACTTAAGTTCATATTAAAGGCAAAAAAAAAATATTTTGTCTTGGCTGATTTTTTGTTTGTTTTTTACTCTGAGTTATCATTCCTGAGACATTAAATATTTATTGCAGACGTTCCTTCTACTTATAGGGTTTGATTTGACAGATGTGACAGCCGTGCTTAGAGGAGAGATCAACAATATTTTTCATCATTCCTACATTGGGGGTCATGTATAAAAGTGGCACACATGCAGAGAGTGCCAAATAAGGGTGCTTTTGGCGTGTGCGCCTATGTTTAAAGCAGACTTTCGATAAATTTCGAGAGCCTCTGCTGCATCCTCCAGGTTACTTTCTTTTTGGTTATGCCGGTGCTCATTGTGCCGGAGAAGCCAATGAATAAAAAAAATCCGGTGCCTAATTAGTGTTGGGGAAACTTTGCCAAAAAAAAAACTATTTGGCAGAGGTCCCTGTTGCACACTGCGCGTTCTCTGTTATACATAACAAATGGTGATTGTGACATTTACTGTCTCTCCCAACACTTTGCAGTGCAGGAATTTTTATACATTGTATAAGCCATTCAGACACAAGAGTATCTAGATCCTGGAGGTGTAAATATTGAATTACTAAATAAAAGGTTACTGGAGCATCAGGGAAATCTCTAAGAAAAACTCTGATTAGAAAAACAGGCTTCAGTGAAACATGGATACCTTGTGAAGGTTTAATGATAGAAATAAATTTTAGAAAGCAGTATCTACATCCTAACGTGATCATTAATTAAAGGGACCACTTTGCTTGCCGATTGTTCTGAATCCTCCCCATTCCATCCAAACATGTTTACACCTCATGCGCCAGAGAAATTGGTTTAACCCAATCTCCTGGAATCGCAATACTGTATCTTGTAATGAATGAAATTTAATGAAATGAGTCAAAAAAAAAAAATCCTCTTTTTTTTCTGAAATATTTCTCTTTTTTTGTTTTTCTTTCTGCCTCATTCTAGTAAATACGTAACATGCTGGACAGTACTCTTATATGTGAATTTATACAGGGGGAAAAGGCATTTGATACAGAATATAAACAATTAGAAATGACAGCGACACAGATGTGTGAGATTCTCTCATGTGCTATTCAGTGTTTAGTGGGGATGACAGTCTCAGCACTTTTAATTGTTGCAAAAAGAATGTAAACCGAACCATTTTGGATCATGGTTTTCCAATTTGCAGCGGTTTATCACATGTTTAATAGCTGTCAGGATTAGTATAACGAACCTATCCTTATTACGCACTTCTGTAGTATATATGTAAGATTATATGCATACGCTGACATTGTGGGCAATTATTTACAGAATTTGCACACGGCTGTTAGATGATTTGACAGTAAATAATACTTTAGTTATAAATTGATTTTCTGGCTATTAAAAGTCAACTAAGAAATCTCTTTGAGCAATATGGGATATTAAAAATAGGTAAGAAATACATCTTTTTTTATCTCCAAGCTTTTAATTTAGATGTAATACATTTTTATAATAATTTTCACATAATAACATGATTATCCTAGTGTGTGGCTCCACTAGTTCTGTTCTTGTTAAAATAGTTAGAAAACGAAGGGTTCCGACAGGAGAGAGTGTCTGAATTATTATCTTACATAACTAATTGTTGGGGTGACAACTGCGTCGAATAAATGCTAGCCTGTATTAGACTTTTCTCGCTGAACGAATAGTATCCTGGATCTCCACAGCTCCTGGAAGGCATGGTCCAATGGCATCAATATCATGAGAAGGAAGTGGGTCAAAATGTCTTCCCTTCGTTATTCCAATGTGAAATAATCTCCCAGAAACCAACACATCTTAAATACCTAATAAAATTCCCCTTTCCCCAAAAATACACTGACACCAGATTTTTCGTTGTAAAGTGTGTGTATGAAGAGCAGGGGGAGGGCACAGCTTTTATTAAACAATAAAGTAATTTGCCAAAAACATAAGAATGATCCCTGACACCGACAAGCAACTCTAGATTTTTACATATACAGGATCCGCATCCAGCCGCAAAAACCAACCCGACTCGAGGAACGAGGAATGAGCTAGCACATACCTTACCCCGGGGACCATATCCTAAGAGAATTACTGGCCACAAACCTTGACAAGGTACCATGTATATAATCAGTTTTGGTCATCGGGGATCATTGGGCCACAATCTTAATGGTTAAATTATCGGAAATACATATTAAAATCTGAAAATGAAACAACTATTAGTATGGTATAGATAATAAATTGAAGACAGACTAAATACGCATTGAACAGGGAGTGAGAGGGAAAAACTTGTGATAAAAAGAGGCTGATATTTAGCCTGCAAGCCCTTATAAACCCTTACATGGTCAGTCTTAGTCCTTCCATAGGAGCTTCATGTCCATTCTTCCTCAGTCCTTAGCCCCTTTCTATGAAGTTATGCTATGGTTCTGGAATTCGCAATACTGGCTACACCAGGGCATCTCACTGCTGTAACTGTCAGAATTGTATTTATTTTTTGTTAATTTTAATTGAGTGTGTAACATGGAGGGGTAAATGTTTTTTCAGGAAAACGCGAGCAATCTCAAAGCTGACTCTCTTTATAAATTAGTAAAAATAGATACTCCATCTCTCCTAGAAATATTCGCGGTCTCTTTCCAGGACTCTTCTGAGTTTATAAGGCCGGGGTTTAGTTCCGAATATTCAAAGCAATCGACCGCTGTCTACATGGCCACTGTGTTTCAGGGCGCCAACTCAAGATCAATAAGAAAGAGGTCCTATATATGTTCTCAGATTATAGTTAATAATCTGTCCAAGTTTCTTATATTAACATGACACAAACTTTCCTATGAGTGAATGAAGGTCCAATGATCACAAGAAATGTTTAAGCCCTTTATATAATGAATATAACATTTATTCATTAAAAAAAATCCCCCATTGATCACGATCCTGTAGCATTAATTACCTGTTGAATTTCCAATTTCCCAAAATGTGTATTCTTGCTACATGATCCCCCAAGACCCAGTTCTGCCAATTCCGAATACTGGCAAGGTTATTAAGGTGCTCTTTCATGATTGTGTGTGTTTTATTACACCCGCAATAGAAAATTTATGTTACTCTACTTCAACTAACCTAACAAGACCATATAACTTATTCCCTTTCAAAACTCCAATGTGAATTTTAACACAAAGTGTGTGTGCTGGACAGATGTCATAAATATCTATGATGCAATGGAATTTTACAACATAGGCCCGGGTGTATTGTACCGTGGGTTTGGGACCAGTTTTCTGGTGCTTGGTTCAAAGTGGTGCAAAAGAGAACAAAGATATTTCAAAAATAGGTAATTATTCTGAAAGCTACATGGTCACAGAGGTACGGAATAGAAGAATTACTTTTAAAAAAAGGTTCCGGGTCTTGGAGATATGTAGCTTTTGGTGTACATTTCTCTCTGTGGACATAGTTCACGGCATGCCAGAAGGCATTGGCTTGGCAGGAAGAGTGTCAGCATCATGAGCTGTAGCACTGTCATCCAAACTGACATTGGTCCTGCCCATACACAAACCTCTTTATCTTCATGACCCAGACACACAGATGAAAATTGTGACCACAGATAATGGTCCAGAATCCAGACTGTTAAGCTTATAAATGGACAGTTGTGTTATATGCAGCAGTAATGCTGGTCTTAGTCCAAGATAAGTGCTTGCAACATAAGAATCTGGATAAAATGGTGGACTGCATGATCGAGGGTTGATGGAGGTCCTAGGTGAAAGTCAGCTCTGGAAAAGTTATATTAATGTTAAAAAAGAGGGAGCTCAATTTGTGTGCCTTATATTCTATTTAATGTAAAAGATATAGCCTTAAAATACACAGTGGAGAAATGTCATGATGGACAAAAGTGGATTCCTGTATACATCAATGGTTTGAACATCCTGCCATAGAAATAGACATTGTAATTTTCCTAAAGAAATGATTTATCCTCTTCTACCAAACATATCAAAGTTATTTTGTAAAAATTTAGGTTCCAAACGATAGGGAAAAAAATCTGACATTCTGATCTCTCCAGTAAATCAAACCAATGCACAGATGGGTTTTTTTTCTTCCCTGCTATATCCTTATATCGTGCATGGCTGGATGTGATCATCCAACATTTCCTTTTATCCTTATAAAATGTTACTGCAACAGTTTTATATATTGGCACTCAATATCAAGCCTCATTTCTTTCAATTATCGGAGTAGCAAACCACATGGTATATATTTTTTTTTTTTTAAGTTCTCCAGGACATTTCATGGCGCTTAAAAAAAAAAAAAAAAGATGAGAGCTTCAGAATAGTCTAGCACCTGTTCCGTTACTGCACTGGGATACGCGGAACGTTTCGCAGTGAAAAACCACACATCGGATTTGGTCCCCTTTTTTTTTTCCGCCTTGCGATCAGCTTGCGAGTCTTTATTCTGCTGGAAGGAATGAGAACGAACACAAGCCTAACTGCTGGGTTATTATCCAGGATCTATTATGTTTTACATTTTACAAAAATCTTTAAGTTAGATCTTTGACATTTTACAGCCTGGAAAGATATACACCCCCCGATGAGCGGCTTTGATGTGCATTTTGCGGATTAAATAATCCGCGTGAAAAGCAATGAGTTTCAAGCCAAGAAGAAAACTGTAGAGGAAATTTTGCCTCCTGCAGTGTAAGACGCCAGCAGTCAGTACCTTTTAGCTTAGCCTCTAAATTTAATTTCATACATATTTACAGACTATTTTTCTTCCCACTGCTAATTCTCTCAAGACCAAATTAAGAACAAAGATAGCACAAACTGACTTCATCAAATAAAAATGTTAATATTGCGCATCTCATTAGTGGTTCAAAAATGTTATTTAAATATTTTGCAAAATGTAATAGCTTTGCTGTAATATCGCTTGCAAGTGAAAAGAAGGACTAACATCCCAAGCCAAAGCAGCCCACAGAGGCTTCCCGTCTGTTTATTGAAACCGTCGGAATGTGGAACATTTGAAAAAAAAATATTGAGGAATCAGGTGCCCGACGAGGTATGAATTTTTATGAAGCGACAATGACCTTGATGGTCTGTCTCAAGAAAACTTTCAATGTTCGTTAATACTAGAAATTTCATAGCTTTATTAACAAAACTTTTAATTTAAGAACTCTGGGCATTGTATTATTTTTAAACTTTATTTGATTTCTTGGAAACAGGATTAGGAATATTAAAGTGGGACGAAAGATACACACAATCATTTTTTTTTCCATTCAAAATAAATGGCCGCATTAATATTAATTAAATGCTTTTTGAATTGTTTTTCTACCATTCAGCCATCACGAGATATTAGAAATAAGGGCTGGGATTAAAAGCTATTGGTTTCCATTTGAAAAAGTATGACCTTAGCTCATAAGTCATTCCGGACCTGGGATACATTTGAAACGACAACAATCAATGATTGTCTTGAAAAATCTGATAAAACTCAGGTATCGTTCCCAGACATACAGAGATCGGCGCACTAACCGTAAACATATCAATACATCAATACATACAGGTGAAAAGCTATATTACTCAAGTAATCAAAAACTTTTACAACAAGGATTGCCCCCCTAGGTAATCAAACTGGCATTAAAAAGACATTCCATGAAAACATGATATGCTCTACTTAGTAGACATATGGATACTGATCTGCAACCTAAGGGAAGTGATTCACGGCCTAGACAGATGCCAAGGATTGAACCTCAGCACATTATCAACTGTAAATTGTATATTTGTGATCTACTAACTTCAGCTATAGGCCATTATGCCTATATGTCACTTGAACTTCAGTTTCGACTTCCCAGACTGTGATGAACCTTATACAGATCTTTAACATGGTTTGTGGACATGCCCTCTTGTCCAACAATTCTACGAGGTCAATAAGAGGCCTCCCGGGGAGGTGGGGTGAGCCTGTTAAAGGTTGGAGGTAAAGATTAGCAATAATGTCCACCTCCAATCTCGACTTTTAGTAGATAGGCCACAATTACTTATTTTATATTTGGATTCGTCGAGTCACATTCTTTGCAAAAGTTTTCTGGTAGTTTTAGAATTTTATTCATTATTATACCGGCGATTGTTTAAAAAAAAGACTGAGGGGTAAAGCTCAGAACCTAAAATGCTCGGTAAAAGCCCAATAACTCGGATAGTTTTTATATTTTCCCCTTGGCAAGCTTTTACCTTGCATCTTTCACCATTGTTCTTCCTGTTGTTGTGTTATCCAAACAAACCCATTAACTAATTAAGGACAACGACCTTCTCTAACCAAATTTTATCTTATGCCCTGTTTCAATAAACTATGTTGTTAAGTGCATAGCCTGACAGAGTCTACAAATGTCATGTTACGCTCTGGTTTATTCTCTATTTATTGATATGTTAATTAAACTATAACTCACCTCAATGTGCGAAAATTGTTTTTAAACCCCAAAGGTGCCACTTTTCAATGAATGTTTTTCATTTGCAAACATGTTTAAAGAAGGCGTAACGTAGCAAAATGTTCAGTTTTTATTAAATAATTAAAGCCTTCTTTGATGGTGTCTCCCATAATCAACAGTAAAAATTAAAAAGTGCTTGGATTCCATTTTTTTTTAAAGTCATGTCAAAGCTTGCATACTATATTTAAAATTCTCCAGGAACTCTCAGTTACAGAGAGTAACATTTTAATTTAGCTGCACAGTTCTACCCTCTGGCAACAGATACTAATGGACAAAACATCAATTCCATCTTTTTTTTAAAAAAAATGTATTAAAATTAAATGTTCTGCAGCCAAAAATGAAACAGCTCCATGGTCCGACGCAGAGCTTAATATTCAAGATCATGTGGATCATGAGTTTTCTGCTCTCCACATCCCAAAGTATCGCTCAGTTTTACCTTAATTTCACTCCATGGTCACTCCGAAGACATCGTTTGTAAAAATAACACATGTACAATTTCAATATTCACACAGCGGAGCCAAAAATAAATTATAATAAAGAAAACCCAGACGCGTTTGTTAATCTTTTATTTAAAAGATGAAAATCATCAGGTCTTCATAATATTTAAAACAAAATAGTTGTGAAAATATATACAGTCTATATAGATCCTTAAAAAAAAAAAAAGGCCAAGATTGAATGCAGATGCAAAACTCAACAGTACGCAAGAACCATCCAGAAATCTAACGTACAATAATGAAATTAGTGGGTTAGACAGATAGCCAAGATTCTTGTGCTGCCATTTCTTAAGAAGTTTGGGAATACAAAACCACAGAAGGACTATTTCTAGTCCATTTGGCTGGATCGTCAGAAAACCACTGCTCCCTGGGTTCATCCATTTCCAAAAACATTTAGATATTTTCGATGGAAATGAATAGAGCCACATGTTGAGGGGTTTCCGAGTTAGCTTCAAAACAAATGCAACTTGTCATATTTCCTAGTGGACAAGTCAAGTACAATTTTATCACAACCTTAACGTGTTTTTTTTAATGACTAAAAGACAAGGGGGGGGGGGGGAAATCACATAATTTAATAGCGGAAAGAAAGTTAAAAAAAAAGTCTTCTTTATGAAAATCAATATAATTTTGGAATTCTTTAAGCAAAATAATGATTTAGCCCAGACTTGTTTCGATGATAATTGATTTCCTGGTTTCTATGGTCAAGGTACAGCCTCAGGCGCTGGACTTAACGGAACCCAGACGTTAATTGATGACCTTGCATTCTTACCTGACAGTACTTGTTGAAATGGTCATTCTAGGCGTCCTGCCATATGTCATGTTTTCCTCCAAAGGTTGGAAGGAATAAGCAAACATTTTCTTAAAAAAAAAAGAAAAGTTTAACTTTAGGAAACAGTTGTACAAAGTCAAATGAGGAAGATAGTTAAAGTCGTTTTGGCATTTTTGTTAGTCAGTAAGCAAATCGAGTTTAGTGTTATTTTTAACCATTTTGTTATCCTCAATCAACAATGGCCCCAGCAATGTACAGCTACAGCCTTATGCCGTACAGGTACAGACCTCTACCTTCGGATGAGGAGGCTCAAGAAATGTCACGTGTCTCATTTTGACTGTACACGGAATGTTAGCAAATATCCATCTGATCAAGATTGTTCTAGGTCAATCTAGAATACAAGTTAGCTAATCAGATGCCCACAGCCCTCTGACTAGCTGTTAATGATCCCAGGAGGTCTATTACCTTTATTGTTACTCACTGGCACAATATGTGCCTCTAAGCTGACCAGCTGACAGTATAACAAATACATATAGAAGTTATATTTATTTCGATAAGAAGATATCAAGTATACAGATATATGGGGCTACCCAATTAATTACCCCAATAATCAAAGATAATACCACAAACTGATCTAAAAACAGCCATTTCTTTGCTGAGTTTACAGTTTTTTTTACTTTCCAATTAAATATGTTTTTTATTCAGCTGTAAATTCCAAACGTATGTATAAAAGAAAATCCGTACATGAACATCTGAAAGCAGAGAGTTATCTCCTTGGGATTCAAAGCTTACTAATGAAATCATTTCTCTTTTTGCAAGACATGCAGCCAATAGTAACTCCTGCATTTGATGCCTTATGGGAAATGCATGCTTTCCATTTGTCGGGGTAAAGGATCATTATACAGATATTTCTAGCTGGTGATGGCACAATTGCATTTTCTATGGTATTTTAAATATTGTTTATATTGTGAATGTAGAAAAGAAAACTCTAAAAAAATGATCTATGTATACATTGTGTTAAAACTGCAAACAGAAATGTTAATAGCCATCAAACCAAGTGCCTGCTTTGACAGCTAAAGTCTCTTCCTGCTAAACAGTGACCGTGGGGCATGGACGGATTAAGTATAGTAGTAGCAGTCTGCACAAGGTCCCCGGAGTTTTTTTTGGGGCAAACTTGGTGGTACAAATAACTGCATGGAAAGTGTCAAAATACCCTGGGTTATCTACTATGGAAAAAATATGTGCATGTGGGGATTGGTTCAGGAATTCATGAAAGATATTAATTTTACAATGTCACTATTACTCATTTAGAAAAGAAAAAAACCTGACAGAAATAGAACTGCGCTACTTGTACTTATTGCATTATAACTTATAAAGAAAAGCAAAAAAACGTAAAAACATTGGACACTCCGAAACTTTTTTTTTAAATTCTCTACAGCCATAGTATAAATACAAACAACCCTCTACTGCGAGCATGCTTCAATGTAGCAGATATTGTAATTATTAATATTATATGGTTCTCAATTCTTAACTAAACAAGAACAAACATTTCCTTTCAAATAAATGGTGCATGCCGAATAACTCTGTGCATCTGTGTATGGGCATGGAAAGAACTGGTTTTAAAAAGCACCAATTATCGCAAGAAAGAGGTCAACTCCCTTTACCCCCCCACACTTTTTTTTCTGCCCCCCCCCCCCATAATATTTACTCTACTAGCCAATGTTAGTCCCTGACAGGTGATGGATCAGAACTTACCTTGACAGCCAAGCAGGCTTAATTAAACCATCTTTCTAGTTAATACATTACTTACAAATCTGGGACATGGCGTCTCCAGAACCCTGCTCCTCTAATTTATAGAAATAAAGTGATACTGCAGAATACATCAGAAGAGCGTGTATTCATTTAATTGCTGGTATTTTGCACCGGGCCATTAATCTCTGTCCAATTGCAGTGAGTTGTTTTTTTTTTTTTTGGAACATGCGTGGAGACAGTCAATGGGACGATGACAATACTGGGGATGTGTTTAAAGATTCGTGCCCTACTTCTAGCTGCAGATCTTTCATCCATCTGTATAATAAGCCGGGGGCTCGCTACCGAGGAAGCAATGCACTTTCTGAAGTGTCGACACGGGGGTCTGAGAGATGCACCTGCAACCTATTTCCTACTTATAATAAACATAACCAAATAAAGAATCAACAGTCAGCAGGAACCTTCATTTACTCTTCAGGAAGATTAAAATTCACTGATTGCCTGCATGAAACCTGCAAATGTTTTACATAGGAAAGGCTTCCAAATTACATATATTCCTTTACTCGACATCTACGCAGGGCTGAGAGGGTTCAGCACAGAGCTGGTGGGTTTAATCTGTGTATTAATCTGTGGGGGGATTAAACAGAGACACGAAAATTGAAGTAGAGGGAATACTAGGTGAATTGCAAAGGGTAGGGTCTTTACTGGCAGGGCAGGAGGTTTGGAGCTATGCAATGGTAGCACTGGGTCTACTGCCTCCCTCTTCATTCTACTGTTGCCCCCGTCCAGCCTGCCTCCCTAGGCCTAGGTATAAATACATCACTGAATGTGTATAGTAAAATGCAGAAATCGCATTAGAAATGACAATCAGCCCCCTTTAAATCATGCAATTACACGATGTGCTCACTGTAGAGCCAACCGTATGCGGAGCAGGGGTCCCATTCTTTGCAGAAATCCAACCCAAATCCACTCTAAGCCTGTTAACCCCCGCTGGTTTGGGTTTACGCATTGAATCGCAGGCTGACAAATCCAAAGCTAATACTGTTCAACCATGTTAATTGGCTGACAAGCGAGATTTGCAATGAAAAAAAAAAATGATTTAGGATACTGTATAGAAATATATGTGGCTTTTTAAAAATTATTATGAAACATTAACAAGAAAGATATGGAGAAAAAGAAAAGGTTCCAATTCATGAATGGGACAAATAGTATAGAGGAAAAAAAAATATATATTTTTCTTGAAGATTCAGCAAACGACATGATATTTTGGGAGAAACACAAAACATAGTCATATATTTCTTTCTTTCTGCATTGAAATAACTGTGTGCACAAACTGCTAGGATAGACTCTCTGGTTCAAGTGTCCTGAAATGTAATTTATTACTTGGTTATAAAGTGTGAGATAAAACAATGAAAGCGAAGGAGAGGGGAAAAAAAGCAACAAAAATGTATCAGTGCAGAAAATAAAATAACTACATATCGAAAAAAGGAAAACAAATAAGAGGCAGCGCAGGATGAATAGCTAAGGAAAAAACAAAAAAAAACAAAAGACAAAGAATAATAAGGAAAAAATAAAAATACCAAATGTGGAAAAATCCACCGAATGACAGCAATAGAATGGGGATTGCACAGAGTCTGGGCCCCATTGATGTTTATTAGAAACACAGCTAGCCAGAGATGCCTGTATTACTAAACAAACTCACACACATGTGAAGACCTGCATGTCAGGCAGCAAGGTCAGACAGAGACATACATTAAGCATATGCTAACCTTGATCATGCAATCCAGCCTGTAGAACAGGCTTCTGCATTCATTTATATTAATCAGTAATCCAATCAATGTCATCATATTCCACAGGCATGTCTATAGTTCTCTCTATGTATTTTTATCTATCTGTCTATCTATCTATCTATCTATCTATCTATCTATCTATCTATCTATCTGTCTCTATCTTTCTTTGTTTTATTACTTCCTTCTTTCTTCTATGTTTTCTATATCTCTCTTCTGTTTCTTTATTTCTTTCTTTCGTCTATGTTTCTTTCCTTCTCTCTCATACTCCCTCTTTTCTCCTCTTCCTTCCATCCCTTTTTCCTTCCTTCCTTCCATCCTTCTTTCCTTACCTTTTTCGTTCCTTCCTTCCTTTTTTTTCATCTTTACTTTGTTTTTACAATTTTACCCTCCTTCTTTCTCTCTTTCTTCTGTTCTTCCTGTCTTTTTTCACATTGAAGCTATTCTGGGATCTATTGACTAAAGTCTGAGTTTAGATTTCAAGATGAGAACTCATCCTTCAATTCAACTTGATGTATTGCCACCAGTGGTCCCAGACGCCGCAAGCACCAAAACGCCACTTTTTGTTCCTGGCCCTCTGGATCACTGCCAAAAAAATCACCAGACCTCCCGACATCACGTGTGACATCAAGGAAGTGTGCCCGAAAGTTTGGATGCTGCGTTATTCGGCAAAAGGTATCTAGTGCCTGCTTTGGGGATCGGCTCCATTTTCCTTGTCAGACTGAGGCCACTCAATGTAGCCTCATCTGACAGGTGGGATCCCGCTGCCAGGCCCTGCTAACGTTATATGCCGGCCTAGCGTCTTTTGGGACCCTTAGAATAAGACAGCGTAGAAAATCATCAAATGAGGATAAAGGATTCTCAGAGAATTCTTTCTCTACCATTTCATTTATATACAGTAATGTTAAATAAAGTATATATGAAATGTATTTTTATTGAAACATTTCAATGCTAGAACACATCTTATGTGTTCTATGGACAGTCTTAACTTTTAAAGGAATCAAATACAGTCCAGGGATAATGAACAATAGTGGTGAGAGAGTAGGGGGGGGGGGGGGGGGGGGTTGCGGGAAGCTGACTTTGTAACCTGTGCAGAAGGTCATGTGGAAAGTAATAATGTAATTTTTGATCTGATAATAATGCAGCCCCAGGCACCATAACATTTGTTACAAAAATATCTGGTGTGTCAGGTTCTGAATGACTGGGTTATAAAAGCCCTTCCTAAATGGCACCCAACATGAAAAAATGTTCTGAAACAAAATTACAAAAAATGGTGTAGACGAGAGATGGTCTATGGAAATAAAGTCCAAATCTAGAGCATCAGGTCATTTCTTTCTGCACAAAGGACACAACTACTTTAGACATACGTTTCGGCCTAACACAAGCCATGTCATCAGAGCAGAAGCGCCTTTTGCTGTAAGCGGGGCCAGCCACGGCGGACGCGAGCCCCGTAACTCAGTATGAATAGATCTAAATTGCCTTGGGCCTCATTTTTTTATATTAAGTCACCCTGTGAATTATTCCTTGGACAATGCTTATACTTTAAATGTAGAGAATAATAATAACATTTAAAAAAATATATTCATTATGTCAGCATAATTGAAAACAAATGTATACATTTAGAGAAAAAAAATCTGTCTGTGGCTTCTCCTGTTTATGACATGCAAAGTACACATTTCCCACTGAATGTAGTTAATTTGCATGCAAAACCACAGGTGATGTCATAAACACGAGACACCTCAGAAAGAAACATGTCATCACAATTAACTCTTATTTTATTCCTTCCAATTCTGCTAATTGTAAGGAATGTTCTCTCTCTACATTCACAGTAGACACAACAAGGGTCTATTCAATAAAGAGAGAATGGCAGTGAATAGAGATGGGAATGTCAAACGTTGGACCACTGTAGCCAAGATGGAAACACCCTGTAATGCAAATGAATGGGAGCATTTGTCCAACTCATTTTTGCTATAAGAGGATCTCATAATACCCCACAATTTGTACGATAAGACTAATTTACACCATAACCCCAGACTCAATGTGCCTACCCAACAATTTCCTTATTTATTTATTTTTGGAAAAAAAAAAAAACATTCTTAAAACCAAACACACACACAAAAAAATGACTTGCCAGAAACCCAGCTCTTGGCTAAAAATAGAGATATTTGTGGAAGTCAGAGTGAGAAAGTAGGCTTAAATCTAGCCACTGCATGTTATATGTTTTTATTGTAAAAATATAGCTATAAAGTCAATTTTGGTTTTTATAATATACATTAGCAGCTAAGCTCTACCGTCTAGGTTTGGGGAGACAAGCAACCACATTAAATGTAAAGGAGCGGTTCCTTATTCTCCTTGCAATGTTCCATAATTCTCTAATTCCGTTAGCATCTCTCACTTGGCATCTCACTGGCCCAGGAATCTGATGCAATAACTCACAGAGTTCTGTTCTATTTACTGTGTACAGTAGAGGGATTCAGTTACTTTCTTACCCAACCTAACCTTTATGTGCCTTCAGGGATGTTGTAAATGTGTACTCTGCTTTTATGAATTAAGTAATAATTGTGGAAGAATGGGGTCCTTCTATCCACTTTAGCAAGTTTGTATTATGGTTGGCAGATCGACCCTGCAGCTGTGCTACATTTTATGATATCTACATGAAAATGTAAGGCAGATATTGCATGCCAAATTGACTGCAGTAACACTTCCTTCTTCAGGACAAACACAGCTGGTCGACGGGGCTTTCTCCCAGGTATAGCGACACAGTTTGAGATGTACAATATATTCTCTCTTGGACAGAAAAATATGCAACCTTAGGACTCTTCTGTGTGCTAATAAAGATAGAGTATTTTATTTTTTTAGAGATACAGAGAAAAGAGTTGTGTCATTGATTTCGGTTGTATGTTAATAGGCTGATCATATCCTGACTCTCCCAGCAGGTAGCTCATAAATGCATAAACATTTGCAGATTTAATGGGAAGGGGAGGGCTTGGTTTGCCAGTTGAGGTCAAGCGAACGTGGATTTATCTCTCAAACAGGACGAAACGCGCAGGGGACGGGCTGAGCATAATGAAAGTGAACCCAAATGGTTTTTCGACCTGCTGATGGTGTCAGGAAGGTCGCGACGAGTTGTCATTACTGAGGAACATCAGGTTCCCTATAATTTCCAAGACATTTGCATATCCACAGGTAGCCAGATAAGTGACCATTACATTTTGAAGGGAAGGAGAAACAGATGGCGAGGCAGGAGATCATCCGTCTGCCCTGAATGCAAATCACAGGAATGTATTCAACTTCACGGACACAGCCAAATATCGGTGCTTGTATGAAAATGATCTAACACTAGGTTGAGATATGCTATAGCGAGGGGCACTGTAGGTGCTCTCGAGATCGTTACCCTCTACGACAGGCACAGGGAAATCTTTCTAATAATACTTTCCCAGTGATGAGGAAGGGAGGGGCGGGTGCTATGGGAAGGGCAGAGGGGTAATAGTAATTGGAAAGTCCCTCCCAGGTGCTTTTAATTGAGACATGCCTCCGATATCAGGTAATTATTTAGAATGTGATTCTGAGAGACACACATTTAATCAACATGTCCAATGCTGGACCAAGTTTAAGGATGATTATCTCATGACAGGGGTAGCTTCAATCATCAGGGACATGTATTCGCCTAGAAATAACTGAAAACCAGACTGTGGGGTAGAAATAACGGCCACAGCACTTTATTTAAATAGTCATTGCATTATATTTGTAACATTCCATAACATATTCCAGTATTACACAATGATTAACATAACATTGCATATAACATCAGAAAACCAACCAAGCATGCACGAGTATCCAGGTGGCTGCCGAATGACTTCCGTGTTCTGGGCATATACCAATGCCCCCCTCACATCCTGAGGTTCAAGGTAACACTTTCTTCTCCAACCTCCCACCAGAGTCTTGATTGACTCCCCCCATTTCCGTTCCTCCATTAACCCTCCTGGATACTCGGCAAGCTTCGGCCAACGCTGTCACATGAAGATAGAGAAACACAACTTAACAGAAAAAAGGGGGAGGGTGGGTGGGGCAACAGGGAGGGGGTCCTATTCTTTAAAATGGCTGCCTTACTTCCTGTTCCCTAACTTTTATTAATTCACAACTCCTCCCACTATTCCTCTAATAGGCTGGACATGTCCCCTCAGCACCCTGTCATGAACACCCCTCCCTGACCTTGTCTGGGGGCTACAAAACATTTTTTTTTAAATTTCAAGTGGATGTAGCAGTTGAAACAGTAACATTGCTGGCCACGGGGGGGTGGCATCATGCGCGATTCATTGTTTTCGATCCCACTTGGTAAATATAAGACTAAGGCAGATTATCTGTGAATAAATATTTTTTTTCACAGTTACAATGGCTTATAGTGTGAAAAAAATGATTTTTAGGATGCCTGCAAGGTAAAAAAAAAAACTGATTTTAATTTTGTTTTTTAAACTTGCTTCAACCAGCATTTCTCCCCTCACTCATAACCCAAGATGTCTCCTAAACTGTCTGTGGCACCCACGCATTCTACTTCCCATACCCCACGCATTCCAATTCCCATATCATAAATACACAGGTTTTAAAAACCTAAAATGTCTTAACAAGATACTGGCCTATATTAGAGATGTCTATGTCCATGATCATTTGTGAGATCTGCTTACATATAGAATCACTATCTATAGCTATGTATAGACCTATGATACTTTATATCTCCAACAACCGTTACCATGCTACAAAGGCTGTATTAGCATGAGAAGCTAAAGATCGTAGACAGGTCGAGCCGTGAGCAATCCAACAGAGATGTTAACCCTTCCTGAGCCATCAAAGGAAAAGATTGCTCTGTTTCTCTGCTAATGAAAGGGTTATGTATCATACTGAGTTCAATTCCTTAGAATGACTGAACTAATATCGCTCAAAATGAGGTTGTATTTGAAATGCAAAGGGGATGGTTTTTTTTTTTGAAGGCAGATTTCTTGCTTGTAAAACTCAATGAATAATTGCATGTAGTATTAGAGGAGAGACGTAGTGAGTCAATAGCAATCATTGGGGCAGCCAGAGAGGTTTAAATGTGATCCATGGACATTGATTTCACACAATCCATGCCGGTGAATTATACAACACGCATTGCTCTTACTCATTCCACAAAAACTAAAAACAAAGGCTCTGCCTAAAAAAAAAAAAAAAACCCCCAGCAAAACAAAAAAAGATCCTCACTATAAAACATAACGGGATTTTCTTCCAAATCTAACCTTCAGCTGCCAATTAGCTGAATTCTACATAATAGAGCAGGAAAATGCAAAAGTATTGAAACATCTCGGATTTCAGCATGAAGTATTATTCTGGACACAAAAATGTCTGGTGCCAATGCTGACTCTACCTCATAATCAAAATAACCCTGAGCCAAAATCCCAAGGAAAGCTGTCCTGGGTATTTTATGTCCTGTCATAATGCTACAAGTAAAATAATGGCATTTAACTGCAGACTACGTCATGTTCCCGGTTCCATGCACTCCGCTGATGTAACCTTCGCTATTAATAAAGCTATTCAGCAAACCCCCAAGCATGCTAACTCAATGCACCTTTATGATGGGTCCTGGCAATGCCAAGTGGTGTTAATTAGGGATGTGGGACTTCTCAGTAAACAGCTGCACAGGACTGAATACTCACCGTGGATCCGGCAGCTTCCACACCTGAAAATAGCCCCCCCAGGGGGGGGGGGGGGGGGGGCAAAATAGAAGTTCTTACCTCTTTTTTTTTCCAATAAAATATCGACTTTGTTATTGACTCCGCAACCTTAACATTGGCCTCAAGGCGATTTCTTTTACTGCCATACCAGTTAAATTCTGGCTGGGTGGTACCTCTAGGGGGGAAAGCAGCCCAAGTTACCCCCCATCAGTCTTAAATTAACCCATGAGGGATGGTAAAGGAGAGAGAAAAGCAAACACTATCTACAGTGGTAATGTAGGTAGTTCCCCAGCTAAATTACTTTTTTTTTTCCTTTTAAAGGACAACTGTAGCAAAAACATAAGTAATGTTTAATTGTAAGATTACATTGAGTGTAGACATTTTAAACAGAAATGTGTTAATAAAAGAATATAAAAAGACACCTGTTTGCCATGTGTTTGTGCTGGCTCCTGGTTATGATGTAACCTTGTGACATTGGATACAAATTACCTATTCTCTATAAAAGATGCTCTTTGCTGATTAAACCACAACGTGATATCATAAGACAAAGCTGGGCCATATGTAGTTCCCCAGCTAAATATTTTTTTTTCCTTTAAAAGGACAAATAAGTCGATGGGACCTGATGGGATACATCCAAAGTTATTAAAAGAACTTAGTGGTGTACTAGCAAAACCGTTAACAGATTTATTTAACCAATCATTGTTAACGGGAGTAGTTCCAGAAGATTGGAAATTAGCTAATGTTGTGCCCATTCACAAGAAAGGTAGTAAGGAGGAGGCGGGCAACTATAGACCAGTAAGTCTTACTTCAGTAGTGGGGAAAATAATGGAAACCTTGTTAAAGAATAGGATTGTTGAACATCTAAAGTCGCTTGGATTTCAAGATCAGAGACAGCATGGGTTTACTTCAGGGAGATCATGCCAAACTAATCTTATTGATTTTTTTGATTGGGTAACTAAAATAATAGATCAGGGTGGTGCAGTAGACATTGCTTACCTGGATTTCAGTAAGGCTTTTGACACTGTCGCACATAGAAGGCTTATCAATAAACTGAAATCTTTGAGTTTGGATTTCAATATTGTTGAATGGATTAGACAATGGCTGAGTGACAGGCAACAGAGGGTTGTAGTCAATGGGGTATATTCGATGCAAGGTCTTGTTACTAGCGGGGTACCTCAGGGATCTGTTCTTGGACCCATTCTCTTTAATATTTTTATTAGCGATATTGCAGAAGGTCTTGTTGGCAAAGTATGTCTTTTTGCCGATGATACAAAGATTTGCAGCAGGGTTGATATTCATGGAGGGATAAGCCAAATGGCAAATGATTTAGCTAAACTAGAAAAATAGTCAGAGCAGTGGCAACTGGCATTTATTGTGGACAAGTGCAAGATTATGCACCTTGGGCGTAAAAACCCAAAAGCAGAATATAGACTATTTGGTACAGTCCTAACCTCAACATCTGAGGAAAGGGATTTAGGAGTAATAATTTCAGAGGACTTGAAGGTAGGTAGGCAATGCAATAGAGCAGCAGGAAATGCTAGCAGAATGCTTGGTTGCATAGGGAGAGGTATTAGCAGTAGGAAGAGGGAAGTGCTCATGCCATTGTACAGAGCACTGGTGAGACCTCACTTGGAGTATTGTACGCAGTACTGGAGACCGTATCTCCAGAAGGATATTGATACTTTGGAGAGAGTTCAGAGAAGGGCTACTAAACTGGTTCATGGGTTGAAGGATAAAACTTACCAGGAAAGGTTAAAGCATCTTAACATGTATAGCTTGGAGGAAAGACGTAACAGGGGGGATATGATAGAAACATTTAAATACATAAAGGGATTCAACACAGTAAAGGAAGAGAGTATACTTAAAAGAAGAAAAACTACCACAACTAGAGGACATAGTCTTAAATTAGAGGGGCAACGATTTAAAAGTAATATCAGGAAGTATTACTTTACTGAGAGGGTAGTGGATGTATGGAATAGCCTGCCAGCAGAAGTGGTAGAGGTAAACACAGTCAAGGATTTTAAGCATGCGTGGGATAGACACAAGGCTATCCTAGCTATAAGACCGGGAAAGGGGGACTAATAAAAGTACTGAAAAAAAAAAAAAATTGGGCAGACTAGATGGACCGAAGGGTTCTTATCTGCCGACACATTCTATGTTTCTAAGGTAGCAAAAACATAAGTAATGTTTAACTGAAAGATTACATTGAGTGTAGAAATGTTAAAAAGAAATGTGTTAATAGAAGAATATAAATAATGTACCTAATTGAGCCTTCTTTGCTCTGTATAGCTCTAATAGGGAGCGGACATGTTGTTTAGAATCTTAGCACAGTTGCTCATTCACCTTGGGTCAGATGAAGGAAGATCTGACCCAAGATTCTAAACAACATGTCAGCCGCCTGTTAGAGCTACACAGAGCAAAGAGGGCTCAATAAGGTACATTATTTATAGTCTTTCATTAAAGCACTCCTATACAAACTATCTACACTTGATGCAATCTTTCAAATAAACATTAGTTCCTTTTTTGCTACAGTTGCAATTTAATCTGATTCTCTGCCTTCCCACTGCAATGGGTGTTTAATAATAATGACTCTTGAGGTCACATTACTCACGCAGTAAATCCGGCAATGCGAGCGTTACTTTCCACACCAGCAAGCACTGCCCAAATATCAGGACTCTGGTCCAGTTATAATAATTATAACATTCTGTTCAGCATTGTATATTTTCTCAAAGAATGCATGAGTTTGTACTTTGTACAGATATTGTCTGCCAATGAGTGTCACAAACATATTCAAACTCACAGGGTATCTCTGATATCCACTAGAATCCTGCTGCTTTATCTAGAGTGAAGCTAGACACTAGTCTTTCCATTAATATCATTTATAGGAAGGTGTAACCCTTTCACGTCAGGTGCTTGCTGCCATTGATGTGCCCAGAGCACCAGACAAAGCCAATTCACTTTATCACATGAGGCATACTAATACTGTGATTGGTTATCACAGCAATGATGTGCCTGGCAGAGGCACACGGGAGCATCATATGGTCTTTAATATCGAACATATATCTATGTAAAGGATTACGCTTCACCAGACGGACATACATATGTACAACTGAAAGATATTAAACATATGGGTTTTGTTTTTTTTAAAAAGTACCAAAACATGAGGACACAGTCTTAAATTAGACGGGCAAAGATTTAAAAGTAATATCAGGAACTATTGCTTTACTGATATGGTAGTGGATGTATGGAATAGCCTTCCAGCGGAGGTGGCGGAGGTAAACACAGTGAAGGCATTTAAACATCCGTGAGATAGGCACAAGGCTATCCTAGTTATAAGATAAGGCCAGGGACTAGTAGAAGTATTTAGAAAATTGTGCAGACTAGATGGGGCTTATGGTTCTTATCTGCCGGTGACACATTCTATGTTTTTATGTATTGACTGCAAAAAGTCAGACCAAAATAACGGAGATGGAAAAATGTTCCACTTTTTTCCATCTTTTTTTTTTCTTAGTTTTTTTTAAACTGAGTTAAAACTGACACAAAATAAGCCACAAAAATAGAGTTAAATTTTAAAAACAGGGCCAGGCGAATCACTATTTCCTATCTAATCTATTTCTACGTCTAAGTTTTGCAACTCGGTACGCTTTTGCATAGATACTAGTGAAACTATCGTTTCCTATCATTGTCTTGAGTTCTGTTCGACACACTTGGAACTGTACAGGCGTTAGGCGAGGATGTTGCAGAGTCTCTGACAACCCACACGGCAACCTCAATAAATAAAGTTCATCCGCTGTAAGTGTCTCAGTATCGCACAAGTGGCTGTAATCAAATCTCGGACAGATGAGCTCCATACAGATAGTTTATGTCATTAATTTACTGCTGCTTAGTGATTCTGCTAGATGGCACGGTGATATTATTTGTGACAACACTAAATAAAGTAAACTAGCGAGAGTAAGATAAGTGATGTATTACCAAGATTAATCACACCTCGAAACGCACGGGGCTGTAAAGCCTACAGCTGCTAAACCCGGCTCACTTCATTTTACTCTCATTTGTCAGTTTCACAGCCAGTGGCTCAAAGACAATACAAAGGTAAATGAAGACAAAATATGATTTAAAAGCAGAGCTCGAAAACAGTCTAAATGAAATAAATCAGGAACGAAGGGTCTGAAACCACCGATAACTAAACAGCCTCAGACTTTTAAATATCCCCCCTACCCTTTGCCAATGCGTTTCGCGTTAGGAGATGCCAAGAACCTGCTTTGCTGGAAATCAAAGTGTTTTTTAACGATCTTGAATCCTGTTTTAATCATGCCAGGAAGGTAGATAAGGCTTAATAAAGGCTTTCCTTAATATCCCTGCTATTTTTCTTCACAGGTTGAAGGAAGTAAACCTTTGATTAGTTATCAATATTCCACGATTTCCAATAAACTGCCTTCGGGGGTTTGGAAGACGAGTTTAAGATGGATGAGAAGATAGCTGTAGGAGTGGGAAAAAAGACAGAAAAAGTGGTATTTTGGCCTGATTTACATCTTCTTTAATGGATGGAGAGTAATATGGTTAAAATGGAATACTATTTATTATAGTATATGTTTGTTATATATTTTTATATACATCTGAAGTTATATTTTTAAACTATTTAGTGCTCCCTGTAACTCTATGTAAAGTTCCCAGTGAACCCTGCAGTTCTGCAAAGACTTCACACTGAACCCTGCAGCTCCCCATTACTTTACTCCTGAGCCCTGCAGCTCTCCATAGACTTTACTGCTGAACCCCGAAGATCTCCATAGACTTCGCACTGAACCCTGCAACTTTCCATAAACTTCACACCAATCCCTGCATCTCTCCATAGACTTCACATTGAACCCCGCAGCTCTCCATTACTTTACTCCTGAGCCCTGCAGCTCTCCATAGACTTTACTGCTGAACCCTGAAGATCTCCATAGACTTCGCACTGAACCCTGCAACTTTCTATAAACTTCACACCAATCCCTGCAGCTCTCCATAGACTTTGCACTGAACCCTGCAACTTTCCATAGACTTCACACCAATCCCTGCATCTCTCCATAGACTTCACACTGAACCCTGCAGCTCTCCATAGACTTCACACTGAACCCTGCAGCTCTCCATAGACTTCACACTGAACCCTGCAGCTCTCCATATACTTCACACTGAACCCTGCAGCTCTCCATAGACTTCACACTGAACCCTGCAGCTCTATAGACCTCACACTGAACCCTGCAGCTCTCCATATACTTCACACTGAACCCTGCAGCTCTCTACAGACATCACACTGAACCCTGCAGCTCTCCATAGACTTTGCACTGAACCCTGCAACTTTCCATAGACTTCACACCAATCCCTGCATCTCTCCATAGACTTCACACTGAACCCTGCAGCTCTCCACAGACTTCACACTGAACCCTGCAGCTCTCCATAGACTTCACACTGAACCCTGCAGCTCTCCATAGACTTCACACTGAACCCTGCAGCTCTCCATAGACTTCACACTGAACCCTGCAGCTCTCCACAGAATGCACACTGAGCCCTGCAGCTCTCCATAGACTTCACACTGAACCCTGCAGCTCTCCATAGACTTCACACTGAACCCTGCAGCTCTCCATATACTTCACACTGAACCCTGCAGCTCTCCATATACTTCACACTGAACCCTGCAGCTCTCTACAGACATCACACTGAACCCTGCAGCTCTCCATAGACTTTGCACTGAACCCTGCAACTTTCCATAGACTTCACACCAATCCCTGCATCTCTCCATAGACTTCACACTGAACCCCGTAGCTCTCTACAGACATCACACTGAACCCTGCAGCTCTCCATAGACTTCACACTGAACCCTGCAGCTCTCCACAGACTTCACACTGAACCCTGCAGCTCTCCATAGACTTCACACTGAACCCTGCAGCTCTCCATAGACTTCACACTGAACCCTGCAGCTCTCCATAGACTTCACACTGAACCCTGCAGCTCTCCATAGACTTCACACTGAACCCTGCAGCTCTCCATAGACTTCACACTGAACTCTGCAGCTCTCCATAGACTTCACACTGAACTCTGCAGCTCTCCATAGACTTTGCACTGATCCAGTGCTCAGACAGACTGACCCATGCAAGCTGGGCAGTGTGCAGCAGCAGAAGGAGGGGTCTGTGTTTCTGTGCTACACAATATAACACAGACCCTTCCTCTATTACTGCACACATGGAGAAAATAGGTAGATCTCTCCCAACCTGCATCTCCTCTCTACCATGCCACATGGGCTAGTAGTAGCATGTCACAGGGGTCCCAAAACTCACTCACAACCATTAAGGAGGGCTCGAAGAGGTAGGCAGGATTATTGTCACAGTCCAAAAGAAAACGCATGCATGTACCTCCCTGGGGTGTAGAGTCATCATACATACCATCGTTTATTCCAGTGAAACCATGATTACAAATATGACAAATAACGGGGGAGCAGAGGAAAAGATGCCTTATGCTTTTCGGACCACAATCATTACCTTATGCGTTTCGGACCACAATCATTGCTTCACTGGAATAAACATGGATTTTGTTACAGACCCCAGCAACGTGCACCCTACATATTTAAAAAAATATATATATTTATATATTTTTAGGTGTAACTGTCCCTTTAACCACCCTTGAACCTGAGCAGGAGCAAGCCATGTCCATGGATCACCTAGATGTCTGCGCCTTTAAGACCACTTCCTTTCTCAGCCAGTCTAGCTTCGAGAAATAGAATGTTCAAGATTACGGAACCGTTAAAAACCCATGAGATCACCTGACTCGCATTTCCATATATGTCTCTGATATATACTGACAAGGAATGACATTATTTCTCGCAAGTATTTGAACAAATATAGCAAAGCAATTTTTATTTAAATTTCCAATGCAGCGTTACGACGAACAGTAAAAAAAAAAAAAGAAAACTTTATTATGCAATCTGAGCAAATCTCTGATTTAATGGCCCCGTAATGTAAAAGTACAAGCAAGATCGCTGTAACTAACATCGCAAAAAAGAAGAAAAAAAAAAACGTATAAAATCTTTTAGCTGGCGTGTTAAAAGTACGACATGCTCGTATCTCGAAAAACAGATGCCGCCCGTCTTAATCTGATCGAATGCTTGTTGTGTAGTTGGGAATATTTTTATTGTAATTGAAAGAAGGGTTATCATAATATTTATAATAAAATTCAAATGAGTCAGATAATAGAAGTAACTATGTATGAGCCCTATATACAAATAGCTTTGGTTTTATCGGTTGAGAGGGTAAAAGAATTGCTCAGAGAAAGCGAGGTTGCCTATAAATGAAACTGCCATTTTATATTTCCAATGCTGTTAACGCATCGTCTGATCATTTCTAAGAGACTGTACCATGTTAGCCACCCCCCCCCCCCTCCCTCATTTTTTCACGTCGGTTACTTTGGCCTTAAGTTTAAATTCCTGTCTTAATTTCATGCAACTCACTCTTTACCTAGTAAACCCTTCATTTTAAAGGGACTGTCCGGTGGCCAAAATGTATCTTACAAAATGCATATTAATGTGCTTTCAGGGTACTCTAAAATGCATGTTTTACATTCTGCATTTCTTATAATATAAAATACTTACATCTAGATGAAATTGTGTAATTAAGAAGAAGCCAGGACTGCCCACACTAGCTGAGTAAAAGTCAATGTCCTTTTTTTTTTTTTTTTTTTGCTGCAGGAACCAATTAGAATAATTTAATTTACTGGACTATCCTGTTTCTCTAGTGATGTCATCAGACAATGTGCTGTTAAGAGATCCTACTGTGTACAAGTGCATGTCTATTGCAGTTTACACAATTTATTCTATTCCGGAAGCACAGGAAGTGACTAAATGAAACAAAACGTCATATCCTCAGTGTCTATTTAATCAGTGCTGCTGCACCTGCAGTAAACATGCAGAGTAATCACTGGGGGAGGGCTTGAGTCAAATATTAAAAATGTGATTTATACAAAATGCCTGCATCAAATCACACTGGGAAAAAGCCTGTGCACTATACAAGCAGTAATCTTCATCTTGCACCAAAGTAAACCTGGGGACTAGACTGCCCCTTTAATGTTTCTTGTTATGGTTAAATGTAGGATACAGATAAAATATCAGGTGACCATCATAGTTATGCATTCACTAACATGTGAGTTGCAGGTGAGGTGAGGTCAGATGAGATGAACATTTCATCTCACCATTTTAGCTACATTGTGCCGGGACAAACCTGGCGAGTTTTTACCCCCTTAAGCGAATGGTTTGTCCATGCACAGTGTATTGCAAAACTGGTGAGATTAAATGCTCATCTCACCTCAGCTCAACTCCTGAAAAGAGGTGAGTTGTGGGGAGGAGGGGGTTTAGATGGCAAAATCTCCCTCAGCTCACAATTCAATCTCCCTTTGGGTTTTAGTGAATAGCAGTCTCTATTGATTGAAGAGAGTTTGAGATGGGAGATCGAGATGGGCTTTGGCGAGGTGGGGGGGGGAAGGAGATCGAGTTCGGCTTAGTGATTATTGTGAGAAGGTCGACTTGGGAGGACAACCATTAAAGTGAAAGCCGACTACCCAAGTCAACATCCTTGGACTATACTCCACTCCAACGAGTAGAGGATGCCATTGAAGAGTAAACTGGGAGAGCTCACAGGGATCCCATAACAGCATGCAACAATGAGAAAATAGTGGTAAATAGCTGGGTAATCCGGGAGAATACATTTATGGAAAGTGTTGTCTAACCTTGACTTCCCCGAAAATGTGATACGTAGTTCCCACAAACATCTGCATTGACAACCTTAGCCACTGGGTGAGCAATCATAGGATATCACGTTGCCCAAATATCTGTAGTGCCAAATTTTATCCCTGACATATTCAGGGAAGCCAGACATGTAACCATGCATGTATCAGCCCCAAAACATGGAGCTAAATAGCAATATCAACCCACCCATGCATATAAACTGATATTCATTCATTTGCATAGGGGGCTGCATGTTTTTATTAGAAGTGGATCAGGGCAATCAATTGTAAGTTCCTCATATCTTGGGAGAAAAATGCTTCTGTGTCCTGTATCAGTGGAAGAGTGAGGCAGCCATGTTGTATTCAGGTCATCCTCCATCTTTTATGGGAACTGCTGCCCACCTTTTAAAGGCCAAGAGGTTTAAATATGGCGTAGAGGAGGATGGAAGAAGCTAGTAAGGATCATCCTGTTTGAGCTCCATATTTTCCATCCCATGCCCAATTCTCACTTTTTTCTCTCCATCCCTTGTCCTCTCTGTTCTGTCAAACGAAAATAAAACATTAATGAACCTTACAACTTAAGGCACCCTTATTATAACGGTAGACCAGGAATTCCCAACTTTTTTTTAGAGCAAGTCCAACCCCCGACCATTTCCATTCAAATCTTATGCCGATGAATTCTGAGCCCTCGTTTCTCTTATTCATCAGTGACTTGTTAGAGTGGCACACTAATTTAAACAAGTTAGGCTTTTCTGTTCTAACCCCCCCCAGCACTTAGCCCTCTCTGTTTGAAAGCAGGCTACTGCAATGTTAAAACATATATACGCTCACACTTTCTCTGGATTACACACACCCCGGGAATGGGAAGTACTGCTCCAAACAGAACCTTTTCTCTGCCCCTGAGTTGCATCCTCATTCTCAAGGCGGATAAATCGTTAGCTGTAAAACATATTTATTGTTTGTTGTATTTTCACTGTATAGTTAAAAGATTATATTTTTTCTGGGCTTCAGCTACCTCAATAATGTAATCAGTCTGCTAGAGCAAGAAAAGGACTAATGTAATAGACGGTTCATGTGGGATTTTTAGCGTCATAATAAACAAATAGCTTTCCCTGCGAGCACAGAACTTCCTCATGTCTGCTGTAATATGTTATGTACTGACATAACACCCTGTGACATATGTCACTACCCGCTGCCATAATTCTGTACATATTGATCATTGCATCCCGCTAATACATTTATTGCAAGTCATGAAACTTTAAACTCAACCAAAATTATATTTTTAAGGATAAAGCTTCATGTTTTATGATTTTTTTTTTATCTTTAGGGAGCAACTAATACAGAGAGAGAAAAAAAAAATGTAAATCCTTTCTGGAAACAAATAGGAAACCTGGGTCAATTCTGAAGGTAAAGTGTAACTCTTACATGTAGCAGATTTACGGGATTGTGGCATCATGTGTCTTCCTTGACTTGTGAAAGGCTGGCAGCTTTTGGACTGGGGGTCACAAACATGACCTGTGCACTGCTAAGAATTAATACGATGTGTGTGTACTCACGTGAAACCTGAAATTCAGAGTCCAGTTGGATTATGAAATAACAGTCCAAGTTGTTACCTCAAAATGAGTTTGGATTTCAATATTGTTGAATGGATTAGACAATGGCTGAGTGACAGGCAACAGAGGGTTGTAGTCAATGGGGTATATTCGATGCAAGGTTCTTGTTACTAGTGGGGTACCTCAGGGATCTGTACTTGGACCCATTCTCTTTAATATTTTTATTAGCGATATTGCAGAAGGTCTTGTTGGCAAAGTATGTCTTTTTGCTGATGATACAAAGATTTGCAGCAGGGTTGATATTCATGGAGGGATAAGCCAAATGGCAAATGATTTAGATAAACTAGAAAAATGGTCAGAGCAGTGGCAACTGACATTTAATGTTGACAAGTGCAAGATTATGCACCTTGGGCGTAAAAACCCAAAAGCAGAATATAGACTATTTGGTACAGTCCTAACCTCAACATCTGAGGAAAGGGATTTAGGAGTAATAATTTCAGAGGACTTGAAGGTAGGCAATGCAATAGAGCAGCAGGAAATGCTAGCAGAATGCTTGGTTGCATAGGGAGAGGTATTAGCAGTAGGAAGAGGGAAGTGCTCATGCCATTGTACAGAGCACTGGTGAGACCTCACTTGGAGTATTGTACAGAGCACTGGTGAGACCTCACTTGGAGTATTGTATGCAGTACTGGAGACCGTATCTCCAGAAGGATATTGATACTTTGGAGAGAGTTCAGAGAAGGGCTTCTAAACTGGTTCATGGGTTGAAGGATAAAACTTACCAGGAAAGGTTAAAGCATCTTAACATGTATAGCTTGGAGGAAAGACATAACAGGGGGGATATGATAGAAACATTTAAATACATAATGGGAATCAACACAGTAAAGGAAGAGAGTATATTTAAAAGAAGAAAATCTACCACAACTAGAGGACATAGTCTTAAATTAGAGGGGCAACGATTTAAAAGTAATATCAGGAAGTATTACTTTACTGAGAGGGTAGTGGATGTATGAAATAGCCTTCCAGCAGAAGTGGTAGAGGTAAACACAGTCAAGGATTTTAAGCATGCGTGCGATAGACACAAGGCTATCCTAGCTATAAGACCGGGAACGGGGGACTAATAAAGGTACTCAAAAAAAATTGGGCAGACTAGATGGACCGAATGGTTCTTATCTGCCGACACATTCTATGTTTCTATGTTTCTATGTTTCTATGTAAAATGTTGGCAATTTTTATTTATAAAAAAACTTTATTGATTTTTTTTTTTTTTTATGTGAGGGGAGTTTTTCTCTTTGGACTGGATTATACAGTAGGCCACAGCATTTATTATTAAAGCACTATAAAAAAATGATTTATTAAGGCAACATTATCATAATTCTTAATTTATATAGTAGCATAACATATTAAAACATGAAAAATAGCTTCAAAAGGGCTGAAAACATTAAATCCTGTCTAGGAGATCCCTGCTCAAGTAACATGTATTTAAAAAAATATGAAACCAAACTGGGTCCTGGTGTAGCCCACGAGATGCAACTGCCACCAACACGGTGGGGGCAGAAACCCGTTAACCAAAACACTTGGAGGAAGGGTCGGAAATGATCTGTCTTTTTTATTTCCAAGCTGTCGCAGATATCAAGACTAGACGAAAGGAGGAAGTTAATTCCATGGCCAGGTTAGTAGGGTAATATCCAAGTGCGCTCTTCTTTAATTCCTCTGGCCAATCACCTATCTCCCTCGATTGACCAAAGCCTATATGTTTTCGCTATCAGGTCTGGTCAAGTTCCCCCTTCTCTTATTATGATCTGGGGGGAATTCTTTGACAGGTGCAGCCTCAGCGTTTGAGCATATTGATGATATAAATCACACAGGAAATAAATAGAGACTGCAACCAAGAAATGAAGTGTAAAATACCACAGGGGCAACGAAAAAGGAAAGAGACAGCGGGGGGGGGGGGGGGGGGGAGACAAATAGCAGGTGCAGAGGAAATGGAAAGAGAGTAAGACAGCTGGGGGAGAGAGAAGATGGATTTGGGTATAGTGGGGGAGACAAAGATAAAAAAAAAAAACTACCCCTGGTGACAAACACGTTTTTGATAGCAGGTGAACTGATGAAGTGGCACATAGGGCAATTAAATTGTTTTTGCCACCCCAGGACAATCGTTGCCAGCCCTCCCCTGCAGTCATGTCTTTGCTAGGTATTTCACTAGGTAATTTCACCAAAATTGACATTAGCCTAATAAGATAAAAATAACATTATTAATACCATTTAAAGTTGATTTATGTAAAATGGATGGCAAAGATGCTTTCAGTGTATTGTTCTTTTCTAATTATCAGGGCTGACTTTCACTGTTTTTCTGACCCATATCCAGTAAATCTCCCTTGATATCTTCAAACAACAATACCGAGCTACAAGTCTCACTAGCTAGCATTCTCAAATATACTATTGTTCTTTTGCTTGTGTTTTTATTTCTGCTTAATTTCATACTAGCTTCATTGTAATATGTTGATCTGTTTCCCCAGTGATTCATTAACACATTTAACATATTTCTGAAATATACTTTATGTGTCTCGTAAATTAAAATTAACTATCACTCTCTATCTGTCTCTCTCTCTATCCATACATATTTGGATAGATATGCTCCTAGGCAGGAAGGGTTAATGTTAATGTCAATTGCCTCTTTTTATAGTTTTATAGTTTACGAAATGACATTTTAATCTTTTCTTTGACTTTTTTTCAACACTCTACTTGTTTTTATTATTGTAATGCAATTTGTTGGCTTTTTTTTTTTTTTTGCAAAAATTTCATTATCCACCCATCGTCTATAATATTTATGAGTATTTATTTGTCATAATATGATGAGATTGTTCCCGTCGTGATAGTGTAGAAAATTCTCAGGAGGAGAATCCAATCGTTAAAACTGCTTTTTCATTTGTGGATTTTTAATAATGGGGGGGGGGGGCCTGTCTACAATAGGAACTGGAATTCAAGTTCAAGCAAACGACGGGTCATTTAACTTGCTCTTCCTCATGGCTGATCACGTTTATGTCTCTGTGCATGGTTGGAGGTAAAAAGGGTATTTTTAACAACAGCTGTGCAATGTAGGTTTTCCGAGAAACCCCAAGGAGAAAAATCTGGGATATTCACTCAGTTTGGGCGAATGTGGATAATTATGGCACTTTTGAAAGAAAAAGAAAAAAACGTTGAGATTTTGAAAAAAAAAACTTGAAAAGTATCAAAATACAATAAAAACTCTTTCCAAACATTAATAAACTAATATTTGGAGGAAAGCTCTGGTTTGTCATGAGATGCCATACCCTTTCAGTAAGTTCTATCCCCCCCCCCCCTGACCCAGACCCCCTGCACCTTATTCTGGCACTGAAGTGTTACTTCTATTTTTACCAGGTGTTTATTAATGGGGACTAATGTTTTTGCTTTTCTTTCCCATCTACCATTTCCCTCCTCCCACTGTTTAAAAACCCCAAACAACTTCCGAGCAATTGTAAAAATACAGCCCACTTCCCCAAACAGACGTGTATCTATCCACTGTACAGTGTTAACATATTTTTATATACATATTTGAGGATGTAGCTACAATCTCCCCAGTCTCCTAAACTCCTCAGTATTCTAAATTATTATTATTCTCTGGGGATATATTGTGCTGAATAAGGAAGAAGTAAGATCTACCATGTCTTATAAAGCAAACCCACATCTCCCCCCAAGCGTAGGAGGGTGAAGTAGGAGATTTTTAATTTTGTTCTGTGTTGCTATAGAGTGATGGTGAGGATATGATCATTGTGGAATAAATAATATTGATTTATATATTGATACAATTTAGACCATCTGGATTATTTAAACCCCACTCACCATCTTTCAGACAGAAGCCCAATGACGTATCAACACTCCATGGGTAATGGCAAACACATCTCCAACAGGGGAAGACACAAGCATCTCCTCCCCCACTATTGGTTGTGTGCCGCATGATTGACACACCCACCAACCTATAACTGTAAGAGAAAGAGTCCCTTGACTTGACTCTTATTCAAATGGCAACCCCCCTGTCTTTATTTCTGCAAATACTGAGAGGCAATATTTTTTGAATGGTGCACCCTCAAAGCAAAGTTCAACTGGCATTTTATTTGATTTAAACTATGTATAGGGTTTAGTCTTTCTTTAACCCCAGTGTTAATCAGGGTTCATTTTTATTTTTTTATTTTATTTTGGACCTCCCTTGTACAAGTGTGAATACAGAGACTGTATTGACCCAGGCATAAGAGTGTATCAATTAAGTACCCGCCTAATTAATTGAATACAATGTAATCTTTTGCACCAGATGTCTGAACTACTGGCTTACAGCTGTTAATCAATCAACCAGTTAAGGACATTCATCAAAGTCTATAAGCACCAAAATGAATTAAACATCAATGAAACAAAATGGAAATCCAGATGTAAAAGAAAACATAGTGTGTAGACTACCAAAAGTTTCAATTTATAGCCTAAAAGCACAGCATAAATTAGTTTTTACAGGAAACACTGTAATAAAAATATTACTTAAAACAGTCACCAAAATGTCAAAATAAAATTGAATAAATTAGTCTTAAATGCATATGAGTATTGTCTGTAATTTACAATGTTGCTCAGACAGTCACGATACTTTGGAAAGATAGTTATTTGACTCAATATTTTGTGAAAACATCTAATATTTTTATGTTATACAAATTTTTCTCCCCTGACCGGTTCAGGCTATTTACAGCTAAAAACAGACCAGAAATTAAAACAGGTAGGTGATAGGCACTACGACTGTCGGGCAAATTATTTAATACGAACTCCTACGTGAGTTAAGTGGCAAATAACGGACATCGGAGCTTCTAGAGCAGACATAAACCAACAACCACCCATTGTAGGCAGAAAGATTGTCAAAGCAAATAGCAAAGAAAAAAAAGGTTTAACGAAAATGTTTAGTTGGCATGGCATGGTTGCTAAAAAGTATCCAAAATATGGCCTGAAATACGTGTAGTATTAGCAGAAATCAGCTAAATTTTAATTTAAAGGCCATATCTGCCTCTCGGGCACATCCTTTGGCATCCAGTGGTGTGCATTATAAAAAAAAGTGGTCCTTTGAAGCTGCTCAGCCTTATGGGAAAGGTGCAAACAATCTGTAAAGTTGATATCAAACCGCGGGAGCTCGGAGTAAAGACCGCTTGACCAGCTCAAGTCGGTAATTTAGACAGAAAACTCTTGGTACGTATGAGACCAGACACAAATGTTGATAGGCTTTTCGTATTTTAAATAAATTCAGTGATACAGAAACATCCTCATTCTGATACTGAAACGACTTGTTGAGATCCTGTCCATTTAAAGTGTTAGGATGGGCTGTTGATTCGGATCATTCTGTGAGGGGGCACTAGAAGAGCTTTGAGTTCTCTGGCGGAAAGTAGAATAAAACATTTTTCATTACTATTATTATTTGCGTCTATTGCATTTTTCAGTTTGTGTTGAGTAGGGTTCCTTGAGAAATGTAAGCTGACGCAGTCCATCTTAATCCATGTGGATAACAAAGACAACCGTAGCTCACTGAGCATTTACCTTTAATGAAACAAAATGTTTGTTATTTTTAGCATGTATTTTTCTGGAATGGAAGTTGATTCAATCCCAGACTAATGTCTTTAGTGAACATTTAGCTCATTTCCTTCCACGCAATATTGTAAGGACTGATTGCTTCAAGGTAAGCCCTGTCTAATTGATATACGCATGGTCTGCGGGAAACTTAGCAATACATCAGAGCTGTCTCAATTTCCGAGGGTAATCCTTCTTCCAGAAACTTCCGTTCCAGTTGAGCATGTTGATGCCTCGAAGACTTCTTTACCAACTGGTGTGTACGCTCTACGCATCCGTCGGTCTCAACTTCCCGATTTCTCAGTTGTAAAGAAGGAACTTGTTCCTCAGTATCAGCCATTTTACCAAGTGATTTTCTTTATCGTTCCACATCATAATGGATAGTATATGTCCGCTGGCTGTGTCCCATGTTAGACCAATATCCTCCATGTAGAGCATTTAAAAAATTTCTGAATACAATCCTTCAGATCTTCCCAAATTATTCCCTATGAATATTGACAAAAGCAGTGGATGATTCATCTATGGTCCATTCACTAAAATTCGAGAATAGCTCGAGGAGGTCCATTTTGGAGGTCGACTTGCATTTTGAAACTAAGTCAAATTTGGTACCTGAGTTTGACTTAGTTTCAAAAAAAGCTTTGATCATTTTGCCTCCCAATACTTTCGATGGGGAAGATGGGAACCTGGGTATTTTTTTCCTAAAATCAAACTTGGGTGTCGAATTTGACTCAAAATGTCAACCTCCAAAGTCGACCTCCTCAAGCCGATTAACTTTAGATAGATACCCTCTATCAAGTGCATTAGGTAGTTATGTTTTTCACTGTCCCCTTACTGAGCCCCCGGCTTGTTATTAAGCATATCACTGCAACATTAAAGAATATCCAGAATGCCTGCCTGGGGTACTCAAGCCCCCAAGGTCATGGACCCCCAGGTTGGGAAACACTGCTCTAGATTGGGCAGGGCTCTCACTACTTCGTACATCACACTGTACAAAGCACTCTGTAAATTTCTGGTGCTATACAAGTAAATGTTATTGTAACATAACATTTTATAAACAGCAAACAATATACTCGATGAAACAGTGCATTACAGTATGAAATCTCTGGAAACGGCTTTCTCTTAATTAGTGCATTACAAAGAAAATCAATTAGTTGACTGAAACCTGTGTTTAGATTTTTTTCCCGAAGCCGTCCCCTAAATATTCCCTCACTGTGTCTGACTGACACATCTTAATTTTACACGTGTTTTATTACATGTTTCATCGAGTTTTTTTTTAACGTGAATTTTTTTTAATTGCTTTTCTTTTCTGCAAAGAAATTATTCATGCTTTAGGCCAATGTTGGTTAAAAAAAAAAAAAACACTTGTCTATAGATTGATCCCTCTGTAGATAAGAACATTGAATTGTTTTCAGGGCTGGTCTTGAAGGACAGGTTGATTCACATTTCCTGGACTCAATGTCTCGATTCATTTAGTAGTGCCAGAATTATGGAATCAGGTTCAGTTTCCAGATCGACAAATTCAGCATGGCCTGCCACCTGGTATACAGAGAAGTAGGGTCTGATCCATTCTCCGTAGTTAGGCCCTCTGTTGGCCTGTATGGTCTTCTTGATCAAGGGAGTGCTGGAGATGTTTGGTCCCAGGGGCAAAATCAATATAGTGTCTCATTGGGCAGCTTTATCAGCCCAACCGGTATCATCAGATATGGACACAAATCAGAGATGGCCAAACAGAAATGTTGACAGATAAGGTGCGGAGAGTGATATATGGACAATACAGCTGGATAGAAAGGCGTTCTTGAAGGTTCTAATTGTTTCTTTAAATGTCAACAAGCCAAGTTTAAAATAAGTCCTCCACTCCCCTCAATGGTTTGAAGGTGTCCCTGAAGTCCAGAGCCTCCGTTGGAATATGGCTTTCCATTAAAGCCGTTTTTTGTTGTAGAATAAATGAGGATTCAGTCAGAGCATTCACGTACCCCGGGCAAACAAATCGCTAAATAGGCTGGCTCCCCATGGCAGTATCAGGCCAACCAGTCCATAGAAAGAAGGAGTGTGTGACGATCACAGATAATTTGGTGTAATAGAGTTATAATGTGCTTCTCATTAAACTGGATATTGTGTTCATATATCACTAAAGTGCAGGATATTTATACACAAGGGATACAAATGTAACAGAGCGCCAAAATATGCACCAGTTTAATTAAGATGATAATGAGGAAAGAGGTTGGGGTTTTTTTTCTTTGTTTTGCTTAATAGCCAAAACTAAGAAGATACAGTGAGTGGAAGCAACTCAGGGGTCCACAGAAAATAGTCGATAAACAAATTCAGATTGTCTTTTTTTATGTGAAATGCTGATGTACAAATGAAATGTTTTTTCTCCTGGAGCAAATTCTTCATGGTTTTCTTCCCAAGATTCAGAAAATTCACAGCGTGAGAACAGATAAGGCAAATCGAACCTTTTCACGTGATTGCAAAGGTTTTAAACAATGCAAATTATTTGGAGAGAAATGGAAAGTAAATCAAAGCGCACATTTATTGTACTGCAGATAAAATGAATACGAGTTAAAGGAATATTCCAGGCAGCAAACTAACTTTGTTTCATTTGTTGGTGGTTAACCTGACTATTATACAGGGTTTTTTTTTTTTTTAAGCCATTCCTTAGGAGACTTTTGCAAAGGTTCCTGATCTAGCCCCTGTTTTGCTTTTGCTTACTTGCAAGAGGGTCAGTGCAGAAGCACTGGGTCATCAGTTCCTGAATGAGCATGTGCAGTAACAACTTCATCTTGAAGCCAGTGGCTGCTTTGTTTGTTTTGTAACAGTGATTGGAGGGGCAGAACAGCTGTGCGATGCCACTGCACATGCACAATTAGCACTGAAATGCATTTGTATGGGACACCTCAAAATGTTGGAGCCTACCCTATTGTCATGGTGGGTTGGATCAAACTCCAGTAGTCAGCTTGCAAAAGGAGTTAAGGACTGCATAAACAAAAAAAAAGGAAAATATTAATGCATTATCATTGTTCAGTTGCTAGCTTTAATATGCATTTAATTTTCTGGGGGGGGGGGGGGGGGGGTTCAGACAGGAGAAAACTTTTAAGAAGATGGCATTGTAAAGATTTCATCAAATATCTCACACTTTCCTGACTTGTAACTTTTGTTATACTCAGCTGAATGCTGTCAGGATACTTGATTGTTGCATCTTAACTAGTCAGAAAAGTACAAGACAGATCCAGAACTTGACAGTAGTTGCAAAAAAGAGTTGTGTTTTGCATATCAATGTAGTTTACCCTCATTATTAGGAGTTGTGTCCCAAAAGTCAGACTAGCGCCAAAGCCTTCTTCACCGTAATATGTAGATGGGAATTAAGGAATTTATCTCGAATCCTCTTCAAAGAATAACACTGTCAATCACACTTTCTCCAAATTCCCTCAACTCGTTTTGAGATGTGGTAAGTATCAATGCATTCTTCACAGAAAACTGAATTTTGATGCAAGCTAGGCCCTGCCAAATTGCCATGTCAACCTTCTTCAGGATGAGTCCTCTCTGGAGGGGCAAACTTGTTTTTCCCACAACCCCCCCCCCCCCTCTCCCAAAACACATAACGTATTCCCAGGCAGTGTGCCCTAGGTATCACTAGGTTTACTAGACCATTCCATTTTGTTGGAGTTCAGTAAACATCCCCTCATGCGCTCTGTGACCTGGAGCCTTATACTGCACAAATAAACGTAGGGGCTCTATTTTCTATGCCGGACCCAGCAATCCCTGGATATTCGATTCCCCTGGAAGATGGCTCATTAAATAAATCTAGGACTTGACAAGGACAAAAACTGCTCTAAATAAAGTTCTGATTTCTATTTACACACATGACAAGGCACGACGAGGCTTGTAAATTCTTCTGCAAGCTGTGTTGATGCGTTTAGGTTTAATCCTGGGATGGAAGGCATTGTTACAGTGATATGAACAGGTGTGGCGTTATCAAACCAGGTTCAATCGAACCAGTCAGGAAAAGGCAACTAAGATACTATCTGAACCAAGTCCCTTTCTGCTAACGAAAAACTGATTTATCTTCCTTTATTTTACACAGAATCACATCAGATAAGCAATATTTATGTATGGGTTTATAACACATTTCTATTGTTACTGTGTTGCAGTTTTGTGTTGTCTATTCGGGGCACACGTACTTAAAAAAGGACTTCTGACTTCTTTTATTAACACTTGCTAAAAGCTGGTGTAAATTTTCATATACAGAATTAGAATTGTTTTTGAGTTGTTTTTTTTTGCAAAAGTCTTTCTGCACAAAAATAATTGCAAGATAGCAACACACAAAATAAAAATGCACTTAAGAGCCACAAAGGTTACAAAAATACAAAGATTCACAAATTGTTCCGTTCTTGTGTTTTGCCTTTTGTTTTAACCAGTGTGCTGGTTTTGTACCACTCCTTATTTGTTGTGTTTTCTTGGCAGAAATGTACATTAGTTATGGGTCTGTGGTTTTGTCACATGAATCTGTGTTTAAATATTTTTAATACCGTATTTGCTCGATTATAAGACGAGGTTTTTTTCAGAAATCTTATAATTTAATATAATCTAATAATAATTATTGATCTTATAATCGAGGTCGTCTTATAATCTGACCTCAAATTGAGGTCAGACTATAAGACTGGGATCCAGGTCCTCAGCAGAGCTGCAGGGGACCTGGATCCCCCTCTCTAACAGCAGGGGATGTCTGCGCGACCGCCGGGGCTTCTATGAAGAAGCCGGGTACTTCCGCTTTCGTCACAGAAGTCCCGGCGGTCGTGCCGGGCGGCAGCATGGAGGATGTCTGCACATGTCGTGCAGACATCCCCCGGCTGCCCCCACTAGCCACCAGGGATCATGACAAACGTGAGGGGGAGGGAGGGGGGCAGAGGGGGGGGACAGAGCAACAAGGGAGGGAGGGGGGAAGAGAGAAATGAGGAGGGGGGGGGGACAGAGCAACAAGGGGAGGGAGGGGGGAAGAGACAGCAACAAGGGGAGGAAGGGGTTAAGAAACAGAGACAAGGGGAGGGGGGGACAGAGCAACAAGGGGAGGGAGGGGGGAAGAGACAGCAACAAGGGGATGAAGGGGTTAAGAAACAGAGACAAGGGGAGGGGGGCGACAGAGCAACAAGGGTATGGAGGGGGGAAGAGACAGCAACAAGGGGAGGAAAAGGTTAAGAAACAGAGACAAGGGGAGGGGGGGAGAGACAAGGGGAGGGAGGGGGTGCAGAAACAGAGGCGAGGGGGGAGAGAGACAACACTAAGGGGGGGAGAGAGAGAGGCAGCATTGGCACATAAAAATAAATAAAAACAAGAAATATATGTTGTGATATCATAATTTTTTCTTAAAAAAGCAATTTACATGTCAATATATACAAGTTGAACTTTTTTCCTGTAGGGTAGTCTTATATTCAGGCTTTTAGTTTTTTTCCTAATGGAATATCTAAAGTTTGGGGGGTCGTCTTATAATCAGGGTCGTCTTATAATCGAGCAAATACGGTAATTCTATTCACTGAAAAGCCTACAAAGACACAGAACCCAATAGACACCTAGACTAGCTAATGGAAATTAATTTATTTCTTGATGTTAATGAAACTATCTGTGTCTTACCTAATTCCAGCGGACTGATCCGTCACGAGATATATTTTCAGATCCAAGCTACCTTGAACATGATATCCAAATAAATACACAGAAGGAAAAGCACTCACCTAAACCAGCATTTGTAATAAGGGGGGGCTGCTTAAAAACACACACAGCGCACTCAAATTAAAAGAGAACTAGCGCTGACTTTAACTTACTTTCTTTAAATAGCATGTAATAGGATTAGTGATAATAGACAGAAATGCTTTAATACAATAATATAGGAAATGGCTTTTTTTTTTTACCCTATACCCCCTCCATTTTTACATTCTTGGGCGCTATCATCTTCGGATCTGACAGGTTGTTATCGCCATATTGCGCTCAGCTTGCACTCCAAATTATCGGTATGGCTGCTATGGGTCATCAATTTGGTGTTGCCATGCGTAATACAGTGAAGAACAACCAGTAATGCACAGGAATGTAAACACAGAGGGGTATAGGTTAAAAAAAAGAAATGACATTTTTTTTTTCTCTTTTTTTGTATTAAAGTATTTTCTTTCTATCGCCATTGATACTTTTAAATGCAATCTAAAGGAAATAGGTAAAAGTGAGCACTACTGATGTCCTTTAAGTAAGTTACAATCAGGTTATTTAAAAACACTAATCCAAAATAGAAAACAATTGGAGTTTCTGTTGAATTAGATGGTCATATGATGCGCAAAGCTTTGTCAACGTACTCTAATTCTGGATTAGTTACCAGGAACCCTGTTATACATCTGAGAGATTCTCCTGCAAATGTATACATTTCTCTGGACATTATTCATGGAGCATGATATGATCATGTACTGTGACATAATCCTCAGATTTTCTCCAAATAAGCAGAATAACCACAATTAAAGTTGCTTTTCACCACAAATGTTATCTACATGTGGTTAATATTCAATTTTTTCTCACATTTTTTTTTTTTTTACAGTTTTTAGAAAAATATAACACAATTTAAAATTCGTATGGTCCGCAGGGTAGATCCATTAGAGGCCTTAAGATGCTCTATAGCCAGTTCTGTATAATTAGTAGAGGATGAAGTGTTTCATGGCAAGCCCAAACTTATAGAGAGAACCTCTTTGAAGTTCCTTCTTAAAGGCCGCAGCATTTGAAAAGTAATTATTGTAGTGAACTGTTAAACTGTTAAATCGCATTACCTGTCCTGGGTAGATATTCTGACACACATTCTTGTACTGATGCTGTTTATGATGGATTATGACTTTTTACCAAAAGGATTGGTAGCGTGCAGAGAGATACAACCAGCGACGAGAGGCGCTCAGGAGCCAGCCCCGGGGCTGATGACTTGGAACACAAGTGAGGCCAACAAATGGCACGTCTTAGAAGATTTGTTCCATGTGATCTGTCCCTACCGTGAGACACCTTGACACAACATCAAGGTTCTGTGGAACCATTCATAAAAACAATCAGTCAGGTTTTACATGGAGGGGGCCAGGCCCCCCAAAAAAACCTCCACCAACATATCTGCGTAACTTGATCAATATTCCACAGGGAGCTGCAGAGCAGGAGAAAAGGCAATTCATATCTGCTGGATAATTATAGCTGCAGGGGCAGAATATGTAGAAATAAATGATCTTTGCCTGGAATTCGATACATATAGCGACTTTACTCAACGCATGTTCATCTCTTCAAACACACGCAGGGTGAAGAAAGTGTATGCTTTGTTAAAGAAAGATGGAATTTAATATTGTACATAAATGAATACATTAAGGTCTCTTGTCTGACATATTGTACTATATATAGTATACATACATATATATATATGTATATATATATAGTAAGTAGGTAGGCAGAATAATGCATAGATGGATCACAGAGACAGGTTGTTTTCAGACAGAGAGAGAGAGAGAGAGATAAATAGATAGATAGATTCAGATATTCAGGCATGCAGACAGAGTTAGAAAGACAGACATATAGGTAAGTAAATAGACAGACAGATAAATAGACAGATAGATAGACAGAAAGCTGAACAGACAGACATATAGATAGAGACAGACAGACAGGCATGCAGATAGATAGTGTTAGAGAGACAGACAGACCGACAGACTGAAACAGACGGATGGTCTGACAGACAGACAGACAGACAGACAGACAGACAGACGGACGGATGGACGGACGGACGGACGGACAGACAGACAGACAGACTTTTTGTTGATGTCCTACTAGGCCCGTGCATCTATCATAACATAGGTTTAATATCTTCATTAAAAGTTGGTGCATCCCCCATTCCTCAGACAGAGAGTTAAATATAATGTAGAAATGTTCCGCCAACGTGGCCATCCCTAAAGCAAGCGCATACATTTTCAGATAAATGAATTGGACTAATAACAAGTCTAATCGCATGTGAGGTTGTTAATGCAATCTGTATGATGATGGCAGACTATAACAAGAAGAGCAGAAGAAAAGTCTAAAGAAGATAAAACAAATTTACTGGAATAACTGTACAAATGTCACCCCTGGGGAAATCTCATTCACTGGATTAAATAGACTCTTTGGTGTCAATACACTATAGTGCATGGTTTGGAAACACTCAGTACTGGAGCATTCACAAGGCTGGTCTTTGTGGATTTTGCAGAGGGCATGCTAATCCATTGATCTTTACTTTACCAGGCAGTTGTGGATCTCTCCCATTAAATGAACATGGCAGGGTCTTAGAGAAGGTGCCGTGAAGGTATGGTCCCAGCCTCTTCTGCAATATCTTCATGATGCTATATGTCATCTCGGCTGTCCCTCCTCAAGGCCTGGCGGATCTGCTTACAACCAGAGGGAGGATTTAGCTGATCAAATAGTATTGACATTTAGTACCTCTAAACCAAAATGTAGGCAGGTGCCTCCATACCGTCCGCAATCTATGTAGGTTGGGGGGCATTCCCCAAGTCTACTTCCTTTTTTTTTTTTTTTTTTTTTTATCATTCTTTTATTGAAATTTTCATATATTATAAAAAACAGTACAATACAAAAAAGAAATATACAAATTGCAAACGTACACGTCATGCGTTAAGTCGAGCGTTAGGTGCTGGAGTGGGAGATAAACGAATGAGAAAAGAGAGAGAAGGAAAGAAAGAGAAAAAGAAAGAAAAAGAGGGGAAAAAAAATAAAAAGGAGAAAAGAGGGGGAAAGAAAGAGAGAAAAAAAAACCCCTCGCTTTGCACCCTACCCATACACACTGTTCCTACCCCATGTTCATGCCTGGAAGGTGCTGCCTGAATGGGAGTATCCTACGTCCGAGAAAAAGGAGACCCCCCAACCGCCCCAGCCACCCCCCCCCCCCTTGCCATATTATATCCACAACTTGGCTTTTTCATATATTTGAAAACTCTGCCAAATCTGGTTAAAGAGACATGGATGTAGACAGCATCTGCATTTTGGAGCAGATCACTAAATCTTGCTGGTGCTTGAATTGTGGAATCCAGAATATTAGAGAGAGATCTCTCCATTCTCAGTTGAAAACTCAATTGGTTTTGGAAGTGTCTTATTTCCGGTTCTATACTTTGTCTCCATTGTCTGGCCCCAAGTGTACTTCCAATGCAGTAAACAAAGGGGTTTTCTCTTGTGGTCCATAGTGCAGTGTTTCTCATACACGGGTACAACATGGAGAGAGTTGAACATCAATGTGAGAGATCAGCAGGGAGGATAGATGCTGCCTAGGTTAGTGATCTGCTCCAAAATGCAGATGCTGTCTACATCCATGTCTCTTTAACCAGATTTGGCAGAGTTTTCATACTGGTCATAATTGAACAAGCATTTAAATGTGGGAATATTAACTGATTAATGCTCTTGTTTCTCAATTTGAACTCATACAATTGTTGGGAAACCTTTCTTTAGCAGTCACTACTAAAGGAATAAATTAAGAAATAACTCCATTAGCAAAAGACAAACTGTATCCACTGTAAAGATCCCAGATAAAGAAAGGCTCGGAGATGTAAGCTTGGCGTGTCAAGGCAGACTGGGAAGCACAAAATGTTAATTGTTTTGCAATAAAAGAGAAGAAACATAACCCAACCCTTTCCGATTTACTTGGTGGCTTAGACATTCCGCGGCCCACTCTTATAAATTTGGTAAATATTTGGAATTCAATCTGCCGCGGTACTGTCACTTTACAGAACACAAGAGCTGGCCAGCTCTCAAATCGACTTGCTGTTTTGCAGAATTATCCAACACACTCTTCTTTTTCTGGTGTTTTTCATCTTGGCACCAGCTTGTTTTCCTATGGTCTTGACCCTGAATAAATTGCAGTCCACATCACGCGAAGTTCCGCGAGACATTTGTGTTTTCGACGCATTCTGTATTTTTTTTTTTTTTTCTCCGTTCATACTGAGCTCTCGTCTGGATCTTTACCTACTGATTCAGTCACACTGTATGGCCAGAATCCTATATTCCTCCATGCCAGGAACTAACTCTCTACTTGTGCCGCTGTTGAGACTTTCCATCTGCTCTCTCTGCTAACAAAGCTTGTATTGTTGGCTCCTGTTTGGTTTGCATATCAGCTGTGTGTAATATTTGCTGAGCTTTTTTTTTTTTTTTTTTTTTTTAAAGAATCTGATATATTCCTTTTTAATTAAAATCTGAAATATGTGGGCAATGTTTTTTATTAGCACTATCAATCTATCAGTTTCCAGGAATGATTATGTGTGAGAGATCTTGTTCCCCCTGTGCTGGGGAGAGAAGTATAAAATAAAAAATAAAAAAATCTCCGGCTGGCCCGGCCAAAGGCAGCGACAAACGTTAAAAAAAAAAGGATTTTTGAACGTTCCGTACGATTGTAATAGAAAATATGTGATCTTACTCTAATGGAGATTGGAGGCGGCAACGTGAATGTATCTTACGGAGACGGCTTTATCTCTCGTTAATATACGTCTAAATTATTAATGACGATAGAAAAATACTATTATCATTTGTAAAGGACAAATTATTTAAATGTCGCTGCGTAGTTAGCACATAAAATATATGGTTATAACTAAAGCTGGGACAGTGCAGTACTAAACAATTAATGAATAGAGTGAAGGAAATATAGAAACACATCAGAAGCCTGGGGTGCATCTGAAATCAGTTCAATTCAATAAGCTTGTATGAAGAGAAAAGTCCAATAGTGCAATAGTGTCAGTAAAGATATACATGGGAAGTATTAATGATGTCTTACTTAGAGTGTAGCGCTTTCTGTTCCATGGTCTACAAATCTCGAAGGACATTGGTTTTTCACTGTGAGTTGATTCCTTTTCATAGTGTCGAAATTAGAAAAGTTGGCCAGCTGACGCTACGCTATTGTCAATTCGTATGTACAAATTATAATTCAAAAAGAAGTATGGGTAGGGGCAGGACTTGGATTCACCATTTTTGTCTCTGAACAAAATGTAGAGCAAACAGTGCTGAGAGAAATAGGCCTTTTGTGTACATAGAAAAAGTCTTAGATCTTTGAGTTCAGCTCATGAAAAATGGGGGCAAAAACAAAAGTTTTGCGTTTATAATTTTGTTCTGTGTAGTTACTATTTTTATAAGGAGTGTGGATACTGTTTAACTAACTGTACGTTCTATGATTGCTATGTTAAAATGAATCAAAGGGAACCCATTTTTCCATTACTCTTAGAAAGTATATATTGCTCCTATGCATGTAATAAATTCCTGCATTAACATATCTCCCTCTTCACTCCCTTGCTAGGTCTGTGGGGAGGGGGGAACTATATATTCCCCCATGTATCTACCTCGCCCCCAGGCTGAGGCCATCATTACTGTGTTAAAGTTTCACATTCTTGCTTCGTTTTTTCACCGCCCTATTTACCGAAGTCATGGAGCGAAAATCAGCCAGAGAATAAATGTTTATTACCAGTATCAATATTTTTAGGATGATGATGATATCTGATCTCATTTCAGGGAAAGGACCTCATAACTACCCCGCCCTGTACATACTGGGACTGATTTGACACGGCACTTTAATTTTAGGAAACGTTTGAATAACTTGGACTCACATGATCCCACACAAAGCAAACCACATAGGAACAGCGCCCATTGTTCCACTGCATCTGTTTAAGCTAACACTAACCCAAGAAATGCAGGCTGACAGCCGCTCTTTCAGCCAGACCCTGCCGTCCATGAGACCAGCAGTGATCTAATATTAAAGAGAGGATACTCAATCTAATGTCCGAGACATGGGATGTCTCTACACAACTAACATCTGCCGGTTACCGGCCTAATTGCCATCTTAACTAGACACTGAAGTATATATATTAATGAGGACGTGTATACTGAGCTTGGAAACATGATGAACAAAAAACATAACATTTCACAACAACAAAGTATCTATCCAAGAAAAAGTGCAGGAAAGATACAAGCGTCTGTACAAGGACAGCAGAGGGTGAAGGTTCCTTACATCATTATTTTACAAAGTACAGGGGATGTCCAGCAGACATCCCCTGTATGAGCAGTATTGGTCCTTATCCCCTGGGGACTCCACTAGACCTCTGAAGGTGTGCTGGGGTAACTGGCACCAAGACGTTAGCAGCAGATCCTTTAAGTCCTGTAAGTTGCGAGGTGGGGCCTCCATGGATCAGACTTGTTTGTCCAGCACATCCCACAGATGCTCGATTGGATTGAGATCTGGGGAATTTGGAGGCCAAGTTAACACCTTGAACTCGTTGTTGTGTTCCTCAAACCATTCCTGAACCATTTTTGCTTTGTGGCAGGGAGCATTATCCTGCTGAAAGAGGCCAATGCCATCAGGGAATACCGTTTCCATGAAAGGGTGTACATGGTCTGTAACAATGCTTAGGTAGGTGGAATGTGTCAAAGTAACATCCACATGAATGGCAGGACCCAAGGTTTCCCAGCAGAACATTACCCAAACCATCACACTGCCTCCGCCGGCTTGCCACCTGTCAGTCCAAAGCATCACACTGCCTCCGCCGGCTTGCCACCATGTTAGGGCTGATTGGTGTATAGTGTACAATACTAAATTCCTGGGCAAAGTTCTAAAAGTGGAGCTGTAACCATGGAAACCAATGGAATGTGCACGCAAGCCAGGCCACTTTTAGAAGTTTGACCCAGAAATGACCTCACAAGTTCCATGGTTTCTTGATGTGTTTATCATTCCTACCTTTACGGCCCCATTCCTAGCCAGCTTTTATATTTTACAATACATTTTAGTAATGTGTTTATGCATTTTGGTTCTGAGACGGTTTTTAGAAAATTAAACAACCTGACTATTTTATGGAATAGTCATAAAAATGCTTCATTATCTTAATAAAAATAGCTTTTATTAGGAATATAATTGGTCGAGAAATATTATGAGTAATGCAACATTTATATGTATGTACAAAAACATTTTATTAGCACTAGCACACTGACATTTTCACATTTCCATTTGGTAGCTTATAGTTTATTAAATAAATCCAAAATAGTGTCTTCATTTATTTCAATCCAAACATTTGGGCTCATTTTACCTAATTCCTCTCAAGCTCCCCAAAAGTGTCCGTGGTTTGTTTAAATGGGCTCTGTTAACTAAACAGTGTATGAGCTGAGAATGCCAAAAGTATCTATAAGGTGTGCGAGCATTAGTACAAAGAAATATTTAGGTGCAGAGAAGATGTGTTTTTAATGTGTCTTTGACATTTCTTTTTTTTTTTTTTCTGTCTTTGACATTTCTAGTTTATTACATCACCATGTGCAAATTAATGTATGTCATTTGCATGTCATGCCACAAGGTGATCTCATTTACAGGGGGCCGCACAAAGACATTTTTATCCTAATCTGTGCATTTGTTTGAATATTTTATATCAGTGATGGCAGACCTATGGCAGGAGGGCCACTTCCGGCACTCAGGAGACTCTACGCTGACAGTTAGCATCTGAATGCACTGTCACCAGCATCATATTTAAAGGGATGTGACGCATATGGAGATACGGATATGGAACAACTAAAGGGAAGGAATCAAAAACAGGGAGAAGGGGAAACTAAAAGGAAGAGAGTCTGGAATAAAAATGGGAGACGGGTCATAATATGGGGAGAAATGGCACTTTGAGACTGTTAAGTGTTAAGTTGGTTTATTGCATTAAAATGGGTATTTGCAAACAAAAGCGCTTGATATAGATTCCGAATGTAAATAAAACAGTTTGTTTCTGTATTTTATAATTTTCAGTTTATGGTTAAGGTTTTGGCTTATGGAAGACCCTGCAGCTTACAATTATCAGCCATTTTGGGAAAATTCAATAATATCCGAATAATTACCATTCCTGGAGATAGGGCTATTTACTAAAAGGTGAGTTGGGGTGATATGAACATATCATCTCACTAATTTAGCTATACATTGTACAGGGAGAATCAGCCAGTTTTGTCCCTGCACAATGTATAGCAATGCTGGCGAGATGGAATGTTCACGTCAAACTTACCTGCAACTCTTTTAAATGATAACAAGGTATATGGAAATTATAACAAGGTAGAGTTGCCATTTTCCTTTCCAAAAAATACCAGCCTCCCTAGACTCAAGTATTTGCCTCAAGCCAATTTTTGATCAATCAAATAAAGGTTCACTAACAACAGGAAGATTACCCTCATTATTTCTGTCTGGTTGAGTATTGGGCCATAGCATACTCCCAGGTGGGCTACAGTGGTTGTCTGGCTCATTCAGAAAGCTTTCGGACAATTAGTTTGCTTCTGCCTGTTCCAGAGCACTGGGCTCATGACTTTTCCCTGCTTTCTATTTAAACCAGCCGAGCTAGGAAGACAGGCCTCGGTTGACTTTGTGGTTAGTAGTGGGGGATACGTTTCACATAACACAAATTAGCACTACAGTTTAACTTCATTAAATGGAATAAAAATGCGTTAAGAAAATCCGAAGATAGGGATCTTCAAATATAGGATTAGCCGTTGATAAAGCTGAAAAGAAAATAATATTTTGGCAAATTAACAACTATGAAACGGCTCCCGAATTATGTAAATATATAAACTTGCCCTTTGCAGAGGATCAGCATCTGTTTCTGTAACCTGAGATGGGTTATCTGATTTTTTTGACTCTTGTATTCTTCCATTGGATTCCCTCAGGACAATACTTGATAATCAATAGCTACCTGCACAGCGGGGCTGACCCAGGCTTCCAGTCTCAAATATAGCTCTCTATTTGGCAGATTTACAAAGATGGCTTGAACAGTCATTTAATCAGGCGCATGGAGTGACCCGGCAGACCAGGATGTGTTTGGGGACGATACAGTGGACTAAAACGCTCGGACAAAAGAGGTCGTAGACACAGAATAAAGATTTACATCAGTCCTTTCAAACCAGGAATTGCCCCTTGTCTCCATCGTTCCTATAATTTCTATGTATCGTGCTTATAATGTCCAGACCACTCAACATCAAACTGTCAAAACATCTGGGAAGAATTGCAAATGTGAAGAATGATCTCAGTTATGATCCAGGATTCTTCATCTCTGGAATCCAAACAAACCCTGAAATGTATGTAAAAGTGACCCACCAGGCCTGAAATCCTGGGAGGGGAGGGCAGAGGGGGAAAAATGTGTTGCAGGATCATAAGAGTATAAATAAATGATACTAGATCAAGTATAACAGTGCTGGTAAGGGACAAACAGGCTTAGAAAGAGAAAACATTTGTATTTTTGTTAAATTCCTTCAAGTTATGTTCTGAATGGGACTATTAACAATTATTTGTTTGAGCGTGGCCTGTGACCCCAGAGATATATATAGAGCATTGTTGTTGTTTTTTATTATTATGTTTTTGGTATTTTATTTTCCAGCAGGTAATTTACCTAACTGGAAAAAAATGAGCACAGACTGGAAAAACATAATGCAAACAACATAGATATCACAAGCATTATACAAGACACCAAACCCCACCCAACTGTCCCACTTTAAGGAAAGGATTACTGAGCATGCTGCTAAGTACAGATCCTTTGATGCTCAGCCAGCAAGATGGCGAAGTACACTACAGTCGCCAGGATATCAAAGCCGTCTATGTGCAGAAAGACTTCTGTAAGAGTTAACAGCTCTCTAACGGATAATGTTATGCGTATCTCCGAGACGAAGAATACAATATCGTTCTTGATTAAGGAATGAAGTGACATCCACGGGATTCAGACTCCGAGAGGTTTATACTCCGTGTCCTTCTTTATTTCCACTTGTTGCAGACTAAACTCTTTAATAATTTGCATTTAAAGTAGCGGAGGATGATTTGGAGCCAGAAGTGCACCTGGCAGGGAGTTATGAGAAGTGCTTTTTTTCTTTGGAGAAGGAATCAGGAAGGAGTCTCATATCTTGAAACGCAGCCAATGTCTTGGCTCTCGGTTGCCTGGGAGAGATTGAAAACAGTCTGTTTTGATCCGGAGAAGTGAGGAAAGTGCGTGAATTAATATTGCAACTTGATGACAATGGTTTAAGTCATGTGATGTCTGGCAGACACTACAGTGGAATGTGAAAATACAGAGGAAAAACTATTAATTGTCCAACAGGATCCTCTCCAATGGTTTCATTCAGCGTTACCCAGAACAGAAGAGGACTTTGACATTTATATATATATATATTTATTTATTTATTTATTTTTTAAAAAGCAAAGAGGGAAAGTCATTCATTTTTTTTTTAATTTAGAACCAAAATAGTAAAGATAATAATACACAAACAACAGTGAGAAACTGGAGAAGAAATAGGGAGAGAAAATGTGGAGGAGGGGGGACGGGGGGACGACATAGGGAGCAGCGATGTTCTAAAGTTCTAAAAATGATGTCATTAGCAAAAACATTCCATTGGTTTCCATGCATCACTTTTAGAACTCTTTCAGAACTCCACACTTGGCCTTCACACTGCATTTGAAATTCAAATGCATTTCACATATAAATCAACCCTCCCCCCGAGGAACTATAACCTCATGGATGGTTTCATCTGTTAACCCTTCATGGTTTTGACAACCAGGATGCAGCTCACCATCATCCCTCAAATGCATTTCACATATAAATTGACCCTCCCTCGAGGAACTATAACTTCAATGATGGTTTTATCAGTTAACCCTTCATGGTTTTGACAGCCAGGATACAGCTAACCATCATCCCTCAAACGCATTTCACATATAAATCGACCCTCCCCCGAAAAACTATAATCTCACGTATGGTTTCATTAGTTTAACCTTTCATGGTTTTTACATTCAGGATGCAGCTCACCATCATCCCTCAAATGCATATCACATATAAATCAACCCTCCCCCGAGGAACTATAACCTCACGTATGGTTTCATTAGTTTAACCTTTCATGGTTTTTACATTCAGGATGCAGCTCACCATCATCCCTCAAATGCATATCACATATAAATCAACCCTCCCCCGAGGAACTATAACCTCACGTATGGTTTCATCAGTTTAACCCTTCATGGTTTTGACAGTCAGGATGCAACTCACCATCATAGCTCAGACAGTGAAGGCAAGCATTGAGACTCTCATAGATCTTACATAAACCCGGATGATTCTCTTACATTAATATGCAAACACTTCAAAGGCAAAAATCTGATGAGCATCTTCCTTTCTTTCCAGCTGAAAGATATTTGTCAGTACTTGTGCGTGGCGCAGAAATGTTAAATATTTAAGTCAAATTCATCTCAACATTTTAATGACTTTACCCCTGCTCCTCTCCTTCTTTGTACGCGGAGGATGCAGCGGGATGGCGGACATATAAATAAGAGAGCTATGTTCAATGTGATGAAATATTCACGATTAACATGAAAAATTCGGCATCATAAAATGTATAATTTATTTATTTATAGCTGATTAATCTGTCAAAAAAACAAATATCAAGCATCTTGTGTCTCTTTTTTTAACAGATTAAATATATTTCAGCAACCAGTAATGTTAAAAGTATATCTTTATTGGCTAATGAGTAATTAGAGTGCAAAATTCTACAGGGTTAAAGTGCCTGTACCAGGTATGAAAGGTAAGTAGGGGAGCACTAGGAGACTTGCTTCCTGGAACTTGTGCTAGTGGGTGTGGCATGTTGCTGGTAAGCATGTCCCTTATTAGTCTGTCTGGTTGTCAGTCAAGCAGGCAAGTCATTTTTAACAGAACTCAGAAAGTTCTCGTATTGTCAGACGGACTACTTGGAGAGCAGTACCACATTCCACGCCCACAAACGGACACTAGAACAGGAGTGGGGAACCTGGGGCCCTCCAGATGTTGCAGGACTACATTTCCCATACTCCTTGGCCTGCCTCTTTGCTGAAAGAGCATTATGGGAGATGTAGTTAATCCACAGCTGGAGGGCTGCTGGTTTCCCACCCCTGCACTAGAAGAAAGTAGGTACCCTAGTGCTTGACTTCTCACCTACTTAATTAGTTACAGGCTTTAAGGACACCCACGAGTAAGGACGTTGTTACAACTTAACCATTCCCCGTTTATAGACTCTCACATTTCTATTTTAAAGACACGGCGACTACACGACTGTACAGTACCATAGCCGGCTTCTCCTTGTGTGGCCACTAAAGGCGTGGGTGAGGTACTCATCCTGCCTATTACAATGAAGAGCCTCAGGGCATGAAACGCGTAAGGGGTCTGTCAACCGGTCAGCATTTCGTATCAGCCTTTTTCACTATTATGACACAGCTTCATGAATAAACACTAAGAATTTATACTGGATTTACTCTCCACATCCTTTTTTCTTTTCGGTGCATCCTGTCTATTAAGCCATTTTGTAAGACTGTATTTGTAGATTGTATAAGATGACAAAAGGGAAAATATTCAGGGCTTCCCTTTAAGTACATTTTTGTTTTACATGCATGTACTGGACCTTGCATCTTCTAAACAAAATACAATAGGAAGATTGTTTTCCAAGTTGTCAAATCATTGCATTTGTTTAATAATTTATGTTTTTTTTAAAAAAAACACTTAATTGGTTTAATTGTCAACAGGCTGTATCTCAGCATGAAATTGTAATTTTTCAATCCGTTTGATGTATCATACTCGTAATTCAGCTTTTGTTATTGGGCATGTTTCAAGTGATGTGTAATTGCAAACATTCCTCACAGTTTGCTGCACTCACTCCTGGCTCAGGATCCAGTATATAATGTTAGTATATTAAAAGGAATTCTACAGGGAAAAGCATCCCAAACTCTGACTGGCTCACTTACCATTACAAAATGGTAATCTGCCTAATATTGTGTGTCCCATTTTGACACCAAAACAGCCCTGACCCGTCGAGGCATGGACTCCACTAGACCTCTGACGGTGTGCTGTGGTAACTGGCACCAAGACGTTAGCAGCAGATCCCTTAAGTCCTGTATGTTGCGAGGTGGGGCCTCCATGGATCGGACTTGTTTGTCCAGCACATCCCACAGATGCTCGATTGGATTGAGATCTGGGGAATTTGGAGGTCAAGTCAACACCTTGAACTCGTTGTGTTCCTCAAACCATTCCAGAACCATTTTTGCTTTGTGGCAGGGTGTAATATCCTGCTGAAAGATGCCAATGCCATCAGGGAATACTGTTTCCATGAAAGGGTGTACATGGTCTCTAACAATGCTTAGGTAGGTGGTACGTGTCAAAGTAACATCCACATGAATGGCAGGACCCAAGGTTTCCCAGAAGAACATTGCCCAAAGCATCACACTGCCTCCACCGGCTTGCCACCTGTCAGAGCAAAGCACCACACTGCCTCCGCCGTGTTGTCACCGTTCAGTCCAAGGCAGCACACTGCCTCTGCCGGCTTGCGGAGGGCCACATGACTGCTGGACCATGCCTGAGCAATCCACAAATAGTCTGAAGGAGAGTTGCACTCAGTTGAGTCAGGTGCAAAGCAGAGATCCCAAAGAAATATCCAAAAATTGTCAACACATTGGTAAAGTTCCTGGCCAGCTCTGCTCTTATACCCAAAGTTTGTTATTTGTGTAATTATTTGAGAGGGTTGTTTTTTGGGTGTGTGAGTCGCTGTGGCTCTTCTGGAGCACCTTTCAGAAGCAATTCCCATTTGGAAGTCTCCTTGAAACTTACAGGTTGCTGGAGATTTGGCAGCCCAGATTGGTACCCAGCCTAGGTGATGCTGAACATGCCAAGGATGGATATAGATGGCGGCCGTAAGACTGAAGCCTTCTAGCGATTACAAAAGCTCAATCATTAGAAAGAAATCGAGTTTTTGTCTCTCTTGAACAAAAACGAGATTTTGATTATGGGTTTTAAAAAGGTGAACGCAGGCATAATACGTGCGGCTGGTGGTGACAATAATAATTGCTGCTCATCGGAATGGCTGAAACAGACAATCTATTTTACATGCATTTTTTGTGTGATGAGCGTTTTGTAGAGGTTCATTCTGCTGCAGACCAGGTTCTCACTTCTTGGCGCAGAATAAACCTATCAATAAGCGCAAGCATCTGTATCGTCAGCAATTCAGCTAAAGACACCTTTATTACATGTCACTCACAATACATCGCTCTCTTATCTAAAGTGACAATGTGACACTTTCCTGTCACACAGTGCTGCCACCGAATAACACTTCATGCTTTCATTAAAGATGGGCCTTACATTTAACCATTTGGGAGTCAGGTATTCTGCTATATGATCTGGTACATTACATTAACATTTATTTATCTAGGACCAACAATTGTACAGAGCACAGAGGGGACTACATCCTGAGTAAGACAAACAAGAACAGACTGATAGATGAGGTAGAGAGCCCTGCTTGTAGAGCTTACAGTCTAGAGGAACAGACTGAGACGGGAGGTAGAGAGAACTGCTCGCAAGCTTACAATCTAAAGGGAACAGACTGAGACAGGAGGTAGAGAGCCCTGCTCGCAAGCTTACAATCTAGAGGAACAGACTGATACATGAGGTAGAGAGCCCTGCTTGTAGAGCTTACAGTCTAGAGGAACAGAGTGATACATGAGGCAGAAAGCCCTGCTCGCAAGCTTACAATCTAAAGGGAACAGACTGAGACAGGAGGTAGAGAGCCCTGCTCGCAAGCTTACAATCTAAAGGGAACAGACTGAGACAGGAGGTAGAGAGCCCTGCTCGCAAGCTTACAATCTAAAGGGAACAGACTGAGACAGGAGGTAGAGAGCCCTGCTCGCAAGCTTACAATCTAAAGGGAACAGACTGAGACGGGAGGTAGAGAGCCCTGCTCGCAAAGCTTACAATCTAAAGGGAACAGACTGAGACGGGAGGTAGAGAGCCCTGCTCGCAAGCTTACAATCTAAAGGGAACAGACTGAGACGGGAGGTAGAGAGCCCTGCTCGCAAAGCTTACAATCTAAAGGGAACAGACTGAGACGGGAGGTAGAGAGCCCTGCTCGCAAAGCTTACAATCTAAAGGGAACAGACTGAGACGGGAGGTAGAGAGCCCTGCTCGCAAGCTTACAATCTAAAGGGAACAGACTGAGACAGGAGGTAGAGAGCCCTGCTCGCAAGCTTACAATCTAAAGGGAACAGACTGAGATGGGAGGTAGAGAGCCCTGCTCGCAAAAGCTTACAATCTAAAGGGAACAGACTGAGACGGGAGGTAGAGAGCCCTGCTCGCAAAGCTTACAATCTAGAGGAACAGACTGATATAGGAGGTAGAGGCCTCCTATATCAGAGCACAGAGGGGACTACATCCCAAGTAAGACAAAAAAGAACAGACTGATATATGAGGCAGAGAGCCCTGCTCGCAAGCTTACAATATAGAGGAACAGACTGATAGAGGAGGTAGAGAGCCCTGCTCGCAAGCTTACAATCTAAAGGGAACAGACTGATATAGGAGGTAGAGAGTCCTGCTCGCAAAGCCTACAATCTAGAGGAACAGACTGATACATGAGGCAGAGAGCCCTCCTTGCAAGCTTACTGTCTAGAGGAACAGGCTGATACATGAGGTAGAGAGCCCTGCTCACAGAGCTTACAATCTAGAAGAGCAGACTGATACATGAGGTAGAGAGCCCTGCTCGCACGCTTACAATCTAGAGGAACAGACTGATACAGGAGATAAAGAGCCCTGCTCGCAAGCTTACAATCTAGAGGAACAGACTGATACAGGAGATAGAGAGCCCTGCTCGCAAGCTTACAATTTTTGGCCTAACGCTTGAAATTCCCATTTCAGTTCTGTGCAATTCTCTTTTTATTGAGTAGGCCCTCTAGTGTGATAGCTCAGGGGGGGGGAAACTCACCAGTTTTGTACCTACACAATGTATAGCTAAATTGGTGATATTACATTCTCATCTCACCTCACCTTTTAGTGAATAGACTCCATAGTTCTTTATTTAATCTTTGTGCTTTCCATCTATTCCACTATACACTATTAAATGCATAGTATTTGCTTTTTATTCAGTGCTGTGAGGAATATGAAAGGATATATTCACTAAAAGGGGAGTTGCAGGTGAGTTCAGGAGCTATTTACTAAAAGTGAGGTGTAGATGAACTGAGGTGGGATGAACATTACATTAAACATATACTACACTCCTTAAGTATACATTGTACATGCTAAAGCTAAACTAAGCTTTTCCTGCTGAAAGGGTTCATCTGGCCATGGATAATGCATAGTTGAATGTTTACACATTTTTCATTTTTTTGCAATACATCTGGCAGAGCCAACTCTTCTTCTTACTGAAGGAGGTACTCACCAGTTCTGTCCCTGCACAATGCATGGAAAAGCTTGCACCTCAACTCACTTGCACCTCGACTCACTTGCACCTCGACTCACTTGCACCTCGACTCACTTGCACCTCAACTCAATTGCACCTCAACTCACTTGCACCTCAACTCACTTGCACCTCAACTCAATTGCACCTCAACTCAATTGCACCTCAACTCACTTGCACCTCAACTCACTTGCACATCAACTCACTTTCACATCAACTAAATTGCACCTCAACTCAATTGCACCTCAACTCACTTGCACCTCAACTCAATTGCACCTCAACTCAATTGCACCTCAACTCACTTGCACCTCAACTCACTTGCACATCAACTCACTTGCACCTCGACTCACTTGCACCTCAACTCACTTGTACCCAACTAACTTGCACCTCGACTCACTTGCATCCCACCTTTTAGTGAATAGGTTTTCTAGTGTGAGGGGAGAGAAATCCAAAGGCTTGATATGCATATTTATGTATCACTACTATTTCTCTGTAATATTTTTTATCACACAGAGATAGTTTTTCCAAATCGGCTACCAATGCCTGGCTTTTAGAGTCCGTTCGCAGCGGACAGCCCCCCTTATCTTTTGCATGTTCATTTTATATAAACAGATAATATCTGGCGTCTGTAACCAATCTCCATACGTTATTTTTTAATATAATAATGGCACGTAATTAGACTGTGCTCCTGATTATAATATTAATACTTCAAACAGATCTGATCAAGCTCAAAGTGCAGTGAATATAATGACTTTCCAAAACACAAAACAGACCTTCTCCTTGAGACACCTCGTAATTGACGTTTACAAAGGAACAGACCTGGCGCCATGACGCGGATCCGGGCAGCGATATTTTTTTATGTAATTTTTTTTCCATGAATCTTTCAGATTAAATAAAATTTTATTCTAGACTTTATTGTTAATATTCTCATTTTATTGCTGCAGAAACCAAGCCTTTTCCATCTGCATGCAACATGTACACTTTTGCCGCTTCTGGTTACATATGCCCCCAATGGCCCTTTTAACATGGACAAATGGTAGTTGCAGATTAGGAGTAAACACCAGCACTGCCCATGGTGATCACTGAACCAATATAATTATGGTCTATGGAACTGTCGCCCCAGACCTTGCCAATGACCCCTATCCCTGGTTCCACAGATCCATACAATTCTATGAACTGCTCTGCCCAGCTCTCAATAAGGCCTTGTATTTCACATTTATTATGGAAAAGTAACACGATAGAGACCCTTTTCCCATCAGAAAAGTGAGCCATTCACTAAACTGGAAGAACAATCATGTGGGGGTCCAGGAGAAGATATTTTGTCCAGACCTCCCAACAATATTGTTTGAATTACATTACCCAGGATGCTCAGTTGGTTGTGCGCCATGATTAATTTAGCCCACATAGCTAATGGGTAATGGCTAATCTTGGCATTCCAGCTATGTGGGCTATACTTCCAACTATGTCCAGAGGTTGTAAATCATATGGCATTTAGTCCACATAACAAAAGTGCTTGGTTCTTAATGTATTAGGCACTCCTGTGTCGCCGAACCATGTCATATCTGGCGCAGAGCACCACTGCGCAGCAGGACCACCAGAGAACGAGTTCTACATCTCCAAATTAGAAGATTCATGTTAAGAATCCATACGGACATCTCAGGAAGTCTTTAAACCCCAAAGGATATTGCGATAAATATTTTTATGATGCATTAAAATGGCACGAGCCGCTTACAAGGAACACAGCATGAATTATTACTGGAAAGAGCTTACAACCTCACGTTTCAGATGGATAATCTGATTTACCCGTCGTTACAGAAGAGTTTAAATTGGAAATCCTGCGTGTTTGCACCTTTCGCGAGCCGTGGACCGGTAACCCAAGGTCAAATGCTCCACATGAAATTAAATTACATTAAATCAACCCAAGGTTCATCTTAAAGCTGTTGCTGGGTTTTTATTGTGGCCAATTGGTGCTTTTTAAATTTTACTTTTTGATAATTATTCTCTTGTTCCACCTCTCATGCATCATTTAAAAGCAAAATATTGGAAATATATATATCAAAATTAAGTATTTCCAATTAATAAAATGAATTAAAACACATCAAGGTTTTCCAATACTTTTTCAAAAAAAATAAACATGTACAAAAAACATGGGGTAATATAAATATTATGTCACATCACCCACCATGCAATTATTATACCAGTTCAATGTGTCTACTTACATTCTCTTTGCTTGCGGTAACCATTCAGTACAAACAGGGTCAAATCTGGAAAAAAGGTCTCGAATGGACCCATGCTAGGGTAAAAAGAGACTTTTCTTATTCTGAACTTAGCCACCGAAGGAGTAAAAGGGCAATATGTCCCACTACTATGATTTCTTAGGTCCAACCCTTTCTCGTTTAGGTAACAGGTATCTCTGGTGGGTTGCTCGAAGCCAAGGCCTTGACTATTGTCAAGAAATCCTCTGCACCTTTTTGACCTTTTGGAGGTTAGAGAAGAGGCATCTGATTTACTATGAATCAGTTGGTGTTAATGTGTGTTTTTAGTCATTTGCTTCTTACCTCGCTGGTCTCCAAATCGTCTGCCACAAGGAAGGAATATGCCTTAGCTACAAAGTAAAAAAAATGGGAAATCTAGGTACAGCCATTCTATTTAATCTCCATTATTTGATCCGTATATTAGCTCAGTGTCATTTTCTTCCAAAACAACACAAAGATAGTGTGGCCTGGCCACTGTAGGCAGGGAACTCTCGAATTCTCTGATCCATCTTCTCTCTTTTTTACTGTTCCCTTTCTTTTTTACTGCTTGAGGGAAACAAGACCTGTGAAGTTTACATATCACAGTAAAAAAAAAAAAAAAAAAAAAAAAAGGGCATCTCTTTTCGGGAGAAATAGTGTATATTGTTACATCAAATGTTTAAAAAAAAATGACACAAACCATTTCCCAAGCTACTGCCTTAGAATCTCCTGGTCAATACGTGTTTAGAGATAACAGGATGAGAACTGAAAGACTTTATCCCTTTCATCTAGTGCCTTATCATTATTATGTATTTTGACAAGTACACAGGGATTAAAAAGAAAGATGAAAAGACTCAACGAAAAAGAGATCAGAGTTTGGGAGTTTCCATCGAATATCCAATTTTTATAACACATTGTTATCCAATATCAGGTAGCGTTTGGCTCCCCAATCCTACTTTTTAAATGTGTAGACGTGGATAGCTCAGTGGGAGGATGTGCCGACTGTATAATCGATTCACTCTTCAGGGTTACAGGCTTGATTCCTGGTGGGGATGTCTCAGCCATTTGTCCCTCTGAGAAATATAAAATAAGTGCTAGACATGTGCATTCGTTTTCGGACGAATGCATTTTCGTCCATTCGTCCGAAAAACGAATAACGAAAATGCTAAGCTAACGAAAGCCGAATGAACGAATGGTTAATAAACGAAAATCATTCGTTCATTCGTCCATTCGTAGTACTATTGCATTCTATAAGCCGAAATAGAGTCGGTTTATAGAATACAATAGCATTTCACTACACGGAGACAAAGTCTCCATTCATAATTTTATGAATGGAGACTCTGTCTCTGTATAGTTAAATGCCCACAGCCTATAAACCGAGCGTTCGGTTTATAGGCTGTCGACTTATGTAATACATGTATCCCTATTGCTATTCTATAAACCGAACGTTCGGTTTATAGAATAGCAATAGGATTACATGTATTCCATAAGCCGAAAGTCTATAAACCGAACGTTCGGTTTATAGACTTTCGGCTTATAGAAAACATGTAGTACTATTGCCTTTCTATGAACCGAACGAGAGCCCCATTCATAAGAATTTCTTATGAATGGGGCTCTCGTTCGGTTTATAGAAAGGCAATAGTATTACGCGTATTCTATAAAACGAAACGAATTAAAATTAACGAAACGAAAATAATGAACGAATTTCGTCTGAAACGAATGCAGAAATGGACGAAAACGAAACGAAAATTTTAGTTTTGCACATGTCTAATAAGTGCCATTAACCTGGGTTTGGGGCAATGGTGGCATCAACATGTTATTCTTGAAAACCAGCAAATATCTCAACATACCTTTCCTGATAAAAAAAAAAGCTTTATAATTATTTTCGGACATCCTGATGATGCCTCTGTTGGCCAACTGAGGAGAATGTTTGAGCATCCGCTTGAAGACCTCTAAGGTGTCTTTTTCAGGCAGGAATTTAATTTGCTTCTGAATGGCAAAATGCCTTGAGACATGGTACAACAGACACATTTCTCTGTAATTATGGCATAATATATCTTATATCTATGTCGTTTAGTTTAATCAGATTTGAAGTAGCACTTCATTCATTTATTTTTTGCTCTTCTTGAATCTTAGAAATTATGTTTTTAAAATATAATATATCATGATATAGACTCTTAAACCTTATAAGAAGTATTGGTAGTCATTTAATAAGGTAAAAACTTCTCTTTTTTAATTTTGCTTCTTTGGAGGATGCAAGGTCAAAAAATATGCAAGTAAACTCAGCATGTATCTTTACAGAAACAAAGACAGTTATAGAAACGTAAGATGTGTGTCAGCAGATAAAAACCATAGAAATTCTTTGAAAGCACACAAATAAATTAACTCTTTGCTCCATGTTGATATATAAGGGGGCAGTCATGTCGTTTAGAAGTCTTTCGTTAAATCATTTCTATCTAAAATTGAAGCCCCCTATTCTTACTTAAAACGCCTACACAAGATGCAATCTTTCAATTAAACATAACTTGTTTTTTTGCTCACAGCGGCCCTTTAAAAGATGAATAAAGATTCCACACCATCGAAATATTTCTTATCCACTCATGTTCGCGTTCAATTTAAAGCCGGCGGAGGACATTTGCACCCAACTTACCGCACATATTTAGTCGCAAACTTCAGACACTGGATTGAAAAGGGAGGCAGGGAACAGAACTGTTGTAATCCCCTTGTGTGTCACTTGGTCCTGCGAATGGGAGCAAAGTCAAGTGCGGCATTTGTCAGGATAGTTTTTGCCATTTCATTTATCCCCACAGGCAGTGACTGTCAGATTGTCTGACATGGGGGGAGCCAGCACTGTTGGGATATCACCATTGCCGTATCCTGCGGGGAATGCGTTTTCTGGTCGTTTTTTTTTCGTTCTTTTTTCTTTTCTTACATTCACATGCAGGAGTCAAAGAGCTGATTTCCCCTGATAAAGTGATTGACTTGCGCAGTGGAACAGAAAGACATAAACAGCTCAGGAATGAGTTTTGTCACAAGCCCCTCTCTCTCCCTGTTGCAGACGCAGGTCTAACTGCAGAAATCCATAATTATTGGCAGGGGGAAAAAAAGTTTTTTTTTTTTTTTTATTCATTACGATGTTTCTCTATCATGACAATGGAAAAAGAGGCTGGAAATTATTTATCTTCTTTTATAACTTTTATTTGTGCAAGGTCTTATATGCTTATAAGGCTATATATTGTCTTTATTCTTGTCTCGGGCCATAATTGATTTCACGAACGGCGACAATAGCCAGCACTAGGCCTCACATTTCAGATGCACAAAGAATATTGACAGAACATTGGTTTCCACAGATAACATTCGTGGTTTGTTGCTCTGACTTATCATTATCGTAAAATGATCTCAAAGCTCCGAGAAACTGAGATCTTAGATGCAGCCGCCTTTGGAGGCACTGGGCTCTCAAGTTCAGCTGCAGAGAGGCACAGATAAATCGGGATGGAGTTTATTTGTTTGGCACCAGTGCGCAGTGTCGTCGAAAAAAGGCGGAAACCCATTCAGTATTAGCTTTCCTTTTCATGTGGCAAATCTCCAAACGATGTCTTCAACGGATCGATAAAAGCAAAAACTATCACTTCAAACCCTTTTATTTTTAATAAATACATAAACACAATTAACCCTACCTACCATCCTGCCCCTGCCTTTGCATAGGTAGGGTGGGGGGACAATCCAAAATGGTGCCTTAATCTGTCAAAAGAAAAAACACACCATTGAGTGACATGCGGGTGGTCAGTGAAAATCCCTATGAGGAAATCTTAACTTATAACCAGCTTCCAGCCACTTGCCCTGGTCCCCCCCCCCCCCCCCCCATTTGTGTTAGGGGACCTGGGGGTCATTTGGGGAGCCCCCAGGACATGTTTTTTGACAGGGAAGGGGAAAGAAAAAACATTTTAATTATGCAAATTTCCTCTCACTATTCGTGAGTTTTGAATAGACCCCCTTTTTTAGAATCTTGGGTCAGCTAGGGCAGATCTTTCTTCCTCTGACCCACGGTGAATGAAGACCTGACTTATGATTGTAAACAACATGTCAGCCCCCTGATAGATTCATACTGAGCAAATATATATACACTGATCAGCCATAACATTATGACCGCTGACAGGTGGCAAGCTGGCGGAAGCAGTGTGATGCTTTGGGCAACCTTGCAACCTTGGGTCCTGCCATTCATGTGGATGTTACTTTGACACGTACCACCTACCTAAGCATTGTTACAGACCATGTACACCCTTTCATGGAAACAGTATTCCCTGATGGCATTGGCCTCTTTCAGCAGGATAATGCTCCCTGCCACAAAGCAAAAATGGTTCAGCAATGATGTGAAGAACACAACAACGAGTTCAAGGTATTGACTTGGCCTCCAAATTCCCCAGATCTCAATGCGATCCATGGAGGTCCCACCTCACAACTTACAGGACTTAAAGGATCTGCTGCTAAAGTCTTGGTGCCAGTTACCCCAGCACACCTTCAGAGGTCTAGTTGAGTCCATGCCTCGACGGGTCAGGGCTGTTTTGGCGTCAAAAGGGGACCTACACAATATTAGGCAGGTGATATGACCGATCGGTGTACTTATATTCTAACATTAAAGCATTTCTATTTAAACTGTCTATACTTTCTGCAATATTTCAATTAAACATAAGTCGCTCTGTGTTGAAGCACTTAAACACAGGGACATTGAACCAGTTACAAATCGAAAAATTCAAATAATGAAAGGGGAAACCCTGGGGGAAGAACTTGCAGGACATTGTGAGTGTTGAAGTTCTGCATTATGATAATACAGCATCCTTAATGTGAAATAGGTACAACTGGGAAATCACAAAAAACACAGGAGGGAATCACTGTCCCATTTACTTTAAGAAAAACAAACAAACAGGTATTTGTGTGCTGAGTGGTGATGACAATCTATTTGTTAAAGCTACTCCCAGTATGCACAGGCATGCAAAATAGCATCCTGCCTGTGTTTACTGGTGCAGAGTCCCCAATAAGAATACATTTAATAAAACCAAGGCTTTGAAATGCAGCTTGTGCACACTGAGCTGTAAAATGATTCTGGATGTTATTTGCAATGTTGATATTAAGATCATATTCACAAGAGGACTATACATGCCAAATAAACTACCTAAATCATCCATGTTCCCATTCTCCCAGGAGACAGATTATGAGATTTCTTAGATTCCTGTAGGTTTTTCTGGCAGGAGGAAGCTGATCTGCACAATATGTTTCTTTTTCACTCTCTCTCTCACCCACCTGAGCATCTGCAGGTTCGGATCGGAGAGAGGGTGCAGAGTTCTGGCCAACATTATCCTGGCACCAAGAAGTCGTATTGATAGGATGCCACAAAATGCTGTGTTCTTCTTCAAAAAAAAAAAAATAAGCGCCCTCGCATTACGCAGCGCTGTACCACGGGGGTAAACAAAGCATAGAAATAGCAGGAATGTTAACAAGTGAGGGAAATCCAATGTGACGCATTGCCTGTCGCTGTCAAGTGATCAGATATCTCCCAGTAATGCACATGCGCAGGTTTGTTTAGGTCTCGCATTGTATCATCCTATCAAAGCATTACGTGACTGTGCAGCCCAATATGTGTTTCCAAAATACTGAATGCAATGGGGACTGAGGCGGGTTTGAATGGGATAACAAATTACTGCACCATTGGTGTTAAGATATTAAGGATATTATGTCCTTAATGTTCTAGAAACATAGAATGTGTCGGCAGATAAGATCCATTCGATCCATCTAGTCTGCCCAATTTTCAGAATACTTTTATTAGTCCCCAGTTTCCTATCTTATATCTAGGATAGCCTTGTGTCTATCGCACGCATGCTTAAACTCCTTCACTGTGATTACCTCTACCACTTCTGCTGGAAGGCTATTCCATACATCCACTACCCTCTCAGTAAAGTAATACTTTTAAATTGTTGCCCCTCTAATTGTATGTCCTCATGCTCTGCACCCACTTACCAATGGACCATGCCTTGCATCCACTTACCCCATTCTCTGCATATGCTTACCTCTGCACTCATTATCTCATTATTACCTCCTGCACTATCCCCAGCACCTACTTACCCCATTCTCTGCATTATCCCCAGCACCTACTTACCCCATAGCATATGACAGATCTGCTGCAGAGACAGTAATAAAGGCAGATTAATTTCTGCTGCATTGTACACTGTTTGAACAAGACGAAGGCTGTGTACACAGAGTTTAATAGAAATAATTCAGGGAGAAAAGAATAGTGCAGAGCGGCAGAATGAACAGTGTTTGACTAATGTGCATTAAACAAATTCCAAGTCTCTGAAGAATTCAGTAACTGACATGAAAAGGGACATGTAATGGCACGTTCTTCAAATGGCAAATCAGCCTCTAAACATTAAAAGCCTCAACGTGATAAGCCAATTAGGAAAACAGTGTATGATGCCAGAAAAGACAAAAGACATGAGTTTCTAATGGAGGGGCATTGTAACAAGACATCATGTTTAGAACATAATAGGGCGTGCTGAGTCTCGCCCGGTACACGCTTTCTCCTGTCATGTAAAAGGCAAATAATACACTGAAACAGAAAAGGATTGGGAATGCAGGAGAAATGATTGGGATCATATTATGGTGCGCGCTTCAAAATGGAGTCCCATGGCGAACAGACACATTCTGATTGGCTTTTCTATAGTCCTGTGACACAGCGACAGCAGTGCCACCAACCAATCCCACCAACGGTTCATGGGAAGCGAGGGAAGGACCATTCCTGCATAGATCCCAGGTGCCTGGACATTCCTCCAAGGAGGCCCATCTGATTTCCAAATATATATATAAAAAAACAAGGGTCTCTTTGTTCTCTCCCAAAAAAAAAACAACAACATGTAGTCTGGACCAAGATGACAACATAATTTTCAGTCTAGCTGAACACTACAGACACATGGGGCAACAAGATGAGTTTCAAGTGCTCCAGAGGCTCTTAGTTAAAGGTATACCCTACACTATAGACAGAGAGACCATCATACCCAACAGGCCCCAGACAGACGTGAGTGTCAGTTGGCTGCTCTTACTGGCGAGTGTGAGTTATCACACTTGTAGCATGCCCCAGCATTCAGATAGACATTGGATTTACTCCTTACCAGTGGCGGCAGGTTTTTCAATATTTGCTTCTATTGGTGAAGCAAAAGTTAAAAATATCCATGAGTACTGCATTAAATGCCAACAGCGTTGTCAGAAATTTATTTTCTGTAGTCTGTGCCTCATACACAAATCAAAAATTGTCTTAAAATGTCTCTACCCTCCTAGTGGTAAATAAACTTTAATTAGCAGCAAAAAAAAAAAAAATCCAGCTACCTTAGTAACAAAAAAATGCGATTAAAAATAATTAGCCACAAACTTAAAAAAAAAAAAAAAAAACCTTCCAGTCTACCTTAGTAACAAAAAATGGGAATAAAAATATTTGCTATGTTCCTAACAGTGTCATTCTAAAGGCCATTCAGATTCCCAGCAAAGCAACTAATATCAAACAGAGCTACAGGGACTGAGGTTTTAATTCCTTTGCTGACCTAATTAATATGCAGCACAGGTAATGAATGAAAGACCGGATCTTCATCAGAGCAGAGTGAAAAGATAACTTTCTCACAGTAACTATATATATTAGCAGAGAATTCTCTAAATATCAATACGTGAGAGGCTCATCGAGCTAAGCAGAGCTAGACACGGCTTCCTTTACAATATTGGACATTTTGACTGGGTTCCTCCTTTCGACTCCTGTCTTGTATTTAAGTTAAAGCGATTTGTTTTATTTACTCAGCAGAGTCTGCAGGTCATTTAATTAACGTACCCTGTAAACTGGCATGGCACAATGTATAAATAATTGGTGGAAACAAAGACAAGTGAGGAAAACATTGCATTTTGCAATGTGTATGTGTTCAATAGAAGGCTATAGTTCAGAATATAATGCGGATAAACAACAACCTTTACATACAGTTCAGCGGCGCTTCCGGGGAGAAACGTAAAAAATACAAAAAATGCTTAACAGTAATTTATGTGGTACTATGCCCTTCAAAATACAGACACCGGCAGTGGCAGGGGTAATCGTCAAGATTCTACTGATCTGGAGTCCGAATGTTGAAAGCCATCTTGTCTATTTGAACACCGTCCATCTTGTCTGGCATTTTTTTTTAAATATATATATTTATACATTGTTGCAAGCAACTGCATAGATTTCATTTTAAATGTGTTTTTGGTGTCTTCTGTCTATGACATCACCCTGTAACTAGCTATGCACATTTCCAGCTGAAAATATTTAATTTGCATCTCAAGCCACAGGTGATGTCATACGCAGGAAACGCCTGTGACGCATTTAAAATACTTTTTTTTTTAGCCCCCATTAAATTACCCATTTTCCGTGACCCCCGGGTTAGTGATGCACCTTGGAGGCACCCAGCTCATGGAGTAAGTCATCATGCGAAATCGTCCAGTGAGTCAAAGCACATCCGATGAGCCAAAAGAGCGCCGCTGTGGGGTTACAGAGGTCAACTCCATGTTTGCAAATTACAAAATCTCAACAACAAAAAACTGAGAAGGCGAGGCAATGGCTATACCAAAAGTTATTTATGGAGGGAAAGTGCCGAATAGGTTTACTTTGATCACTGACGGCGTTTGATAGAGACAAACTATACAAGTGGCATTCCTCCTCTACTCTGGGGCTCATACACTAAACTCTATGTGTGCATTATAATTGTTGTAAGAAACTGGAACCCTGATACCTCCATCAGTAGACTCTCCCACTGCTTTGCAATCAGGAGGATCCCTTTGATACCCAGCAAAATGTAAATTTGTTTAAAAAAAGATCCATGATTATTTAATGGGCCCATATGTTGTATGGTCTATGGCACATAATTAAATATTAGTATTATAAAATGCTCTCCTTTGCTGAGATCTGATTCTCTTAAACTGTGCTCGTTAAATTCTCAGTTAGATCAGATTTTACAATGTTCCATATAAACTGACTTCCAATAACTACAAATATCAATATCCCCGCACAGAGATAAGTATTTAGTGGTGTTGGCAAATGGTAATTTTGTCCTTGGAGTTTAGTGTATCACTTCAAGTAATATTGATCGTGCGACCTTTATAAAAAGCATCTTCACCATGTGAACAAATTAATTCACGATTTCAGTAATTACAGAAGTGGAAACAAATCTTTCTAGATCAATAGTCTGCTTTATTTCCTTCCCTACCATGCTGGAAGAGGAGATCATGATTACTTTTGATGGTAATTAGTGAGTGGAAATCGGAATAGAAAGCTAAGAATTAAGAAAAGTTGGTCTGACTAAATAGGATGAGGCTTTGCCCTGCTCTCCAAGACCACATCCGACCCTCTGATATAATACCCTGCTCTCCAAGACCACATCCGACCCTCTGATATAATACCCTGCTCTCCAAGACCACATCCGACCCTCTGATATAATACCCTGCTCTCCAAGACCACATCCAACCCTCTGATATAATACCCTGCTCTCCAAGACCACATCCGACCCTCTGATATAATACCCTGCTCTGCAAGACCACATCCGACCCTCTGATATAATACCCTGCTCTCCAAGACCACATCCGACCCTCTGATGTAATACCCTGCTCTGCAAGACCACATCCGACCCTCTGATGTAATACCCTGCTCTCCAAGACCACATCCGACCCTCTGATATAATACCCTGCTCCCCAAGACCACATCCGACCCTCTGATATAATACCCTGCTCCCCAAGACCACATCCAACCCTCTGATATAATACCCTGCTCCCCAAGACCACATCCAACCCTCTGATATAATACCCTGCTCTCCAAGACCACATCCAACCCTCTGATATAATACCCTGCTCCCCAAAACCACATCCAACCCACTGATATAATACCCTGCTCCCCAAGACCACATCCAACCCTCTGATATAATACCCTGCTCCCCAAGACCACATCCAACCCTCTGATATAATACCCTGCTCTCTAAGACCACATCCAACCCTCTGATATAATACCCTGCTCTCCAAGACCGCAATCAACCCTCTGATATAATACCCTGCTCCCCAAGACCACATCCAACCATCTGATATGTTGAAGTTCTGCATTATGATAATACAGCATCCTTAATGTGAAATAGGTACAACTGGGAAATCACAAAAAACACAGGAGGGAATCACTGTCCCTGCTCTCCAAGACCACATCCAACCCTCTGATATAATACCCTGCTCTCCAAGACCACATCCAACCCTCTGATATAATACCCTGCTCTCCAAGACCACATCCAACCCTCTGATATAATACCTTGCTCCCCAAGACCACATCCAACCCTCTGATATAATACCCTGCTCTCCAAGACCACATCCAACCCTCTGATATAATACCCTGCTCCCCAAGAACACATCCAACCCTCTGATATAATACCCTGCTCTCCAAGACCACATCCAACCCTCTGATATAATACCCTGCTCCCCAAGACCACATCCAACCCTCTGATATAATACCCTGCTCCCCAAGACCACATCCAACCCTCTGATATAATACCCTGCTCTCCAAGACCACATCCAACCCTCTGATATAATACCCTGCTCTCCAAGACCACATCCAACCCTCTGATATAATACCCTGCTCCCCAAGACCACATCCAACCCTCTGATATAATACCCTGCTCTCCAAGACCACATCCAACCCTCTGATATAATACCCTGCTCTCCAAGACCACATCCAACCCTCTGATATAATACCCTGCTCTCCAAGACCACATGCAACCCTCTGATATAATACCCTGCTCTCCAAGACCACATCCAACCCTCTGATATAATACCCTGCTCCCCAAGACCACATCCAACCCTCTGATATAATACCCTGCTCCCCAAGACCACATCCAACCCTCTGATATAATACCCTGCTCTCCAAGACCACATCCAACCCTCTGATATAATACCCTGCTCTCCAAGACCACATCCAACCCTCTGATATAATACCCTGCTCCCCAAGACCACATCCATCCCTCTGATATAATACCCTGCTCTCCAAGACCACATCCAACGCTCTGATATAATACCCTGCTCCCCAAGACCACATCCAACCCTCTGATATAATACCCTGCTCTCCAAGACCACATCCAACCCTCTGATATAATACCCTGCTCCCCAAGACCACATCCAACCCTCTGATATAATACCCTGCTCCCCAAAACCACATCCAACCCTCTGATATAATACCCTGCTCCCCAAGACCACATCCAACCCTCTGATATAATACCCTGCTCCCCAAGACCACATCCAACCCTCTGATATAATACCCTGCTCTCCAAGACCACATCCAACCCTCTGATATAATACCCTGCTCTCCAAGACCACATCCAACCCTCTGATATAATACCCTGCTCCCCAAGACCACATCCAACCCTCTGATATGTTGAAGTTCTGCATTATGATAATACAGCATCCTTAATGTGAAATAGGTACAACTGGGAAATCACAAAAAACACAGGAGGGAATCACTGTCCCTGCTCTCCAAGACCACATCCAACCCTCTGATATAATACCCTGCTCCCCAAGACCACATCCAACCCTCTGATATAATGCCCTGCTCCCCAAGACCACATCCAACCCTCTGATATAATGCCCTGCTCCCCAAGACCACATCCAACCCTCTGATATAATACCCTGCTCCCCAAGACCACATCCAACCCTCTGATATAATATCCTGCTCTCCAAGACCACATCCAACCTTCTGATATAATACCCTGCTCCCCAAGACCACATCCAACCCTCTGATATAATACCCTGCTCCCAAGACCACATCCAACCCTCTGATATAATACCCTGCTCTCCAAGACCACATCCAACCCTCTGATATAATACCGTGCTCTCCAAGACCACATCCAACCTTCTGATATAATACCCTGCTCCCCAAGACCACATCCAACCCTCTGATATAATACCCTGCTCTCCAAGACCACATCCAACCCTCTGATATAATATCCTGCTTTCCAAGACCACATCCAACCCTCTGATATAATACCCTGCTCTCCAAGACCACATCCAACCTTCTGATATAATACCCTGCTCTCCAAGACCACATCCAACCTTCTGATATAATACCCTGCTCCCCAAGACCACATCCAACCCTCTGATATAATACCCTGCTCTCCAAGACCACATCCAACCCTCTGATATAATACCCTGCTCTCCAAGACCACATCCAACCCTCTGATATAATACCCTGCTCCCCAAGACCACATCCAACCCTCTGATATGTTGAAGTTCTGCATTATGATAATACAGCATCCTTAATGTGAAATAGGTACAACTGGGAAATCACAAAAAACACAGGAGGGAATCACTGTCCCTGCTCTCCAAGACCACATCCAACCCTCTGATATAATACCCTGCTCCCCAAGACCACATCCAACCCTCTGATATAATGCCCTGCTCCCCAAGACCACATCCAACCCTCTGATATAATGCCCTGCTCCCCAAGACCACATCCAACCCTCTGATATAATACCCTGCTCCCCAAGACCACATCCAACCCTCTGATATAATATCCTGCTCTCCAAGACCACATCCAACCTTCTGATATAATACCCTGCTCCCCAAGACCACATCCAACCCTCTGATATAATACCCTGCTCCCAAGACCACATCCAACCCTCTGATATAATACCCTGCTCTCCAAGACCACATCCAACCCTCTGATATAATACCGTGCTCTCCAAGACCACATCCAACCTTCTGATATAATACCCTGCTCCCCAAGACCACATCCAACCCTCTGATATAATACCCTGCTCTCCAAGACCACATCCAACCCTCTGATATAATATCCTGCTTTCCAAGACCACATCCAACCCTCTGATATAATACCCTGCTCTCCAAGACCACATCCAACCTTCTGATATAATACCCTGCTCTCCAAGACCACATCCAACCTTCTGATATAATACCCTGCTCCCCAAGACCACATCCAACCCTCTGATATAATACCCTGCTCTCCAAGACCACATCCAACCCTCTGATATAATATCCTGCTTTCCAAGACCACATCCAACCCTCTGATATAATACCCTGCTCCCCAAGACCACATCCAACCCTCTGATATAATACCCTGCTCTCCAAGACCACATCCAACCCTCTGATATAATATCCTGCTCTCCAAGACCACATCCAACCCTCTGATATAATACCCTGCTCTCCAAGACCACATCCAACCTTCTGATATAATACCCTGCTCCCCAAGACCACATCCAACCCTCTGATATAATACCCTGCTCTCCAAGACCACATCCAACCCTCTGATATAATACCCTGCTCCCCAAGACCACATCCAACCCTCTGATATAATACCCTGCTCTCCAAGACCACATCCAACCCTCTGATATAATACCCTGCTCTCCAAGACCACATCCAACCCTCTGATATAATACCCTGCTCTCCAAGACCACATCCAACCCTCTGATATAATACCCTGCTCTCCAAGACCACATCCAACCCTCTGATATAATACCCTGCTCCCCAAGACCACATCCAACCCTCTGATATAATACCCTGCTCCCCAAGACCACATCCAACCCTCTGATATAATACCCTGCTCCCAAGACCACATCCAACCCTCTGATATAATACCCTGCTCCCCAAGACCACATCCAACCCTCTGATATAATACCCTGCTCCCCAAGACCACATCCAACCCTCTGATATAATACCCTGCTCTCCAAGACCACATCCAACCCTCTGATATAATACCCTGCTCTCCAAGACCACATCCAACCCTCTGATATAATACCCTGCTCCCCAAGACCACATCCAACCCTCTGATATAATACCCTGCTCTCCAAGACCACATCCAACCCTCTGATATAATACCCTGCTCTCCAAGACCACATCCAACCCTCTGATATAATGCCCTGCTCTCCAAGACCACATCCAACCTTCTGATATAATACCCTGCTCCCCAAGACCACATCCAACCCTCTGATATAATACCCTGCTCTCCAAGACCACATCCAACCCTCTGATATAATACCCTGCTCTCCAAGACCACATGCAACCCTCTGATATAATACCCTGCTCCCAAGACCACATCCAACCCTCTGATATAATACCCTGCTCCCCAAAACCACATCCAACCTTCTGATATAATACCCTGCTCCCCAAGACCACATCCATCCCTCTGATATAATACCCTGCTCTCCAAGACCACATCCAACGCTCTGATATAATACCCTGCTCCCCAAGACCACATCCAACCCTCTGATATAATACCCTGCTCTCCAAGACCACATCCAACCCTCTGATATAATACCCTGCTCCCCAAGACCACATCCAACCCTCTGATATAATACCCTGCTCCCCAAAACCACATCCAACCCTCTGATATAATACCCTGCTCCCCAAGACCACATCCAACCCTCTGATATAATACCCTGCTCCCCAAGACCACATCCAACCCTCTGATATAATACCCTGCTCTCCAAGACCACATCCAACCCTCTGATATAATACCCTGCTCTCCAAGACCACATCCAACCCTCTGATATAATATCCTGCTCTCCAAGACCACATCCAACCCTCTGATATAATGCCCTGCTCCCCAAGACCACATCCAACCCTCTGATATAATACCCTGCTCCCCAAGACCACATCCAACCCTCTGATATAATATCCTGCTTTCCAAGACCACATCCAACCCTCTGATATAATACCCTGCTCTCCAAGACCACATCCAACCTTCTGATATAATACCCTGCTCTCCAAGACCACATCCAACCCTCTGATATAATATCCTGCTCTCCAAGACCACATCCAACCCTCTGATATAATACCCTGCTCTCCAAGACCACATCCAACCCTCTGATATAATACCCTGCTCTCCAAGACCACATCCAACCCTCTGATATAATACCCTGCTCTCCAAGACCACATCCAACCCTCTGATATAATACCCTGCTCCCCAAGACCACATCCAACCCTCTGATATAATACCCTGCTCCCCAAGACCACATCCAACCCTCTGATATAATATCCTGCTCCCCAAGACCACATCCAACCCTCTGATATAATACCCTGCTCTCCAAGACCACATCCAACCCTCTGATATAATATCCTGCTCTCCAAGACCACATCCAACCCTCTGATATAATATCCTGCTCTCCAAGACCACATCCAACCTTCTGATATAATACCCTGCTCTGCAAGACCACATCCAACCCTCTGATATAATACCCTGCTCCCCAAGACCACATCCAACCCTCTGATATAATACCCTGCTCTCCAAGACCACATCCAACCCTCTGATATAATACCCTGCTCTCCAAGACCACATCCAACCCTCTGATATAATACCCTGCTCTCCAAGACCACATCCAACCCTCTGATATAATACCCTGCTCCCCAAGACCACATCCAACCCTCTGATATAATACCCTGCTCCCCAAGACCACATCCAACGCTCTGATATAATACCCTGCTCCCCAAGACCACATCCAACCCTCTGATATAATACCCTGCTCCCCAAGACCACATCCAACCCTCTGATATAATACCCTGCTCCCCAAGACCACATCCAACCCTCTGATATAATACCCTGCTCCCCAAGACCACATCCAACCCTCTGATATAATACCCTGCTCCCCAAGACCACATCCAACCCTCTGATATAATACCCTGCTCTCCAAGACCACATCCGACCCTCTGATATAATACCCTGCTCCCCAAGACCACATCCAACCTTCTGATATAATACCCTGCTCTCCAAGACCACATCCAACCCTCTGATATAATACCCTGCTCTCCAAGACCACATCCAACCCTCTGATATAATACCCTGCTCCCAAGACCACATCCAACCCTCTGATATAATATCCTGCTCCCCAAGACCACATCCAACCCTCTGATATAATACCCTGCTCCCCAAGACCACATCCAACCCTCTGATATAATACCCTGCTCCCCAAGACCACATCCAACCCTCTGATATAATACCCTGCTCCCAAGACCACATCCAACCCTCTGATATAATACCCTGCTCCCCAAGACCACATCCAACCCTCTGATATAATACCCTGCTCCCAAGACCACATCCAACCCTCTGATATAATACCCTGCTCCCCAAGACCACATCCAACCCTCTGATATAATGCCCTGCTCCCCAAGACCACATCCAACCCTCTGATATAATACCCTGCTCCCCAAGACCACATCCAACCCTCTGATATAATGCCCTGCTCCCCAAGACCACATCCAACCCTCTGATATAATACCCTGCTCTCCAAGACCACATCCAACCCTCTGATATAATACCCTGCTCCCCAAGACCACATCCAACCTTCTGATATAATACCCTGCTCCCCAAGACCACATCCAACCCTCTGATATAATACCCTGCTCCCCAAGACCACATCCAACCCTCTGATATAATACCCTGCTCCCCAAGACCACATCCAACCCTCTGATATAATACCCTGCTCTCCATGACCACATCCAACCCTCTGATATAATACCCTGCTCCCCAAGACCACATCCAACCTTCTGATATAATACCCTGCTCCCCAAGACCACATCCAACCCTCTGATATAATACCCTGCTCCCCAAGACCACATCCAACCCTCTGATATAATACCCTGCTCCCCAAGACCACATCCAACCCTCTGATATAATACCCTGCTCCCCAAGACCACATCCAACCCTCTGATATAATACCCTGCTCCCCAAGACCACATCCAACCCTCTGATATAATACCCTGCTCCCCAAGACCACATCCAACCCTCTGATATAATACACAATAATAATACAAAGTTATCCTCTATATCTCTACTTGTAGGTCATTAGTGCTAGGACTGAAGGGGCCCCTTTTAACAATCCGTATTTTTGCATGTTCAATTATGGATGTTATTCTCCCAGTGGAAAAAATGTTCCACTCACTGGTCCATTTATTAAATTTCTGAGTGTACAACTGTATGCTAAGTATTGTGTATGAAAACTAATGGGGGGGGGGGGTGTAGCTGGGCATGATAAGGCATGGTGTGTACAGTGAATTTCATCCCCATGCCCTTCCTTACAGATGTATTTATATGGCCATTCAATGATGCTGGAAAACCCTTTTAGCAAGCGCCTGAGAAACCCTAGAAAAAAAATATAGAGAAAGGTAAGTTTGAAAAGTAAGACTTAACAGAATAATGAAAAAAAAAATATTAATGCCCCAGTATTGTATCTTCCTATCATGGATTTATAAAACAAAAAAAAACAGATTTATTATATGTTGCAAGAAATACATTTAGAGAGCATCTCCACGCCTCCCTGCCACTCCTGGAGTAAAAACTGTAAAAGCTTCACTGTGCTCAATTTAACTTATATTTGTAGCAAAAATAACAGTTATCTTTAAGTGGGAAGATGAAAAAACGTGCTGATATTTATATATATAAAAAAAATTTCCCAAGGACTTATTGTGAAGAGCTCACAGGCATTTCTGATCTTCGCTTGTCGGAAACCAGCCGACGTCCTCCAGTTTTAGTTGTTTTTTTTGGTGTTTTTTTTTTCTTCCATCGTCATCAGATCTGTCAGTGTTTCAAAGTCAGGAAAATAAAAAAAAGAAAAATCTTTTTTTTTCCCCACATCCTTTATCAGACATTGTGAATGACAAATCGCATTTCCTCGTTCCTTCTATGGCGTTATCCAGCTCCTTGTTGTCAAGGGTAGTTAGATAATGGTAGAAAATTGGAAAATGACCCCTTTTCGTAATTACGGGATTTGCATAAATAAACGCTGATAGCACAAAACATATCGAATAATGTTCTGTGGGGATCCTCACAATCAGTTGTCTCCTACTGACAAAAAGCAGCTAAGTTGGGCCATCACAATTATGCAAATCAGGCTAATACCAGGCTCCTCATTACTGTCATGGCGGGGAAAGCAAGAACACATCCTCTTCAGACAACTTGAGACTGGGACGAAAGCCAAAATGTTTGGCTTTGCTGACATGGAATCTGAGTCAACAAAAAATAGCAATACATCAGACAAATCCATACCAGGAAAGGCCTGAAACCTAATGGACTATGAAGCCCAATGTCTGGACTGGGGTCTCGCATTGGTATTGACCCCTAATGAGTGTGTAGCCGCTTGCGCCAACCCCTGAAGAAAATAGATTCGAGAAAGCGTTTTTTACATTTTATTTAATTTTTTTATTATTATTCATATTATTTTCATCTACAAACGGCTGCAAAACCTCCCCTTTTGTTTTATCGATAACAATGGATCTTCCAAGTAATTATCTAAATTACAAACGCAGAATGTCCTTACAATGTTCTGCTTCACCGGCGTATCCATTTCTTATTTATTCCTGGTCGGAAGTGAAAATGATTCTTTTTTTTTTTTTTAAAAGAAACAAAATGCATTATTTGAGTTCCAGTGAAATTGCTGAAAAATTTAATTTGAATAGATTCCGTAGGAAAAACGCGGCAGCTGAGCACAGACGTTGGTAAACAGTTTTGCAGATGAAATAAAGCTGGGTTTAATTACAGTACTGTCGCCAAGTCTTTCTGTAGCAAAGAAAAATATTCTTCCTATTATCAGGTAGTGTTTCTTTTTTTCTAGCACACTTCAAATGCCTGTGGTATCAACACTCACATCACATCCGCCCTGTGTCTCTGCGGACGGCTCTATCTATGTGTAGGGGAGCGTTCAAACTTCTGGGGATTTACTTGTCAAAAGCACATGGTTCGAGCCATCATCTCCTAAAAAGGTAGCCGAAAAAGCTTAGCAGTGTATTATTTATTTAGACCAATTTGCTAGCATCTTATTGATAGGCCCTAATAGAGCTAACTAACTCTTAATTAGATTTCAAATGTACATAGACTTGTAAAGAAAATACTGGGTCAATATCTGACCCATGTGTTTTACTGCTGGTAAAATCTGAGAGGCGATTTTCTCTTTCAGGGAAAAAAAATTCAAACAACTACTGTAACGGTGTCAGAAACAGTTTACGACAGTAGTATTTGCATGGAATGATAGGAAAATGTGTTTTCGATCTGCATTTATGCTTCACCTGTTTATGACATCACTTTGGTGGTTTGACGTGAAAATTACAGCTAAACACAAACACAACAGACGTGTAGAAACATTGTGCATCACAATAGGGGTTAATATGCATGATTCACTTTGTTTTTTTAAGATGTCGTTACCCTTGAAACGAGCAGAAATAGTGGTTCTTTTTTCAGTTTATTTAACTGTTGTATTACCATATTGACACCGGCCCATGAGTTCGATTATTAAGACATTGTATTGACATAATAAAGAATGTAGACAAAATGACATCATATTAAAACTACTCAGGATTAGGGAAACTCCCCCAGATAGGTAAATACAGCTGTACACAGCAGGAAGCAGCAGGCTGAATGCTCAACTGCTTCCTGCAAACAGATAACTCAATCCTTTCATGTAATGCAGTTTGATAGCATTTCCAGTGGTGCGGCACAGCCAGGGTTAAGTGATCGGGTCAAGTCATGTGCTTTTTTTTCCTTTTCTTTTTTTAAACATCCAACAACAGTTAATTCCAGGAAACCTGTCTCTCACTGGAAGATTAATGACCAGACATGTCTTGTAAAGAGCCAGAATAAATGTATTATATTATGTTCATAGACTTCACATCAATTTAATTGGATGTGGGTTTAAGTCTGTGTTGACAAAATCTGTCAGCAACAATTAGAAGCTCTATATCAGGCTCTATATATCAGGCTCTATATATCAGGCTCTATATCAGGCACTATATATCAGGCTCTATATATCAGGCTCTATATATCAGGCACTATATATCAGGCTCTATATATCAGGCTCTATATCAGGCACTATATATCAGGCTCTATATATCAGGCTCTATATATCAGGCTCTATATATCAGGCTCTATATCAGGCACTATATATCAGGATCTATATATCAGGCTCTATATATCAGGCTCTATATATCAGGCTCTATATATCAGGCTCTATATCAGGCACTATATAACAGGATCTATATATCAGGCTCTATATCAGGCACTATATATCAGGATCTATATATCAGGCTCTATATATCAGGCTCTATATCAGGCACTATATCAGGCTCTATATCAGGCACTATACCAGGCACTATATCAGGCACTATACCAGGCATGATATCAGGTTATATATATCAGACTCTATATCGGACTCTATATCAGGCACTATATCAGGCACTATATATCAAGCTCTATATATCAGGCTCTATATATCAGGCTCTATATATCAGGCTCTATATCAGGCACTATATCAGGCTCTATATCAGGCACTATATCAGGCACTATATCAGGCACTATATCAGGCTCTATATCAGGCTCTATATCAGGCACTATATCAGGCACTATATATCAGACTCTATATCAGGCACTATATCAGGCTCTATATATCAGGCTCTATATATCAGGCTCTATATCAGGCTCTATATCAGGCTCTATATATCAGGCTCTATATCAGGCTCTATATCAGGCACTATATCAGGCACTATATCAGGCACTATATCAGGCTCTATATCAGGCACTATATCAGGCTCTATATCAGGCACTATACCAGGCACGATATCAGGCACTATATCAGGCACGATATCAGGTTATACATATCAGACTCTATATCGGACTCTATATCAGGCACTATATATCAGGCTCTATATCAGGCACTATATCAGGCACGATATCAGGTTATATATATCAGACTCTATATCGGACTCTATATCAGGCACTATATCAGGCACTATATATCAGGCTCTATATATCAGGCTCTATATATCAGGCTCTATATCAGGCACTATATCAGGCTCTATATCAGGCACTATATCAGGCACTATATCAGGCTCTATATCAGGCTCTATATCAGGCACTATATCAGGCACTATATCAGGCACTATATATCAGACTCTATATCAGGCACTATAACAGGCTCTATATATCAGGCTCTATATATCAGGCTCTATATATCAGGCTCTATATATCAGGCTCTATATCAGGCACTATATCAGGCTCTATATCAGGCACTATACCAGGCACTATATCAGGCTCTATATCAGGCACTATACCAGGCACGATATCAGGTTATATATATCAGACTCTATATCGGACTCTATATCGGACTCTATATCAGGCAATATATCAGGCACTATATCAGGCTCTATATATCAGGCTCTATATATCAGGCTCTATATATCAGGCTCTATATCAGGCACTATATCAGGCACTATATATCAGGCTCTATATATCAGGCTCTATATATCAGGCTCTATATATCAGGCTCTATATCAGGCACTATATCAGGCTCTATATCAGGCACTATACCAGGCACTATATCAGGCACTATACCAGGCATGATATCAGGTTATATATATCAGACTCTATATCGGACTCTATATCAGGCACTATATCAGGCACTATATATCAGGCTCTATATATCAGGCTCTATATATCAGGCTCTATATATCAGGCTCTATATCAGGCACTATATCAGGCTCTATATCAGGCACTATATCAGGCACTATATCAGGCTCTATATCAGGCTCTATATCAGGCACTATATATCAGACTCTATATCAGGCACTATATCAGGCTCTATATATCAGGCTCTATATATCAGGCTCTATATCAGGCTCTATATCAGGCACTATATCAGGCACTATATCAGGCTCTATATCAGGCACTATATCAGGCTCTATATCAGGCACTATACCAGGCACGATATCAGGTTATATATATCAGACTCTATATCGGACTCAATATCGGACTCTATATCAGGCACTATATCAGGCACTATATCAGGCTCTATATATCAGGCTCTATATATCAGGCTCTATATCAGGCACTATATCAGGCACTATATCAGGCACTATATCAGGCTCTATATCAGGCACTATACAAGGCACTATATAAGGCACTATACCAGGCATGATATCAGGTTATATATATCAGACTCTATATCGGACTCTATATCAGGCACTATATCAGGCACTATATATCAGGCTCTATATATCAGGCTCTATATATCAGGCTCTATATATCAGGCTCTATATCAGGCACTATATCAGGCTCTATATCAGGCACTATATCAGGCACTATATCAGGCACTATATCAGGCTCTATATCAGGCTCTATATCAGGCACTATATCAGGCACTATATCAGGCACTATATATCAGACTCTATATCAGGCACTATATCAGGCTCTATATCAGGCTCTATATCAGGCACTATATCAGGCTCTATATCAGGCTCTATATCAGGCACTATATCAGGCTCTATATCAGGCACTATATCAGGCTCTATATCAGGCACTATATCAGGCTCTATATCAGGCACTATATCAGGCTCTATATATCAGGCTCTATATATCAGGCTCTATATCAGGCTCTATATCAGGCACTATATCAGGCACTATATCAGGCCCTATATCAGGCTCTATATCAGGCACTATATCAGGCTCTATAGCAGGCACTATACCAGGCACTATATCAGGCATTATACCAGGCATGATATCAGGTTATATATATCAGACTCTATATCAGGCACTATATCAGGCTCTATATATCAGGCTCTATATCAGGCACTATATCAGGCACTATATCAGGCTCTATATATCAGGCTCTATATCAGGCACTATATCAGGCACTATATCAGGTTATATATATCAGACTCTATATCGGACTCTATATCAGGCACTATATCAGGCACTATATATCAGACTCTATATCAGGCACTATATATCAGGCTCTATATCAGGCACTATATCAGGTTATATATATCAGACTCTATATCGGACTCTATATCAGGCACTATATCAGGCACTATATATCAGACTCTATATCAGGCACTATATATCAGGCTCTATATCAGGCACTATATCAGGTTATATATATCAGACTCTATATCGCACTCTATATCAGGCACTATATCAGGCACAATATATCAGACTCTATATCAGGCACTATATCAGGCACTATATATCAGGCTCTATATATCAGGCTCTATATATCAGGCTCTATATATCAGGCTCTATATCAGGCACCATATCAGGCTCTATATCAGGCACTATATCAGGCACTATATATCAGGCTCTATATATCAGGCTCTATATATCAGGCTCTATATCAGGCACCATATCAGGCTCTATATCAGGCACTATATCAGGCACTATATATCAGGCTCTATATATCAGGCTCTATATATCAGGCTCTATATCAGGCACCATATCAGGCTCTATATATCAGGCTCTATATCAGGCACTATATCAGGCACGATATCAGGTTATATATATCAGTCTCTATATCGGACTCTATATTGGACTCTATATCAGGCACTATATCAGGCTCTATATCAGGCACTATATCAGGTTATATATATCAGACTCTATATCGCACTCTATATCAGGCACTATATCAGGCACAATATATCAGACTCTATATCAGGCACTATATCAGGCACTATATATCAGGCTCTATATATCAGGCTCTATATATCAGGCTCTATATATCAGGCTCTATATCAGGCACCATATCAGGCTCTATATCAGGCACTATATCAGGCACTATATATCAGGCTCTATATATCAGGCTCTATATATCAGGCTCTATATCAGGCACCATATCAGGCTCTATATCAGGCACTATATCAGGCACTATATATCAGGCTCTATATATCAGGCTCTATATATCAGGCTCTATATCAGGCACCATATCAGGCTCTATATATCAGGCTCTATATCAGGCACTATATCAGGCACGATATCAGGTTATATATATCAGTCTCTATATCGGACTCTATATTGGACTCTATATCAGGCACTATATCAGGCTCTATATCAGGCACTATATCAGGTTATATATATCAGACTCTATATCGGACTCTATATCAGGCACTATATCAGGCACTATATATCAGACTCTATATCAGGCACTATATATCAGGCTCTATATCAGGCACTATATCAGGTTATATATATCAGACTCTATATCGCACTCTATATCAGGCACTATATCAGGCACAATATATCAGACTCTATATCAGGCACTATATCAGGCACTATATATCAGGCTCTATATATCAGGCTCTATATATCAGGCTCTATATATCAGGCTCTATATCAGGCACCATATCAGGCTCTATATCAGGCACTATATCAGGCACTATATATCAGGCTCTATATATCAGGCTCTATATATCAGGCTCTATATCAGGCACCATATCAGGCTCTATATCAGGCACTATATCAGGCACTATATATCAGGCTCTATATATCAGGCTCTATATATCAGGCTCTATATCAGGCACCATATCAGGCTCTATATATCAGGCTCTATATCAGGCACTATATCAGGCACGATATCAGGTTATATATATCAGTCTCTATATCGGACTCTATATTGGACTCTATATCAGGCACTACATCAGGCACTACATCAGGCACTATATCAGGCACTACATCAGGCACTACATCAGGCACTACATCAGGCTCTACATCAGGCTCTACATCAGGCACTACATCAGGCACTACATGAGGCACTATATCAGGCACTACATCAGGCTCTACATCAGGCTCTACATCAGGCTCTACATCAGGCACTACATGAGGCACTATATCAGGCACTACATCAGGCTCTACATCAGGCTCTATATCAGGCTCTATATCAGGCTCTATATCAGGCTCTATATCAGACTCTATATCAGGCTCTACATCAGGCTCTACATCAGGCTCTATATCAGGCTCTATATCAGGCTCTTTATCAGGCTCTATATCAGGCTCTATATCAGGCTCTTTATCAGGCTCTATATCAGGCTCTATATCAGGCTCTACATCAGGCTCTACATCAGGCTCTATATCAGGCTCTATATCAGGCTCTATATCAGGCACTATATCAGGCTCTTTATCAGGCTCTATATCAGGCTCTATATCAGGCTCTATATCAGGCTCTACATCAGGCACTACATCAGGCACTACATCAGGCACTACATCAGGCTCTACATCAGGCTCTACATCAGGCACTACATCAAGCAATACATGAGGCACTATATCAGGCACTACATCAGGCTCTACATCAGGCTCTATATCAGGCTCTATATCAGGCTCTATATCAGGCTCTTTATCAGGCTCTTTATCAGGCTCTATATCAGGCTCTACATCAGGCTCTACATCAGGCTCTACATCAGGCACTACATCAGGTACTACATCAGGCTCTATATCAGGCTCTATATCAGACTCTATATCAGGCTCTTTATCAGGCTCTATATCAGGCTCTACATCAGGCTCTACATCAGGCTCTACATCAGGCACTACATCAGGTACTACATCAGGCTCTACATCAGGCACTACATCAGGTACTACATCAGGCTCTACATCAGGCTCTATATCAGGCACTACATCAGGCTCTATAACAGACTCTATATCAGGCTCTATATCAGGCTCTATATCAGACTCTATATCAGGCACTATATCAGGCTCTATATCAGGCTCTATATCAGACTCTATATCAGGCTCTTTATCAGGCTCTATATCAGGCTCTACATCAGGCTCTACATCAGGCTCTACATCAGGCACTACATCAGGCACTATATCAGGCACTACATCAGGCACTACATCAGGCACTACATCAGGCTCTACATCAGGCACTACATCAGGCACTACATGAGGCACTATATCAGGCACTACATCAGGCTCTACATCAGGCTCTACATCAGGCTCTACATCAGGCACTACATGAGGCACTATATCAGGCACTACATCAGGCTCTACATCAGGCTCTATATCAGGCTCTATATCAGGCTCTATATCAGGCTCTACATCAGGCTCTATATCAGGCTCTATATCAGGCTCTTTATCAGGCTCTATATCAGGCTCTATATCAGGCTCTTTATCAGGCTCTATATCAGGCTCTACATCAGGCTCTACATCAGGCTCTACATCAGGCTCTATATCAGGCTCTATATCAGGCTCTACATCAGGCACTACATCAGGCACTACATCAGGCACTACATCAGGCTCTATATCAGGCTCTACATCAGGCTCTACATCAGGCTCTACATCAGGCTCTATATCAGGCTCTACATCAGGCACTACATCAGGCACTACATGAGGCACTATATCAGGCACTACATCAGGCTCTACATCAGGCTCTATATCAGGCTCTATATCAGGCTCTATATCAGGCTCTTTATCAGGCTCTTTATCAGGCTCTATATCAGGCTCTACATCAGGCTCTACATCAGGCTCTACATCAGGCACTACATCAGGTACTACATCAGGCTCTATATCAGGCTCTATATCAGACTCTATATCAGGCTCTTTATCAGGCTCTATATCAGGCTCTACATCAGGCTCTACATCAGGCTCTACATCAGGCACTACATCAGGTACTACATCAAGCTCTACATCAGGCACTACATCAGGTACTAAATCAGGCTCTACATCAGGCTCTATATCAGGCACTACATCAGGCTCTATATCAGGCTCTATATCAGGCTCTATATCAGGCTCTATATCAGACTCTATATCAGGCACTATATCAGGCTCTATATCAGGCTCTATATCAGGATCTATATCAGACTCTATATCAGACTCTATATCAGGCTCTACATCAGGCTCTATATCAGGCTCTATATCAGGCTCTATATCAGGCTCTATATCAGACTCTATATCAGACTCTATATCAGGCTCTATATCAGGCTCTATATCAGGCTCTTTATCAGGCTCTATATCAGACTCTATATCAGACTCTACATCAGGCTCTACATCATGCTCTACATCAGGCACTACATCAGGCTCTATATCAGGCTCTATATCAGGCTCTTTATCAGGCTCTATATCAGGCTCTATATCAGGCTCTATATCAGGCTCTATATCAGGCTCTATATCAGACTCTATATCAGGCTCTATATCAGGCTCTATATCAGGCACTATATCAGGCTCTATATCAGGCTCTATATCAGACTCTATATCAGGCTCTATATCAGGCTCTATATCATGCTCTTTATCAGGCTCTATATCAGGCTCTATATCAGGCTCTATATCAGGCTCTTTATCAGGCTCTATATCAGGCTCTATATCAGACTCTATATCAGACTCTATATCAGACTCTATATCAGGCACTACATCAGGCACTACATCAGGCACTACATCAGGCACTACATCAGGCTCTACATCAGGCTCTACATCAGGCACTACATCAGGCACTACATCAGGCACTACACGAGGCACTATATCAGGCACTACATCAGGCTCTACATCAGGCTCTATATCAGGCTCTATATCAGGCTCTATATCAGGCTCTATATCAGACTCTATATCAGGCACTACATCAGGCTCTATATCAGGCTCTATATCAGGCTCTATATCAGGCACTATATCAGGCTCTACATCAGGCTCTATATCAGGCTCTATATCAGGCTCTATATCAGGCTCTACATCAGGCTCTACATCAGGCTCTACATCAGGCTCTATATCAGGCTCTACATCAGGCTCTACATCAGGCTCTATATCAGGCTCTATATCAGGCTCTATATCAGACTCTATATCAGGCACTACATCAGGCTCTATATCAGGCTCTATATCAGGCTCTATATCAGGCACTATATCAGGCTCTACATCAGGCTCTATATCAGGCTCTATATCAGACTCTATATCAGGCTCTATATCAGGCTCTACATCAGGCTCTACATCAGGCTCTACATCAGGCTCTATATCAGGCTCTACATCAGGCTCTATATCAGGCTCTATATCAGGCTCTATATCAGGCTGTATATCAGGCTCTATATCAGGCTCTATATCAGGCTCTACATCAGGCTCTACATCAGGCTCTATATCAGGCTCTATATCAGGCTCTATATCAGACTCTATATCAGACTCTATATCAGGCTTTATATCAGGCTCAATATCAGGTTCTATATCAGGCACTACATAAGGCACAGAGAGATTGTTACTTCCAGTAAATCTACTCTCAGGACAAGCTGTGTTATTATGCAATATGTAAGATACAAGCATTGTTCAGAGTGGACATTTCCTGGATTTGAAATCTAAAGAACACATCAACAATGTTCTATGGACCTTCCCACACCATGTTGGACACTGACACACTTGTAAGGACACCTTCCCTATCCTTTGTAAAATACTCAATTCTCAGCATCATAGATAATACTAAAGTGTTTAACCAGAACAGGTATGTACAGATACTCTATGGTTCACGTCCTGGGGACCGTACTTTTGCCCACTCTCCAGGGGATGTTAAGATACAATGAGAAGGCACTCATTTTATCTAGCTCAGAAGGATGAAGAGCTGAGACAACCTCGCCATATTATACAGAAGCCCACGGAACTAAGATATAACAAGACAGGAAAACCAAACAGTCTTATGCCAGGTGTGTAAACATCTTAGCATTTGGGGAATTCTTCCAGGCCCGAGGTATTATTCATAGAACATTTCTCAGGCTACCTGATCATTTGATCAGATTACTGCAGTCCACCAGCCGAGGTGAGTATCCTGTTAACAAAGCTTTCATCCTAAATGGCCATTGGACACTGGGAGGTCAGGTTATATATATCAGACTCTATATCGGACTCTATATCAGGCACTATATCAGGCACTATATATCAGGCTCTATATATCAGGCTCTATATATCAGGCTCTATATCAGGCACTATATCAGGCTCTATATCAGGCACTATATCAGGCACTATATCAGGCTCTATATCAGGCTCTATATCAGGCACTATATCAGGCACTATATCAGGCACTATATATCAGACTCTATATCAGGCACTATATCAGGCTCTATATATCAGGCTCTATATATCAGGCTCTATATATCAGGCTCTATATCAGGCACTATATCAGGCTCTATATCAGGCACTATACCAGGCACTATATCAGGCTCTATATCAGGCACTATACCAGGCACGATACCAGGTTATATATATCAGACTCTATATCGGACTCTATATCGGACTCTATATCAGGCACTATATCAGGCACTATATCAGGCTCTATATATCAGGCTCTATATATCAGGCTCTATATATCAGGCTCTATATCAGGCACTATATCAGGCACTATATATCAGGCTCTATATATCAGGCTCTATATATCAGGCTCTATATATCAGGCTCTATATATCAGGCTCTATATCAGGCACTATATCAGGCTCTATATCAGGGACTATACCAGGCACTATATCAGGCACTATACCAGGCATGATATCAGGTTATATATATCAGACTCTATATCGGACTCTATATCAGGCACTATATCAGGCACTATATATCAGGCTCTATATATCAGGCTCTATATATCAGGCTCTATATATCAGGCTCTATATCAGGCACTATATCAGGCTCTATATCAGGCACTATATCAGGCACTATATCAGGCTCTATATCAGGCTCTATATCAGGCACTATATATCAGACTCTATATCAGGCACTATATCAGGCTCTATATATCAGGCTCTATATATCAGGCTCTATATCAGGCTCTATATCAGGCACTATATCAGGCACTATATCAGGCTCTATATCAGGCACTATATCAGGCTCTATATCAGGCACTATACCAGGCACGATATCAGGTTATATATATCAGACTCTATATCGGACTCTATATCGGACTCTATATCAGGCACTATATCAGGCACTATATCAGGCTCTATATATCAGGCTCTATATATCAGGCTCTATATCAGGCACTATATCAGGCACTATATCAGGCACTATATCAGGCACTATATCAGGCTCTATATCAGGCACTATACCAGGCACTATATCAGGCACTATACCAGGCATGATATCAGGTTATATATATCAGACTCTATATCGGACTCTATATCAGGCACTATATCAGGCACTATATATCAGGCTCTATATATCAGGCTCTATATATCAGGCTCTATATATCAGGCTCTATATCAGGCACTATATCAGGCTCTATATCAGGCACTATATCAGGCACTATATCAGGCACTATATCAGGCTCTATATCAGGCTCTATATCAGGCACTATATCAGGCACTATATCAGGCACTATATATCAGACTCTATATCAGGCACTATATCAGGCTCTATATCAGGCTCTATATCAGGCACTATATCAGGCTCTATATCAGGCTCTATATCAGGCACTATATCAGGCTCTATATCTGATACTATATCAGGCTCTATATATCAGGCTCTATATATCAGGCTCTATATCAGGCTCTATATCAGGCACTATATCAGGCACTATATCAGGCTCTATATCAGGCACTATATCAGGCTCTATATCAGGCACTATACCAGGCACGATATCAGGTTATATATATCAGACTCTATATCGGACTCTATATCGGACTCTATATCAGGCACTATATCAGGCACTATATCAGGCTCTATATATCAGGCTCTATATATCAGGCTCTATATCAGGCACTATATCAGGCACTATATCAGGCACTATATCAGGCACTATATCAGGCTCTATATCAGGCACTATACCAGGCACTATATCAGGCACTATACCAGGCATGATATCAGGTTATATATATCAGACTCTATATCGGACTCTATATCAGGCACTATATCAGGCACTATATATCAGGCTCTATATATCAGGCTCTATATATCAGGCTCTATATATCAGGCTCTATATCAGGCACTATATCAGGCTCTATATCAGGCACTATATCAGGCACTATATCAGGCACTATATCAGGCTCTATATCAGGCTCTATATCAGGCACTATATCAGGCACTATATCAGGCACTATATATCAGACTCTATATCAGGCACTATATCAGGCTCTATATCAGGCTCTATATCAGGCACTATATCAGGCTCTATATCAGGCTCTATATCAGGCACTATATCAGGCTCTATATCAGGCACTATATAAAGCTCTATATCAGGCACTATATCAGGCTCTATATCAGGCACTATATCAGGCTCTATATATTAGGCTCTATATATCAGGCTCTATATCAGGCTCTATATCAGGCACTATATCAGGCACTATATCAGGCACTATATCAGGCTCTATATCAGGCACTATATCAGGCTCTATAGCAGGCACTATACCAGGCACTATATCAGGCACTATACCAGGCATGATATCAGGTTATATATATCAGACTCTATATCAGGCACTATATCAGGCTCTATATATCAGGCTCTATATCAGGCACTATATCAGGCACTATATCAGGCTCTATATCGGACTCTATATCAGGCTCTATATCAGGCACTATATCAGGCACTATATCAGGCTCTATATCAGGCACTATATCAGGCTCTATATCAGGCACTATACCAGGCACGATATCAGGTTATATATATCAGACTCTATATCGGACTCTATATCGGACTCTATATCAGGCACTATATCAGGCACTATATCAGGCTCTATATATCAGGCTCTATATATCAGGCTCTATATCAGGCACTATATCAGGCACTATATCAGGCACTATATCAGGCACTATATCAGGCTCTATATCAGGCACTATACCAGGCACTATATCAGGCACTATACCAGGCATGATATCAGGTTATATATATCAGACTCTATATCGGACTCTATATCAGGCACTATATCAGGCACTATATATCAGGCTCTATATATCAGGCTCTATATATCAGGCTCTATATATCAGGCTCTATATCAGGCACTATATCAGGCTCTATATCAGGCACTATATCAGGCACTATATCAGGCACTATATCAGGCTCTATATCAGGCTCTATATCAGGCACTATATCAGGCACTATATCAGGCACTATATATCAGACTCTATATCAGGCACTATATCAGGCTCTATATCAGGCTCTATATCAGGCACTATATCAGGCTCTATATCAGGCTCTATATCAGGCACTATATCAGGCTCTATATCAGGCACTATATAAAGCTCTATATCAGGCACTATATCAGGCTCTATATCAGGCACTATATCAGGCTCTATATATTAGGCTCTATATATCAGGCTCTATATCAGGCTCTATATCAGGCACTATATCAGGCACTATATCAGGCACTATATCAGGCTCTATATCAGGCACTATATCAGGCTCTATAGCAGGCACTATACCAGGCACTATATCAGGCACTATACCAGGCATGATATCAGGTTATATATATCAGACTCTATATCAGGCACTATATCAGGCTCTATATATCAGGCTCTATATCAGGCACTATATCAGGCACTATATCAGGCTCTATATATCAGGCTCTATATCAGGCACTATATCAGGCACTATATCAGGTTATATATATCAGACTCTATATCGGACTCTATATCAGGCACTATATCAGGCACTATATATCAGACTCTATATCAGGCACTATATATCAGGCTCTATATCAGGCACTATATCAGGTTATATATATCAGACTCTATATCGGACTCTATATCAGGCACTATATCAGGCACTATATATCAGACTCTATATCAGACTCTATATCGGACTCTATATCAGGCACTATATCAGGCACTATATATCAGACTCTATATCAGGCACTATATCAGGCACTATATCAGGCACTATATATCAGACTCTATATCAGGCACTATATCAGGCACTATATATCAGGCTCTATATATCAGGCTCTATATATCAGGCTCTATATATCAGGCTCTATATCAGGCACCATATCAGGCTCTATATCAGGCACTATATCAGGCACTATATATCAGGCTCTATATATCAGGCTCTATATATCAGGCTCTATATCAGGCACCATATAAGGCTCTATATCAGGCACTATATCAGGCACTATATATCAGGCTCTATATATCAGGCTCTATATATCAGGCTCTATATCAGGCACCATATCAGGCTCTATATATCAGGCTCTATATCAGGCACTATATCAGGCACGATATCAGGTTATATATATCAGTCTCTATATCGGACTCTATATTGGACTCTATATCAGGCACTATATCAGGCACTATATCAGGCACTATATATCAGACTCTATATCAGGCACTACATCAGGCACTACATCAGGCACTATATCAGGCACTACATCAGGCACTACATCAGGCACTACATCAGGCTCTACATCAGGCTCTACATCAGGCACTACATCAGGCACTACATGAGGCACTATATCAGGCACTACATCAGGCTCTACATCAGGCTCTACATCAGGCTCTACATCAGGCACTACATCAGGCACTACATGAGGCACTATATCAGGCACTACATCAGGCTCTACATCAGGCTCTATATCAGGCTCTATATCAGGCTCTATATCAGGCTCTATATCAGACTCTATATCAGGCTCTACATCAGGCTCTACATCAGGCTCTATATCAGGCTCTATATCAGGCTCTTTATCAGGCTCTATATCAGGCTATTTATCAGGCTCTATATCAGGCTCTACATCAGGCTCTACATCAGGCTCTATATCAGGCTCTATATCAGGCACTATATCAGGCTCTTTATCAGGCTCTATATCAGGCTCTATATCAGGCTCTATATCAGGCTCTACATCAGGCACTACATCAGGCACTACATCAGGCACTACATCAGGCACTACATCAGGCTCTACATCAGGCTCTACATCAGGCACTACATCAGGCACTACATGAGGCACTATATCAGGCACTACATCAGGCTCTACATCAGGCTCTATATCAGGCTCTATATCAGGCTCTTTATCAGGCTCTTTATCAGGCTCTATATCAGGCTCTACATCAGGCTCTACATCAGGCTCTACATCAGGCACTACATCAGGTACTACATCAGGCTCTATATCAGGCTCTATATCAGACTCTATATCAGGCTCTTTATCAGGCTCTATATCAGGCTCTACATCAGGCTCTACATCAGGCTCTACATCAGGCACTACATCAGGTACTACATCAGGCTCTACATCAGGCACTACATCAGGTACTACATCAGGCTCTACATCAGGCTCTATATCAGGCACTACTTCAGGCTCTATATCAGGCTCTATATCAGGCTCTATATCAGACTCTATATCAGGCACTATATCAGGCTCTATATCAGTCTCTATATCAGGATCTATATCAGACTCTATATCAGACTCTATATCAGGCTCTACATCAGGCTCTATATCAGGTTCTATATCAGGCTCTATATCAGGCTCTATATCAGACTCTATATCAGACTCTATATCAGGCTCTATATCAGGCTCTATATCAGGCTCTTTATCAGGCTCTATATCAGACTCTATATCAGACTCTACATCAGGCTCTACATCAGGCTCTACATCAGGCACTACATCAGGCACTACATCAGGCTCTATATCAGGCTCTATATCAGGCTCTTTATCAGGCTCTATATCAGGCTCTATATCAGGCTCTATATCAGGCTCTATATCAGGCTCTATATCAGACTCTATATCAGACTCTATATCAGGCTCTATATCAGGCTCTATATCAGGCACTATATCAGGCTCTATATCAGGCTCTATATCAGACTCTATATCAGGCTCTTTATCAGGCTCTATATCAGGCTCTATATCAGGCTCTTTATCAGGCTCTATATCAGGCTCTATATCAGGCTCTATATCAGACTCTATATCAGGCTCTTTATCAGGCTCTATATCAGGCACTATATATCAGGCTCTATATATCAGGCTCTATATATCAGGCTCTATATCAGGCACCATATCAGGCTCTATATCAGGCACTATATCAGGCACTATATATCAGGCTCTATATATCAGGCTCTGTATATCAGGCTCTATATCAGGCACCATATCAGGCTCTATATATCAGGCTCTATATCAGGCACTATATCAGGCACGATATCAGGTTATATATATCAGTCTCTATATCGGACTCTATATTGGACTCTATATCAGGCACTATATCAGGCACTATATCAGGCACTATATATCAGACTCTATATCAGGCACTACATCAGGCACTACATCAGGCACTATATCAGGCACTACATCAGGCACTACATCAGGCACTACATCAGGCTCTACATCAGGCTCTACATCAGGCACTACATCAGGCACTACATGAGGCACTATATCAGGCACTACATCAGGCTCTACATCAGGCTCTATATCAGGCTCTACATCAGGCACTACATCAGGCACTACATGAGGCACTATATCAGGCACTACATCAGGCTCTACATCAGGCTCTATATCAGGCTCTATATCAGGCTCTATATCAGGCTCTATATCAGACTCTATATCAGGCTCTACATCAGGCTCTACATCAGGCTCTATATCAGGCTCTATATCAGGCTCTTTATCAGGCTCTATATCAGGCTCTATATCAGGCTCTTTATCAGGCTCTATATCAGGCTCTACATCAGGCTCTACATCAGGCTCTATATCAGGCTCTATATCAGGCTCTATATCAGGCACTATATCAGGCTCTTTATCAGGCTCTATATCAGGCTCTATATCAGGCTCTATATCAGGCTCTACATCAGGCACTACATCAGGCACTACATCAGGCACTACATCAGGCTCTACATCAGGCTCTACATCAGGCACTACATCAGGCACTACATGAGGCACTATATCAGGCACTACATCAGGCTCTACATCAGGCTCTACATCAGGCACTACATCAGGCACTACATGAGGCACTATATCAGGCACTACATCAGGCTCTACATCAGGCTCTTTATCAGGCTCTATATCAGGCTCTACATCAGGCTCTACATCAGGCTCTACATCAGGCACTACATCAGGTACTACATCAGGCTCTATATCAGGCTCTATATCAGACTTTATATCAGGCTCTTTATCAGGCTCTATATCAGGCTCTACATCAGGCTCTACATCAGGCTCTACATCAGGCACTACATCAGGTACTACATCAGGCTCTACATCAGGCACTACATCAGGTACTACATCAGGCTCTACATCAGGCTCTATATCAGGCACTACATCAGGCTCTATATCAGGCTCTTTATCAGGCTCTATATCAGGCTCTATATCAGGCACTATATCAGGCACTATATATCAGGCTCTATATATCAGGCTCTATATATCAGGCTCTATATCAGGCACCATATCAGGCTCTATATATCAGGCTCTACATCAGGCTCTATATCAGGCTCTATATCAGGCTCTATATCAGGCTCTATATCAGACTCTATATCAGACTCTATATCAGGCTCTATATCAGGCTCTATATCAGGCTCTTTATCAGGCTCTATATCAGACTCTATATCAGACTCTACATCAGGCTCTACTTCAGGCTCTACATCAGGCACTACATCAGGCACTACATCAGGCTCTATATCAGGCTCTATATCAGGCTCTTTATCAGGCTCTATATCAGGCTCTATATCATGCTCTATATCAGGCTCTATATCAGACTCTATATCAGACTCTATATCAGGCTCTATATCAGGCTCTATATCAGGCACTATATCAGGCTCTATATCAGGCTCTATATCAGACTCTATATCAGGCTCTTTATCAGGCTCTATATCAGGCTCTATATCAGGCTCTATATCAGGCTCTTTATCAGGCTCTATATCAGGCTCTATATCAGGCTCTATATCAGGCTCTTTATCAGGCTCTATATCAGGCTCTATATCAGGCTCTATATCAGACTCTATATCAGACTCTATATCAGGCACTATATCAGGCTCTATATCAGGCTCTATATCAGACTCTATATCAGACTCTATATCAGACTCTATATCAGGCACTACATCAGGCACTACATCAGGCACTACATCAGGCACTATATCAGGCTCTACATCAGGCTCTACATCAGGCACTACATCAGGCACTACATCAGGCACTACATGAGGCACTATATCAGGCACTACATCAGGCTCTACATCAGGCTCTATATCAGGCTCTATATCAGGCTCTATATCAGACTCTATATCAGGCTCTATATCAGGCTCTATATCAGGCACTATATCAGGCTCTATATCAGGCTCTATATCAGGCTCTATATCAGGCTCTACATCAGGCTCTACATCAGGCTCTACATCAGGCTCTATATCAGGCTCTACATCAGGCTCTACATCAGGCTCTACATCAGGCTCTATATCAGGCTCTATATCAGGCTCTATATCAGACTCTATATCAGGCACTACATCAGGCTCTATATCAGGCTCTATATCAGGCTCTATATCAGGCACTATATCAGGCTCTACATCAGGCTCTATATCAGGCTCTATATCAGGCTCTATATCAGGCTCTACATCAGGCTCTATATCAGGCACTATATATCAGGCTCTATATATCAGGCTCTATATATCAGGCTCTATATCAGGCACCATATCAGGCTCTATATCAGGCACTATATCAGGCACTATATATCAGGCTCTATATATCAGGCTCTGTATATCAGGCTCTATATCAGGCACCATATCAGGCTCTATATATCAGGCTCTATATCAGGCACTATATCAGGCACGATATCAGGTTATATATATCAGTCTCTATATCGGACTCTATATTGGACTCTATATCAGGCACTATATCAGGCACTATATCAGGCACTATATATCAGACTCTATATCAGGCACTACATCAGGCACTACATCAGGCACTATATCAGGCACTACATCAGGCACTACATCAGGCACTACATCAGGCTCTACATCAGGCTCTACATCAGGCACTACATCAGGCACTACATGAGGCACTATATCAGGCACTACATCAGGCTCTACATCAGGCTCTATATCAGGCTCTACATCAGGCACTACATCAGGCACTACATGAGGCACTATATCAGGCACTACATCAGGCTCTACATCAGGCTCTATATCAGGCTCTATATCAGGCTCTATATCAGGCTCTATATCAGACTCTATATCAGGCTCTACATCAGGCTCTACATCAGGCTCTATATCAGGCTCTATATCAGGCTCTTTATCAGGCTCTATATCAGGCTCTATATCAGGCTCTTTATCAGGCTCTATATCAGGCTCTACATCAGGCTCTACATCAGGCTCTATATCAGGCTCTATATCAGGCTCTATATCAGGCACTATATCAGGCTCTTTATCAGGCTCTATATCAGGCTCTATATCAGGCTCTATATCAGGCTCTACATCAGGCACTACATCAGGCACTACATCAGGCACTACATCAGGCTCTACATCAGGCTCTACATCAGGCACTACATCAGGCACTACATGAGGCACTATATCAGGCACTACATCAGGCTCTACATCAGGCTCTACATCAGGCACTACATCAGGCACTACATGAGGCACTATATCAGGCACTACATCAGGCTCTACATCAGGCTCTTTATCAGGCTCTATATCAGGCTCTACATCAGGCTCTACATCAGGCTCTACATCAGGCACTACATCAGGTACTACATCAGGCTCTATATCAGGCTCTATATCAGACTTTATATCAGGCTCTTTATCAGGCTCTATATCAGGCTCTACATCAGGCTCTACATCAGGCTCTACATCAGGCACTACATCAGGTACTACATCAGGCTCTACATCAGGCACTACATCAGGTACTACATCAGGCTCTACATCAGGCTCTATATCAGGCACTACATCAGGCTCTATATCAGGCTCTTTATCAGGCTCTATATCAGGCTCTATATCAGACTCTATATCAGGCACTATATCAGGCTCTATATCAGTCTCTATATCAGGATCTATATCAGACTCTATATCAGACTCTATATCAGGCTCTACATCAGGCTCTATATCAGGCTCTATATCAGGCTCTATATCAGGCTCTATATCAGACTCTATATCAGACTCTATATCAGGCTCTATATCAGGCTCTATATCAGGCTCTTTATCAGGCTCTATATCAGACTCTATATCAGACTCTACATCAGGCTCTACTTCAGGCTCTACATCAGGCACTACATCAGGCACTACATCAGGCTCTATATCAGGCTCTATATCAGGCTCTTTATCAGGCTCTATATCAGGCTCTATATCATGCTCTATATCAGGCTCTATATCAGACTCTATATCAGACTCTATATCAGGCTCTATATCAGGCTCTATATCAGGCACTATATCAGGCTCTATATCAGGCTCTATATCAGACTCTATATCAGGCTCTTTATCAGGCTCTATATCAGGCTCTATATCAGGCTCTATATCAGGCTCTTTATCAGGCTCTATATCAGGCTCTATATCAGGCTCTATATCAGGCTCTTTATCAGGCTCTATATCAGGCTCTATATCAGGCTCTATATCAGACTCTATATCAGACTCTATATCAGGCACTATATCAGGCTCTATATCAGGCTCTATATCAGACTCTATATCAGACTCTATATCAGACTCTATATCAGGCACTACATCAGGCACTACATCAGGCACTACATCAGGCACTATATCAGGCTCTACATCAGGCTCTACATCAGGCACTACATCAGGCACTACATCAGGCACTACATGAGGCACTATATCAGGCACTACATCAGGCTCTACATCAGGCTCTATATCAGGCTCTATATCAGGCTCTATATCAGACTCTATATCAGGCTCTATATCAGGCTCTATATCAGGCACTATATCAGGCTCTATATCAGGCTCTATATCAGGCTCTATATCAGGCTCTACATCAGGCTCTACATCAGGCTCTACATCAGGCTCTATATCAGGCTCTACATCAGGCTCTACATCAGGCTCTACATCAGGCTCTATATCAGGCTCTATATCAGGCTCTATATCAGACTCTATATCAGGCACTACATCAGGCTCTATATCAGGCTCTATATCAGGCTCTATATCAGGCACTATATCAGGCTCTACATCAGGCTCTATATCAGGCTCTATATCAGGCTCTATATCAGGCTCTACATCAGGCTCTACATCAGGCTCTACATCAGGCTCTATATCAGGCTCTACATCAGGCTCTATATCAGGCTCTATATCAGGCTCTATATCAGGCTGTATATCAGGCTCTATATCAGGCTCTACATCAGGCTCTACATCAGGCTCTATATCAGGCTCTATATCAGGCTCTATATCAGACTCTATATCAGACTCTATATCAGGCTTTATATCAGGCTCAATATCAGGTTCTATATCAGGCACTACATAAGGCACAGAGAGATTGTTACTTCCAGTAAATCTACTCTCAGGACAAGCTGTGTTATTATGCAATATGTAAGATACAAGCATTGTTCAGAGTGGACATTTCCTGGATTTGAAATCTAAAGAACACATCAACAATGTTCTATGGACCTTCCCACACCATGTTTTGGACACTGACACACTTGTAAGGACACCTTCCCTATCCTTTGTAAAATACTCAATTCTCAGCATCATAGATAATACTAAAGTGTTTAACCAGAACAGGTATGTACAGATACTCTATGGTTCACGTCCTGGGGACCGTACTTTTGCCCACTCTCCAGGGGATGTTAAGATACAATGAGAAGGCACTCATTTTATCAAGCTCAGAAGGATGAAGAGCTGAGACAACCTCGCCATATTATACAGAAGCCCACGGAACTAAGATATAACAAGACAGGAAAACCAAACAGTCTTATGCCAGGTGTGTAAACATCTTAGCATTTGGGGAATTCTTCCAGGCCCGAGGTATTATTCATAGAACATTTCTCAGGCTACCTGATCATTTGATCAGATTACTGCAGTCCACCAGCCGAGGTGAGTATCCTGTTAACAAAGCTTTCATCCTAAATGGCCATTGGACACTGGGAGGTCGCTGTTTGAAGTATCTTCTCACATTACACAGGTACGGCCCTGTGCGAGAACTCCGAGTTACACACCTGCTATTGAACATGAACGAAAATATCTGGAGGAGACAAGGATTAACAGCTGGACAAATATCTAACTCCGACCAAGCAGGAAGCAATGTAATATACCACAGCTACATGTGGCAAATTGTTTCCAAGCTGAAATTTAATGATCAAAAACATACCAAAATGAAAAGATCTACAAAAAAATATATATTATTTTTATTGAAATACAGTTTTCTAATGGCACAAAATAGATTGCCCCTAATATTATGTGCATTTTATATTTTTGATTAAAGGAATATATTTACATTTGACTAGGTATTTCATGATGATTAAAGGTTTACACATTTCTGAGTGTCAAAGGTCGTCGCAGTTCATTTTTAGCCCCATTTCATAAGCGATTTGCAAATAAACAGAAAATCCTGTTCTCACTGATGTATAATAATTACTGTGCTTTTTAAAAAAGAACTTGGGCTTTTAAATTCACTAACATCCTGTAAAATCTCCCATTTCAATTAAAGGGACAGTCTATTCCCCAAACTCATGGTGCAAGATGAAGATCACTGCTTGTATAATGCACAGGTTTTTTTTCAGTGTGATTTGACACAGCCATTCTGCTTAAATCACATTTTTAATATTTTACTCAAGCCCTCCCCCAGTGATTACTCTGCACGTTTACTGCAGGTGTGGCAGCACTGATTATATAGACACTGAGGATAAAAAGTGTTGTCTCATTTAGTCACTTCCTGTGCTCCTGGAATACAATACATTGTGTGGATTGTAATAGACGTTCTCTTGTACTCAGTAAGATCTCTTAACAGTGCAACACATTGTCTGATGATATCGCTAGAGAAACAAGAAATTCAATTATTCTCATTGGTTCCTGCAGCAAAAAAAAAAAAAAAATGAAGAAATGACATTTACTCAGCTAGTGTGGACAGTCCTGGTTTCTTGCAAACTGTCTTAAATTCACAATTTCATCTAACTGTAATTATTTTATATTTTATGCAAAATGTAAAACATGCATTTTAAAGTACTTTGAAAGTGCATTGGTATGCATTAAGGAAATATTTCTGATAATAGCGTTGGCAGGGGGCATTATTTCTTAGCCAGGGATTTAGCTTGCGGCAATGATCATTAGCAGAAAATGCTGGTAAAATAGGTTTTACTCTTTGTATAAAAATGATGAGCACCTGACTCTTTTGATCCATTATACTCTGAGCTTGTGTAAACTTTTTATAAATATATCACTGGCCTGGTCTCTTCTCCTGCAATCCCCAGGAACTCACTGCGAGTCAAAATCAATATTTTCAAAATGATTCTATCGTTTTCTATGCATCTCTCGTGGCATCCTGTTGTGCAATTTTGCTCAAAGCATCTGATCCGGTAAAAAAAACAAATAGTTTTATGTTAGTATTTTTAAGCTCTTGCGGAGTTGATCTGTGACCTCTGGCTCTTTCTACTGACCTTTCACCTTCCTCAGGTTTTGATCCTTTCCAGCCAGGTTTCCCTCCTGACAAGAATAGGTAACAAATTATTCCGTCTCCAGTTGATGCGATCCAGGATTTTTGATCGGTTCAGTAGGCAGCCCTCTCGAATACCTTGTAAACTAGGGAAACTTTAAATATATGTTTTACTGAGCGATGTAGCAAACCCTAACTTGTTTCCAACAGACCAGTTCATGTTAATCCCCTTTTCTGTCAGTCAACTGTAATCTTCAGTGATCGATCCACGATATCACTAGATAAAATAAACTAATATTATTTACTATGTTGGAAAACTTAAAAATAGGTCAAGCAAGGCAAATATTATTATTCTTTTTTATCCCGAGAAACATCAATTTGAGAGGATAAAAAAAGCTTTGACGGATTGCATGCTAAAAATATTTTTTGTTTTGCTTCAAATTTATTTATTATTTTTAATATTTTTATAAACAGATCATGTACAAAAATAATTAATTCAAATATATTAAATATTAATTTACATACACATTAAGTTACAATGAAAAAACACCAATCTTTTGAGTCCATTTATTCCTGATCAAATTATTCATACTCAACATTCTTACACTAACATAAAGTATTGTCCTAGTTCCAAGTATAGGTCTTTAAAATATTTTTTTAAAGCATATAGTTTGCACCCCCAAATCAGCTTTTTTTCCCCTTCACCTCTGCTTTGATTATTTATTTTTATCTATGTATTTATCTATTTTGTTTTTTTGTTTTCTCCTTGTAGCTTTTCTCTTTCATAGTTGTTTATCACTATCTCGGAAAATTGTACAAATTGAATTTTTATTTATTTACTGTATCATTCTTTTTTAAAACGTCATACATAATATAATAAAAATCTAATATAAAAAAAAATGCGGATGTATAAAAAATATATATATTTTTTACCCATTAGCAATTTTTATTTAACAAGAAAAGATAAAATAATTCAATGATAGAGCAAGAATTTTTTTATTAGGAAGTCAAAAAGAGCAGAAGGGGAAATAATGGCTTGATTGTTAAAATGCATACATTTATATATATTATATACATCGGTATATGTACATCACACACATGGTGTTATTTGTTGTTTGATAGAGGCGCAAACAGATCTTTGTGTGACCTCCTGGGAGAAACAGGATTATTCATTCGGTAGTGTACTCTTTCATTTTCTAGAATATACACAGGCAATATAATGTAAATTTAATGCACATTCTGGATAATATAGCGCATTCTCTTTTAATATTAAAACTTTGAGTTCAGAGGATTTTTTTCCCCCCCGATGAGCAAAGGAAAACATGCTAAAGGCTAGAAAGAAGCATTGAATAAAACTTGTTCCTTGTTTCTTTGGAATAACATTAAAGAAATATAATGTATTCTTCTTAAAAAATCCTCAAACCCACCTGATCGAAGGTAATAATACGAAAAAAGAAATCTCTGCACCGAAACATAGTGTGCAAATCAATTCTCTCTCAATGCAGCATCAGAATGGAAGGGTCATTATGAATTCAAATGATTTTTTTTATGTTCCTTAAAGTTGATCTATGTTATTTATGTCTTAACGTAGTGAGGACACATGACTGACCTCATGAATGAGAACAAGGGGGCGCGGTTACTTTAAAAAAAAAAAAATCAAATGACATTTTGATTTATAAGACTAAATAGGTCATCAAAAAAGCCATATGCTTCTTTAAACAAAACTGATATTGTTTGGAGGAGAACACTAAATGAGAAACAAGTAGAGTTGAAATGATACTATCTATTAGCCATTTAAAGAAAAACACAGGATTTTGAAGATTGTGTTTTTCTTGCCCTTTTTTTTAAAAAGTTGTAAACTATATTTTTTATTTTAGGCATTAATGCCTGAGGAAGGGACCCAGCAACTTGGTCTTGAAAGATTGCAATCAAACTCTCAGTTAGCCAATAAACAATATCACTTTTAACTCTACTTGTTTACCGTTTTTCCGCAGCTAGCATGGTACTATTCTTTTGACTATACACTAAATAAAAAAAAACAGAAATATTACCGTTCAACACACACATAACAAAATATCCGAAAGCAGCTCTTGTCTTGAAGGGGTTGAACTTTGAATTATCCTTGATGTGCTATTTTTCTGTACGTTGAACCATCCAGCATCCTTTCAATCTCTGCATTTACAAATTCAAAACGTAATAATATTAAGGACCTATAACATTGAGCGCTGCCGGATTTTTTTATTCAATATGTTCGTGTTGAAAGTAGCTCTATCTTTACATTTTTCCCTTGGTTGATAAAAGACTTGACATATTCTATAGTGCTTCATTTCGCTCATTATTATAAATTTTTTGCTTTCCGTACTTTGCGCTTTGACTGCGAATCTCACTTTAGCAACAACTGAAACCATCGTTTATCATCTTAAGAGAATAATTAGTGGGGAGGAAAAAGCCATTTATGGCATCCGGTGCGTTTTCCAACTTTTCTAGTTCACGTGTAAAGTCCAAAGTTGTGTAGGCATTATATTCAAGTACAGTCTCTGTGTACATGATTGAAATGGCTCATCTCGTATTAGTCGCAAAAACGCTACTTGTGACATCAAAGCAAATTAAATTTGTGAGGAAATGTCCCACTAACCTTATGTGGGCAGAGAAAGCCAGAGAGACATTATTTTGATGATTTTCAAGAAACATGTAAAAGTTACATTGACGTGTTCATTTTTTCAAGTTGGTTGAGTTATAAATAAATGTGTAACAAGGACGACATGCCACTACAGGAAATTTCTGATATCGCCAAGTGAAATGAGAACTAACAGGTTTTATACTGTCCTGTTTAAAGAGGGGGGTTTTATAACAATAATAGCAGAGAATCAGGTTTATCAGTTTGGAACATATATATTACTAAAATTTAAACAAAAAAAAAAATAAGAATCTCATGGGGGAGGTCTGTACAAGTCAGAAAAGGCTAAAATAAAATGTGGAGCAGGACACATAATAATTGTAATGTATAATCAATCAACAAGTTAACATATACTATAAATAATGTAAACTGACAAGGTAAAATAAATTTAATTAAAATCAAGCAGGTTATAATTATAATCTATATCAATCACCAGTTAAACATATACTTTATTTACTATAAATGATGTACACTGACATGGTGACAGAGTTCAAAATAAGTTTCATTACAACCAGGCAGGTCACGGCAGAGACTGATATCATTCATTGAGAAGCAAAATCAATTCAAGTCGTTAATTCATTTCTCTGTTTAAAGGAAATGTTATCACTGGCAACTTAACAGTATAACCGTTTATTTCTGTGTTGTGATTTATTTTGATTTTACTAGATTGTAACCTTAATCCTCTTGCCGTGTGGAACGCATTTATATGGAGGTTAAGAGATAAAGGCTATGTCCGTGTCTTTTGGGGTTTGAATCATCCTTGAAACTAATAAATATCATAACATTGTAATTATCATTGTTCTAAAGTATCTTGAATACTTTTACATAAACAAATGTACACTGATCAACCTTAATATTATGACCACCTGCCCAATATTGTGTAGGTTCCCTTTTTTATGCCAAAACAGCCCTGACCCGTCGAGGCATGGACTCCACTAGACCTCTGAAGGTGTGCTGGGGTATCTGGCACCAAGACGTTAGCAGCATATTCTTTAAGTCCTGTAAGTTGCGAGGTGGGGCCTCCATGGATCAGACTTGTTTGTCCAGCACATCCCAGAGATGCTCGATTGGATTGAGATCTGGGGAATTTGGAGGCCAAGTCAACACCTTGAACTCGTTGTTGTGTTCCTCAAACCATTCCTGAACCTTTTTTGCTTTGTGGCAATGCACTTTATCCTACTAATAGAGGCCAATGCCAGTTTCCAAATACATTGTTTGCAATGGTTAGGTAGGTGGTACGTGTCAAAGTAACATCCACATGAATGGCAGGACCCAAGGTTTCCCAGCAGAATATTGCCCAATGCATCGTCAATAATGTTATGGCTGATCGGTGTATATGTTGGGTTCCATGGGCGAATGAATATAAAATGCATAAAGAAAACAAAATAAAATCTTTGAAGTTTATATCTCTTTATTAATGTTTCTCATAAAAGATATACTGTAGAAAAATTGTTAGCGTAGGTGCATGATAAGAAATATCATACAAAATACAAAACAAACAAAATCACATAAATCAAGTCAGCAAAAAAAGACATTAAAAAACATACATAATAAAGGGCTCCACTCCATGACGTTCCCTAATCGACACATTTATTTCTTAACCTCACATTATGCGAGTTGATGGGAGATCCAAATAAGATTATCGACAATTGCATGGGGGTAAACTCCCAAGGATAGATACAATAGAAGCTCCAAATCTATACATTCAGGCAGACCAAAATGTTGTCATAGACTTGTTTAGAGTCTTTACTCTTGAATTTCTCAGCTCAAGCTCGTGTTTGTGCCAGAATATCATTCCATGAAGGGAGTTCAGGTTTACTCCAATAGCGAGTTAAGCAGATCTTGCTTGCCAACAAAAGATTAAAAAGCAGATATATGCTATGTTTATTTGTGCTAGGTAAGTCTATGTGCAATAAGAAAGCCTTAGGAGTCAAGACAAAGGGCTGTCAAAAATCTCCACCATCAAATTAGGAAATTTCGCCCTTGATATCAATAAGAAGGGGACAATCCCACCAGATATGCATATGAGTCCCTCTACCTTTATGGCATCTCCAACCAAGATCATCCTAAGTCTGGTGAAACTTAAATACCCTGGAAGGTATAGGGCAAAGCCTATCTTTTTGGAGTTAGTTATGAAGAAAAATAAACGACTGGTTTCAAAGATTTCATTTTTATATATGTAAATATACAGTCAACAAAGAAAAAAAGAATCAAACAGGAGAAGTGTACAAATTTTGGTGAAAAGTCCAAAGGCATCCGAGCGGGGAGGAGAACCAAGGAAATGGTTATTACATACAGGGTGTACAACAAAAATAACAAAGGAATTAATAACCATCCAAGGACCTAACACTTTCTAAAATAAGCGAGGAGTATCAGGATTTAACTGCAGAAGCCATCTCCCTATTTATCTTAATTTCTATAATGTATTACAACACGCACACAATATAATAAACATACTATATATTACCCTCACGCTAACATATGTGTAATTAACTCATTTGCAATGCCTTCTCTTGCATTTAACAAATCACGCAGTACATTATAGAGCCCATTATGTTGTTGGGATTAGCATGCACGGCATTTAATCTAAAAACAGCATTATTCTCCTTATTGAAACGCTCAAACTAAAAGATTGAAGTTGGTTGGGAAGATTCTGCTGAATGTACTTTTCAGTCAAGGCTTTAGTACAAGATATGCTTTGGGTTTAAATCAAGTTCTATTATATTTACAGATAGGTTTTTTATTTTTTTGAACTCACAATAAAATGGTTAAATGGTTTGCAGACGCGCTGTGAGTGAGAAGTTTGTCCTATTACAAAGAGAGAATTAATAACTAATTCTCTGCCAAAGGGGATCAAATACTGGGCGTGGTCATTCAGTCGGGCCACGATGATGCACAACGGATGCGCATGCATTATGCAAGTTTCAAACAGTGCAAACAATTTTTGCACGTCCTTTTTCTCAGGTGTTCCAGGAAAGTGGGTCACTCGTGAAAAAACCCCACGACAGTTGTATCATGAACCTATATTGTCCTAGTGAAACTTTGTATATTTCTAAGAAATATCCCAATACCAGGTAAACTATACCCTAAAACTATAAAAACTATAAGAATTAGTACCGGAAATTATTCCCACAATTGAAAATAACATTTAAATATAATACAACACCAAAAAAGTGTCTCCTTATTAACTCTACATTTTATAATTGTTTTAACTGTATTATTTTTATCTACACAATGTGCCAATATTTAGCATTGTTAATTTATTTTTCATTGTCTACTTTTGCCTTTTAATTATACCTTCACCTCCTCTTCTTTTTTTATATTTTCGGTTATATTTATTTTCATTACGCTTTTTCAATTTATAAAAAAAAAAAAAATGAAGTTTGTGTCTAAAAGGCATCTCCATTGAAAGTAAATAAATAAAATGGATTTCTGATATCAGTTTCCTGTTGCTGTCAGGAAAATGTTAACACTTATTATGCATCAGATTCAGTGATTTTAATACCCTACGTAAGGGGTGAAGAGTCGACTGGTTGAGTGGATTAATAGGTAATGACGATAAAGTTGAATATTGCTAGGAAAGCCATTACATTTATCAGCTCAATGGCGAATGAGATTTACTTTACATATGGAGTTTATAAATAATTCTCAATAAATAAAGAATTTAGGAAGCTATTATGAACCCGCTGTGCGATACCATTTGGAAATATCAATAGCTATGTGTCAGTAGAGCTCTTTCTGCGATTTCTACGGCGAAGGTAGAGAAGGTTATTACTGGAAACAGCCAATTAAAACTTTTATTAGCAGTAAACTGCGAAAGCTAATGGTGACGGCAACATTGGATGAAATAATTGTCACAGTTAATTCTGAACTCCTTAATAATAGTGAACCAAGTAGAAAATATATTACACGGTCCATATCACTCCTGACTGCCCCAGGGCTGAGTGACTAGTTATTTGACTCTGGAGTAAAATAAAATGCAGATTACTTGCCATCAGAGGTATCGCCGTTAATATGCATGTGGTGGTGGGGGGGGGGGGGGGGGGACACACAAAGTGTTGAAAGAGCCTTTGTAAATGTCACTTTAACCACAGAGACGCGTGGGGTTTAATACTCACACACGTTGAAAGGACGGCCAAGGATCTCTTGGAGTTCAAACAAGGAATGGAAACGTAACAGGGCCAGGTAGATGAAAGGTGTCCTCTACCCGTAAGTCGAAGTAGTCGTTTGGTCTAGGTGTTGGCTTTCTGCTGTCTAAGCCAGGGTTATTTAGCCTTTTGCTCAAAGTTGGACATGATTCTTCTGCCTTAAAAACTTTTCAAACATCTTAAGATGATATGTACTTTGTTCTACGTTGCATAAGTACAGGCCATGTAATATTATACATGTAATATTTATACAAGGTGTGCATAACTATATAGATAATAACCAATAACCTGTTTCCTTTTCTACCACCATTTGATTCACCCCAGGGATAGGCAACATAATAGTGCATTGTCCATCACAGCATCTAATAAATGTCCACCATGAATCTAACACAACAATGATGCGCTATTGATCCCATCAAATAAAAGGGTTAAAAAATATATACTATCTAAAATTAAAAAGAGACATAAAGAGTAGGGTTATACAAAGGATGTATCAGAAATAAGGAAGGTACCTCACGGGAAGCAGACAGCCCGGCGACTGGAGAGAGACCACCTCACATTGCATACTCCGGACAATCGACAGCACGCACCAGCCTCAAGACCAGCTGTGTCTCAGCCGTGAAACATAGCAAAAAATGAACACGCGTGGATCTAATAAACGTCGGGTTTACTCCGGAGACATGTTTTTTTTTAACCCTTCCTTCATCTAAGAAACATTTTTGTTTAATTGTCCTTTAATGCTTTGAATATCAACAAACCTTTAAGTGGTTTTGCCTATAAGTGAGCAGAAGAATAGGTTTTATGGGACGTGAAAAAAGGCTATTTTATTTTTTATTGTTTTTTTTACAAAAACTAATATTGTGCACTGAGACCTGATACATGAATTGGGTTCCTGTGTTTGCCATTGCTATGTTTCGCTCTCAATCTAGCAGGCGGCCCGTTTAATAAATTCCACCACCCCACCCCCCTCCGAAAATACAGCACTTGGAATGAGTACGTGCTGAGTAAGTTATAATTAACATTTAAATATTCTAATGAGCCAATCTTTATACTGAAATACCGAAAACCTGGAGCAAAATCATTATCGTTTGATTTGTAATTAAGGTTATTAAAGGAGGAGAACACTGGAATTAAAACGAAATGTAACCAGCTAATGGCCACTGCGGAGAAGTTAAGGAAGATCATAAAAATAGATCAAACCCCCCCAAAAAAGAAATAAAATTAATTAATTAAAGATAGTGATCCATTGTGGCCATATAAACCATCATCCTTTGGAAGGACATTGTATGAAATATCTGAACTATCTTGACATTATAAACGGAATTGTCTGATGTTCTGCCCTTTGGACAAGACAAATGTATGGCACTAGGGTTCAAGATTTGATCAGGCTACAGATTGCTCTTTAGTTTTGTATTTGGTGAATTTTTTTTTTCTGGTGCAGAAAACAAATAACTCTGAAAAAAAAAAAAATCTTTAAATAAAAAAAAAATTTGAATGTATATATACCCCAGGTATAAAGTTATCAATAATTAAAGGTTTACAGCCAAAAACCTTTCTAAGACTTCTGTACCCGATTGTCAAAGCCAAGTAAACGAAGCCTTGCAGATACACTAGCTTTTACTTGCCGTATATTCTAGTGTGGCATGTGTGCTTTAGATAATGTAATGATGATAGTTCATATTTTGCTCACTTCTTCTTCGCATTTAATGGAGAGATTGGTTGCAAGATAGAGATTGTGCGTGATGAGGTAGAAACCGGCAATGTTCCTGGTGGGCAATCACTGGACTTTGTAATGGACAACTTCAAGATTCTCTATGGAACATTAGTGTCTTTGTTTGGACACCTTGCTTATCCCTGTGAGGTCGAATGCGGACGCATTCACAGGTGGTACAATAAGACGTAATCGCCATCTGTTATGTATAATGACGATTGCACCTTTTTTTTTTTTTTAAGAACTCCCGAAACTTTACGGTGCGGGAACGTGCTCCGACAATAATCAGGCCTGATTATTTTCACGCTGGCTGCGACGGGGCATTGAGCGCCACCACAAGACGGAAGGAGCCTTGAGGTGGCGCAGACTCCCGAAATTTGTTGGGAGTCTGTTTTTTACCTAGGCGGACACTCCAGTAGCGCCCCCAATGTATTTAATAATACATAACTTATACTGTGAAAGCAGGCCTTTTACTTCTCCATGTCTGGGCTCGTTCTACTTTATAGTTAGTGGGGGGGGGTTATTTTTTTTTACACATTGCAGCCTAGATTAGGTGCACAACTAAAATAATGACATGGGTTCAAAGCCAGTGGCAGAAAATCCTCAACTGCATCCATTTAGAAAAACACATAGAAGACATTTTTTTTTTTTATCCCCAGAGTTCCAGAGATGGTAACACTAAGTCAGAACGTATCAGTCTCCCGTTAGATAACTAGCCTGTTCTGCCACCTGCCCATCCATCTTGTTTACTATCTGTTTATACAGAACAGCGTTGAGAATATTGCTGGGGCTTTGGATGACAGACAATAAACGAGGCGAAACATCTACAAGGCCTATTTGTTTAAATTTAATTTAGGAAGAGCCGGCGGCGGTGTCGCCAGCGAATTTAGGGTCGTTTAATGTGTCCCGCAAATGAAAAATAATATTTTAATATATGAGGCAAACTATGCCTTTTTTTTTTTTACTGTGTTCCTTGGTTGCTGGCGAGCGACACGCGGAGGGTTATTATACGTAATGAGTTTACTGATACATAGCGCTGTCATAGATTCGGAATGCTGTCATAGATTCCGCTCCCAGGTGAAAAACACAATTGGACTCAGAACAGATAATTATGCACTTGGAATTTATAGACGAATATAAACTTTTTTAGAGACTATGGTAGTGGCGAAAGGTTTTATTTTTCCATAATAAAAAAAAAAAAAGGTGGGATGGCGACATTCTGATTTTTTAAGTACAGATCAGCTCTTTCTTTTTCCCCCCTGGTTGATTCCTGTTGAGCTCTGTAAGTTTGTGTCTAGCCACCCCTGTGTGTGTGTGTGTGTCGACATGGGCCTGGGAAACAGAAATAAAATCAACCACAATAATCCGATTAACCTCTTTCGGGGTCAGAAAAAAGAATCCAAAATTTGAGCAGAGCAATATCACTGCCGGGAGAGAAGTATCTCTCAGTTTACAGAAAGAAGCACAAATACAATATGAATCGGTATCTATCAGTGTAGAGGAATAAACACAAAATGCAATAAAAAAATCCCAATGTCACCAAAAAAAAAGAGAATAAATTATGGACATAAAAACCCTTGCACATTTAACATACTGCCAGTGGGATCCTGTATAAAGCTACGTAAAATAATCTTGTTTTTTGTGATTGTTTTGCAGTTCACTTTTTATTGCGTAATACAATACATATACTTAGGGTATATACAGTGCAACAATTTTTTTCATTGGAATGTAAGTATAATCCAACTGCTGGTAAGATTAGAAGTCCCAGAAATTCGGAGAGACCATTTACTTTTCCATAACTTCAGCTTCAAAAGTGGAGATATTTCTGGGGGACAACAAAAGGTTCTAATTTAATAAAGAGATAATTACAGGGAATTGAGATGGGAGATTTCAAACTTAGTTCTGGAGTAGCTAAATAGGAATAAATTCTCCCATTCATCTGCATTGGAAAAAATTTCCAACTTGGCTTCATTGGCCTAAACTTTATGATTCCCATCTCAGTTCACTACAATTCTCTTTTTATTGAGTAGATCGCAGCGCAAAAGGTAGTTTTTGGTGCAAAGAGCATGTCGAAAAATGTACCCTATGGAGACGAGCCATATGACTACGGAGTCTTAAGTGGTCTTCATTGAAATATTCAGCATGACACAGAGATGTACAAGAAAGGGGAAGGGGTAGAGACAGAGAGAGTGATCAAAGGAACTAGAGAGATTGCCTGTGAATAAATCTAGCATTCAGAGATCTAGCCTGACTCTGAAATCACTAGAAGAATAAGCCTTTCCACTCATCGTAAAAGGATAACATACTCCCCATGGTGCACCTTACGTTTCTGGTGTGAGGTTAGGCTAAATTAGGGGTTTCATTTCCACCAAAACAATGTGTCGTCACAGGCTAGAGGATTATGCAATGTGTAATTAAACAACTTGATGTTGGTAAAGTAAAGCCTCTTGGTAATGATGTGAGGACACAATGGAAGCCAGAGGGAGGCAACAGAAGAGATATCTCTGTCACTGTACAGCAAGGGAACAAGCTACAGGCATAGCAGGATTGGGGATTAGTCGGGGAGATTTGTGATGAGTTTCAGAGAGATATCGGCTGGCAGTAAATGCCTGAAATTGAAAACACCAGAGAATGATTACACAAATAAGAAATTGTCAGTCGGAGAAGTATTAATGCGATAATGTACCAGCAAGGAGATGCGTTGAGAGGGCAGAGTCACCATTGCAATACACACAAAATGGAAAAGATGGAAGCCCCATGCATGCTGTCCAGAGACCTTGGCTTAATTTACTCTTCTAATACTTCATAAGTGCCCCAAAATGTATTCCTATTAAGTTGTGTTATCTCATATTATTGATTTATTTATTTATGAGTCATTTATTTGAGTACTCATTTTATTACAGATAAAAGATATTCACTAAAACAAATTTGTGTTGCTAAATCAGGCAGATGAGCTAGTGATGTTAGAACATCCTTCTGCGGTCCAAGACAGACAGTTTAATGATGTTCTGTGGACCCCACAATATGCGTAATACAGTTGGTGGACACTTTGCCCCTCACTGGTGATTTGTCAGAACAGGGAGCATTGTTTTAAAATAAATATTGGATGTTCTATATATAATGAGCTGAATAAAAGAGGGAAAAATATTTTTCTCTGTTGAAATATCCACCAATAGTTACAACCGAGATTACTCCATAGTTGTCAACAGCACCAGATTTGCCAGGACGGTCCAGTTTTTTTGTGGTTCCGTACCATCAAATTCTGGTCTATCCCGGTTTGTCTTCTGTGCATGGCCAGTGTATTTCACCGTGTACAGACAGCATTGCTTCTAAACGATGTAATGTCGACCCGAACGACACTTTGTAATGCTAATGAAATAAGCTCCAGGTTGGTTCATGCAACATCACATGGTGTCACGTCACCCTTTTATGCTCTGCCCCTGACACCGTGGGACCTGTAACTCAGTGTTGGCAGGTACCATATTTATCGGCGTATAACACGCACTTTTTCTCCCTGAAAATACGGGGAAAATGGTGTGTGCGTGTTATATGCCGAAAAAAATAAAAACTTACCTCGTTCCTGCTCTGTCCCCCGGTGCTCTGAAGGTGCGTGGCTGTGAGGGAAGCGTTGTGAGCTTCCCTTCAGCCACGCGGTCAATAAAGTCTGTTTTTTTTTAAACAAACTTTATTGTTCCGCGCGGCTGGAGGGAAGCTCACAACGCTTCCCTCACAGCCACGCACCTTCAGAGCACCGGGAGACGGAGCAGGAACGAGGTAAGTGCTGGGGTCTGGGGAAGGGGGGGGGGAGGTATGAGTAACAGGGTATGCCATGAGTAACAGGGTATGCCTACGGTCGTGGGTCCCTGGCCTGCTTGCACCTAGAGGATCATCAGCCATACCACACTGACGAGGCCATTGTAGGCCAAAACGTACGTCTGTGGTTTGCTGTGTTCCTCGTGTAGAGGGTACTAGCCATGCATTTCGGATCTGGACTGCCCTTATGGGTGGGATCAGTCTGATATGCTAATGGAGTGGTTCCTTTGCAATGGTGTAAGCAGGCTCTTTGTCCCCAAGGTGGGGGGAGGAGGGTGGCATAACGAGCATACTAAGGGGCAATATCCTGGCATATTAAATGGCATATTGGGGGCAATATCATGGCATATTGGGGGCAATATCCTGGCATATTAAATGGCATATTGGGGGCAATATCCTGGCATATTAAAATGGCATATTGGGGGCAATATCCTGGCATATTAAATGGCATATTGGGGGCAATATCCTGCATATTAAATGGCATATTGGGGGCTATATCTGGCATATTAAAATTGCATATTGGGGGCAATATCCTGCATATTAAATGGCATATTGGGGGCAATATCCTGGCATATTAAATGGCATATTGGGCTTCAAAGTTCTTTATTTGAAATTTAAGTTTTTTTTCCTGAAATTTCCTTCTTAAAATGAGGTGCGTGTTATACGCTGGCGCGTGTTATACGCCAATAAATACGGTATTTTATTCAGAATGGAATAAGCACCAAAAAACAAAACTGGCTGGACTTGACTCCTGCATTTCTATTCTAAGGGGCAAGTGAAACACTCCTATATATACCAAAGTTTGCAATATACACCCGCTATTATATCGATAGATGCTATTCTGGCTCTTCTTTTCATACACACTCTCTGTGGACAGTGCAATACTCTCTCCGTATTATTATGTTTACTACCTACATGTGTGCACTCACGAGCCCACCGACACACAATCATGGCTCCAGTTGTGTTACTGCCAGAATTATTCATTACCACACAGCTGAGTCCTGAATGTAAAGTGCCCACAACTCTAGTGACAGTTTTAAAAGCTTGCGAATCGTTATGTTTGGTCCCCCGCGCCTCTGTGCCTGGAATTTCTGAGTGATCACCAGCTGTCTTCGCGTCACACTTTCCTACAGTTTGGATTCAATGTTGCAGACAAGGTGATCGCAAGAAATGAGGGATCTGCAAACAATGTGCTCGACTGGTACATTCACAGGAACAGACCGAGCTATGTCCAACCCTGGTTGGGTTCCAACTGGTTCTCTATTATGCCCACTGCTGCACTAATACCCGAGTTAAGAAATCCCCCAACTGACTTTATTTTTCTTTGTAATAAAAATTATGTAATAGAAGGCCATTAAATAAATCATTGCAGTGTATACATTATCAATTGTATTATTATACGTACATTTGTTTGCACAAGCAGAATAAAACAAAAAAGTGACAGGAAAAAATGATATGATATTTGTACAGAGCATTCAAAGAGAAGCTAAATAAACAGCTGTAAAATTCCAAAAAATCCAACAGATGTAATCCATAATACTTATATTGCCACACTGAGATAAGGGACAACAGAAGCTTCACATGAAATTTCCAGTAAAGAAGCTAGCATTTAGCTTCACCTGGTCATAATTTGGTAGAACTCCCATCATACCAGGGCATCCAAAATATTGACTGTCAACTATACACTGTTGTCCCACTGGGTCACATGCTCTAAGTGAGTGCACGTTCTGTACTTGCCAATTACCATCCAGAAATTGGAGACATGCAACAGTCTGAGCGATTCCGATATTCTTTACCTTTAAAAGAATTATTCCAACATTCCATAGCACTAACAAAGAGCACCATACATTCCATAGGGGCAACCAAGAGCACCATACCAACATTCCGCCCTTCCACTAGAGAGCAACACTCAAACATCCATAGCACTAACAGAGAACACATGAATTCCATAGGGATAACAAACATTCCCACACCATGCCAACTATACTAACATGAGAGAGCACCATGCATTCCATTGGAGCAACCAAGAGCACCATACTAACATTCCATACGTCCACTAGAAGCAACAGTCCAGCATTCCATCTCAGTAACAGTGAGCTCCAGGCATTCCATAGCTGCAACAAAGAACACCATGCCAATAGTATGTACTTTCATTAGAGAGCAACCGTCTAACATTCCATAGGACTAACATAAAGCCCCACGCATTACATAGGAGCAACTAAGAGCACAATACCAACACTCCATACTTCCACTAGACAACAGTCCAACATTCCATAGCACCAACAAAAAGTATCAAACACTCCATAACTGCAACCGAGAGCACCATTCTGACATTACATACTTCCATCAGAAAGTAGTAGACATTCCATACCTTCAACTAAGAGCACCATTTATACACGCATAACCTTCTCCAAGAGCATCATTCAGATATTTCATAACTGCAAATAAGTGAAATTCCATTGTCCCATAACTCCAACAGAAGCCACCACTCTAACAAGGAGCACCATTCTGATATTCCATCCCTAGAACAAAAAGCACTAAACATTTCATATCTCTAATCAAGAGAAACATTCGGACATTCCACACTTCCACCAGAAAGAACCATTCCAACATTCCATATCTATAATCAAGAGAACATTCTGCCATTACCCACATCCACCGGAAAGAACCATTCAAAAATGCCATATCTCCAATCAACAGAACATTACCCCATTCCACGCATTTACCTGAAAGAACCATTCCAACATTACATATCTCCAATCAAGAGAACCACTCCGACATCCCACACATCCACCTAAAGGACCATACCAAAATTCCATATCTCCAATCAAGATAAAACCCCGCCATTCCATGCATTGACCTGAAAGAACCATTCCAACATTCCATATCTCCAATCAAGAGATCCATTCTGACATTCCACACATCCACCTGAAAGAACCATTCCAACATTCCATATCTCCAATCAAGAGATCCATTCTGACATTCCACACATCCACCTGAAAGAACCATTCCAACATTCCATATCTCCAATCAAGAGATCCATTCTGACATTCCACACATCAACCTGAAAAAAACGATTATTAAATAAGTACTTAGATAAGAACAAAACTTAACTAAGTGGTATGACAAAGGACAGCAGTTCTGAACGAGCACAGACAAGACTGTACAAACGAGCAATGAGTTTAATTTAGCGGATTGTCACATTATTTCTTAGCATGATCCATGAGTCGTTCCGTCACATTGTCTAATAATGTGTATCTACTCAGATCCATTCAACAGTAATGTTTTGTCCAAGTGTTTTATTATCTTATTTCACTCATCTCCCTCGTATTTCTGTGGTTCCTTTATGTTTATATAGTTATGTATCAGTGTTACCTCATTGTCCTGAACTGACCTGCTTGTTGATGTGTATTGCACAGACAGTAAATGAATTCAACAATGTTCTTTCTGTATTTTCAATGTGTTTTTGTATCAGTTTATAATGCTGGAGCTACCTTTTGAGGATGGAACTATATGTACTTCTATTGACAAGTTGACCTGTGATGTACAGAGCTTTCTGAGAGGCTGAAAAGACATTATTTGCCACAAGCTGTCTCTGTCAATGTCACTGCAGTCCTGATTCTCATCCAAAGTATCACTACTTATCGGAATGCTCTAATAAGCTGCTCTCTTAAACAAGTTAATGATGTGCCTGATTCCCCTTATGAGGTCAGTCCCAGGACACCTGCAAAGCAAACCGATCTCCATGTGTTAAAGTTACACTTCACACAGCAAACTAACTTTGGTCCATTTGTTAGCGTTCAATCTGTACATAGAACAGGGCTTTCTTTAGCATACGTCTGATAAAAATAGTTTTAAAAATTGTTTGACGCCAATATTAACCCTGTGGAGGAAGTAACATGGTCGGGATTATTTGGAATAAAAGGTTACCATCCTATGCACACTCCTGACTGAACAGTGTCAAGAAGTGAATCCTGACAGCACGCGTGACTGGGGTTCTTGGAGGGGCCTGAAGGCCAAACACCTCCCTATAGATTATGGGCCCTGGCTTATGTGCCATAACTCTATACTTTAATATTGTTGGTCAGTTATATTCTGTTAGTATATTGGTTTATGTGTAATGTATAATTCTGTGAGTAGACCACTCTGAAGGATTATAATGTGTCAGTGACAATAATTGATAGTTTACTCCATTGTTCTGCATTAACTGGATTAACTGGTAAACTGATTATGTTGTGTACATTATGTGTCTTACTGTGTGTCTACTCACTGTATGGTAATTCCTATTCGGTTTGCAGCTTTAAAGTATAATGTATTCCTAGCCCCAGTTAGTTGAAGAACTATGCTTAGTTCCAGCCCCCCATTGTGTACTAATGTCTGTGATGCCATGTTTATGTCTTTTTTTTTTCTTCTTTTTTTAAAAAGCTTTATTGAGATATTCTTTAGTACAAACAGTAGATACACAGAATACTTTTGGAATCAGAATTGCATATATCAATCAACAAATAATAATACCAATAGCTTTGTATCATTATCATATAACATAACAAATGACCAATAATTACAAAAATACTATAATAAAAGGCAGAGTAGAAGAGGAGAGAAGGAGAGAAGGAAAAGGACAGGAAGGAGTGCACAGGTAAGTAGCTTGTAGAAACAGTTAGAAAATGTAGTACTTGGGCTGGTCGAACTCTTTATTTGTGTTAAGCCAAATATTCCATGGGCTCCAAACTTTGGAAAAGTTTGGAAAAACAGGAGAGTTTCTGAGCGCATAGAATTCACGAGTTTTTGTGTTTTCAATTAAGGAGATGATCTTTTGCATGTTTTATGTCTTTTTATAAGTCTATGTTGTTTGACAAATAACGAAGTTGTTAATTCTTGCTGTACCTAACTGCTAATTTGGGTACAAAGAGCAAAGGTCCAAGAAAGACTTGCTGGGTGAATTTTTAACTTTTATCGGGGGTTAAGGTGGTGATTCCCTTCAACGGACAGAGGGTCTACTACGTCCGGTAGACAGTCCGTTACAAACAGTAAAGAGAGTTCCAGGAGATCTGTTCAATCCTTAACTTTTGTTTAGTACATTCCACCTTTTCAAAGAGTGACAGCGCTGAGTATTTTAACTGCTTGGGATACCTTGACTTGTGACATACCAAGTGCTGGGCAAGTGGTGCAAATAAACTGAATTTACATTTCATTTGCTTCCTTCATCCATATATATTATACAGTTTTCTCTAAATTGCAACAAAAGGAAGATATTGAACTGGAGCCAACTCCACAGTCAGACAAGCCAGTAAACAATAATATGAATTAAAAAAAAAAAGAAAACTTGCCAACATTTTTGACATTTAAGACATTAAAAAAAAAAAATCAATGCAAACTATAAAATAACAACCTTTTCAGCTTTGAGAGTCTTTACTTTTGTGATCTGCAATTTTTAAATTTTTTTTATTTTTTAAATCATTTTCATTTATTTATTCATCTCAGACATAAACCTTAATACCATGTACCTCCAACACAGGAAACCAGCCAAGTGTTCAAAATATAAGTTACGGCGCTGAGTTTAAATACCAGACCATGAAAAACAGAGAGCCTTGGCCAAACGATTTAGCTATGATCTCATCGCCATACAAGGGAAATCCAAAGAGAGTCTTAAATTTAAAAAAAAAATGTGGTCATTATGAAAATCCCAAACCATCCACCCAATTTATAAGAATAAACATCATTTTATCTAGATGCAAGAAACTGCCTACAAACTGAAACCCAGTGATAAAATGCTGCGTATCTTTAAATAAGATCCTTTTTTTTTTTTTTTTTTTTTAAGACCATATAGTAAGGAATCCCAGCACGTAGCTGAGATCTCAGCATCTCATTTCTGCAAGATGCCAGTGTTTAATCTGCATAACAATCCGGGATCAATCATAAATCATATGTAACTCGCAGAAATGTGATGAACAGGCTAAAAAAAAAAGCAAGGGATTGTAATACACCTATACATATTTATGGGGGTTTTTTTTGTTTTTTTTTTTATGTTAGCCAGAAGGTTGGGACTGGTACAGTCACATTGTTAAAACATTTGGAGCACCTGTTATCTAACGATTTTGCAGTTTCTTCTCGGGGTAATTTGAATTTAATTTTTGGGATTTAAAAAAACAGCGGAATCGTAAATCCAGGGACACACTTTGCGAATGTTTATACCGATAAAGTAGAAGGATTTTTTTTTTTACATTTTTTTTTTGTTTTGTTTTAGCAAAATTTAGTGATGTGAATGGAGTGAAATTAGATTGGGCCATATGTTCGTAGCGTGAGTTTTTTCCAAACTCCGTTAGGCTTGTCATAATTAGATTAATTCACTAATACCAGTAAGCCATATCCCAGTTATTTCTTCCATCACGTCACAATGAGCGCCAGGGCTCGCGAATCGATTTCAGCGGAATTTAGCAGTTCATTAGATTATTAAATAGCAGTAATTTTCACTTGATTAATACTATTAATTAGTAGCCTAAATTACTGTAACTTAACATTAGCTGTAAATTGTCTTCCCACATAATTAAGGGATAATGATTCATATTTGTTATTAAAAATACTGTTTGCCTGTTTATTAAGATGTCACATTTACGAGATGTGTATTTGTCATGTTCTAAACCTGCCTTAGCACGCATCAGTCATCTGGAGCATAGTCTTAAAGGAAGAGAATCTCACAGGGGGGACAATACTTTTATTGGATATATCCCAGTTTTGAAGCTTGCAGATTTTATTTGAATACCTTGTGGGGGGGACAAACAAAATAACTCAGTGGGCTAATGAATGGCTGTCTGTAATTTGGGCCAAAGTACGTTCACCCAGGCCAAAACCCAACCCATAAAAGGACATGTACAGCCTTGGAGTTGGGTGCTGGAGACATCGATAACACTACCAACTATTGTGGTGGGGCCAACAGGCGGCCATAAAGTGCTATGATCCTTGAGGGTGCGATTTGCCAATCCCATTAAATAGCACAAGTTAAAGGGACACTAAACTTTATTTTATTTTTAACTTTTGATGCTTAGCAGTTTATACTCTGATTGGCAGCTGCCATGATGCTGTCTGAAACAAACAGCCCAGCGTGGTCAGCGACTGTCTCTCTCTCGGTTAGTGGAGAGAGACACTTGGAGGTAATAATTAAGACCTAATTAAAATCCCATCTGTTAATCCCTGGTAAAAATTAGTGACTCTCTCGGTGCACCAGCAGAAAGAGAACACCGGATCAGACAGAGCCCAGACAGATGCCAATGGAGAATTCCTGCCCTGACTGGCTGTGCGCATGATGACACTATCAGAGCGTGCCAACACTGGACAGAATGCAACCAGAACATTGATATAAAGTGGAAGATTTCGCCTTAAATGAACTGTGCTACCTAAACACATGTTTTTTTTTATTTTTTTTTGTTGACAAAATGTGTATATTCTTTTTTTTAAAGCTTTTTTATTCAGCAAATTAACAATTTAGACACAGATTAGTCCATGGAGGCTCTTTCACAGTGGTTTCCTGTGTGGTAGTATCTAACCACTGCTATGCACTAATCAGCCATAACTGAGAGGTGGAAATCCGGTGGAGTCCTGCCATTCATGTGGATGTTACTTTGACATGTACCACCTACCTATGCATTGTTACATTCCCTGAGGTCATTGGCCTCTTTTAGCAGGAGAAACACTAAGCAAACATGGTTCAGGAATGGTTTGAGGAACACAACAAGGGGTTCAAGGTGTTGACTTGGCCTCCAAATTCCCCATATCTCAATCCACTCGAGCATCTGTGGGATGTGCTGGACAAACAAGTCCGATCCATGGAGGCCCCACCTCACAACTTACAGGACTTAAAGGATCTGCTGCTCATGTCTTGGTGCCAGATACCACAGCACACCTTCAGAGGTCTAGTGGAGTCCATGACTCAAAGGGTCAGGGATATTTTGGTGTCAAAAGGGGAGCTACACAATATTAGACAGGTGGTCATAATGTCATGGCTGACTGGTGTGTATAGACACAATAATACTCTATATTGTCACATTTTGTGTATTGTGCCAAAAAAAAAAAAAGAATCCAAATGAGAATGTTTTTAGAAACATGAAATCATCCTGAATATTTACTAATTTGCTTTGGCCAAGTCACCCAAAGCCATCGGAATATAAAATCTAAACCCTAGCCTGTGTCTTGAAGAATTCACATTGTGCTGCAGGTAGACCATCATGGCCAGCAGAGATATTCTCATGTAGATGAAATTTGGTCAAGGTTTATAAAAATAAAAAATAGAGAAAAAAAAATAATAATAGCATCTGACAAAACCTTTGATCTACATTTTGCAATTTCACAAATCTTCGAAATCGCCTTCTTCAGTTGAGTTACAAGATAGAGCTTACAGGAAAAAAAAAACATATAACTTAATAGACTTACAGAACCAAACTTCTGGCTTTAGTGAAAGAAATATGTTTACTGCGATTTAAGATAATCATTAGTCATTTTTCCATCAATGCTGTGACACAGGGAAAGAAAAATTACTCCTCTGGAAAAAGTCCCTACTGACTTTCTTGATATTACTAGGATTCACTTGTGAGCGGCTGAGATATCAAACCTTATGAATTGCCTACAATGTGACAAAAAGAGAAATCTTGGGTTTTTCCATAGTCAAGGAAACTAAATATATATATTTTGTGGTGTAAATTCTTTGAGACAATCCCAACATAATCCACAATTAAGCCATATTGACCAATTAAAAGGACAACAGCAGCCAAAAAAGGAGTTCTGTTTAATTTTAAGATGGCCCCAAGTGCATTTTATATAGAAATGCTTTAATGAAAGAATACAAATAAAGTTCCTTATTGAGCCATCTTTACTCCATATAGCTCCACCAGGAGGCAGACATTTTGTTTAGAATCTTTGGTCAGATCTTTGTTCATCTGAACCAAGGTGAGTGAAGATCTGACCCAAGATTCTAAACAACATGTCCGTCCCCTGAGAGAACTATATGGAATAAAGATTCTAACCAACATGTCTGCCCCCTGAGAGAACGATATGGGGTAAAGATTCTAAACAACATGTCTTCCCCCTGAGAGCGCTATATGGAGTAAAGATTCTAACCAACATGTCTGCCTCCTGAGAGGACAATATGGAGTAAAGATTCTAAACAACATGTCTGCCCCCTGAGAGAACTATATGGAGTAAATATTCTAACCAACATGTCTTCCCCCTGAGAGAACTAAATGGAGTAAAGAAGGCTCAAAAAGGTACTTCATTTGTATTCTTTCATTGATTACGGTAATTTCCTTATAAACCATCTACACTTGATACAAATTTTCAATTAAACAAAAAGTTAGTTGTTTGCTAAAGTTGTCCTTTAAAGATGTAAATAGTTCTCTCGCACCAACCCTGAGTGCTTCATCTCTTCATCTTATTTTGTTTATGCGTAATATTCATTGTTTTATCATTATTTTTTTCCTGGTAAAAAACGATTAGCTCTGGTTTAATTGCTCAGTTTGGTCTGACTAATCACGTTAATTTTGGAACTGACGTTTTTTAATTGGAATCAGTAAGAAATTAAGCATGTTGACTGTTCCAAAGTTTTTCCTTGAAACTTTTTTGCAGTTGTTAATGAATTAAGGAACGATGGGATGTGCCTTGGGGACAAAATGGATGAATATCAAGTATCAGGTTGTTTTGATCTGTGGAGACAAAGGATCTGGATAATTAGACCACGGATCTGGCTGACTAGATAGTGGGAGCCAGGTCCTCATCATCTCAACTTCAAGACATCTCTCAGTTAGTTAGAGTAGATGTATTAGTTACTGGTTACTAAAATAGTTGAATGAATATTTAGTGATAGTGGTAGAAGGCTTATCAATAATGTCACACATTAGCCTGTTCTGTCAATTTCGAGTTAATCCCAGATTTCCTATCACTTTGCACTGTGCACAGGCAGTATTGTGTTATCTGTGAGACATCTGTACACAGCCTAGTCACATAGATTGCAAGATTGGAAAAAAAACATGGGTTTACTTCAGGGAGATCATACCAAACTAACTGTATTGATTTTTTTTGATTGGATAACTAAAATAATAGATTATGGTGGGGCATTAGACATTGGTTATCTAAATTTAAATAAGGCTTTTGACACCGTCGCATATAGAAGTCTTATCAATAAACAGCAATCTTTGAGTTTGGATTCCAATATTGTTTAATGGATTAGGCAGTGGCAGAGTGACTGACAACAGAGGATTGTAGTCAATGGAGTGTATTCGGAGCAAGGTCTTATAACATAAAGGTATGTAGACAATGTAATAGAGGAAATGCTAGCAGAATGCTTGGTTGTATAGGGAGAGGTATTGGCAGAATGCATGGTTGCATAGCGAGAGGTATCAGCAGAATACTTGGTCGTATAGGGAGAGGTATTAGCAGGATGATTGGTTGTATTGAGAGAGGTATTAGCAGAATGGTTGGTCGTATAGGGAGAGGTATTAGCAGTAGAAATAGGAAAGTGCTCATGCCATTGTACAGAGCACTGGTGAGACCTCACTTGGAGTATTGTACAGAGCACTGGTGAGACCTCACTGGGAGTATTGTACAGAGCACTGGTGAGACCTCACTTGGAGTATTGTACAGAGCACTGGTGAGACCTCACTTGGAGTATTGTACAAAGCCCTGGTGAGACCTCACTTGGAGTATTGTACAGAGCCCTGGTGAGACCTCACTTGGAGTATTGTATAGAGCACTGGTGAGACCTCACTTGGAGTATTGTACAGAGCCCTGGTGAGACCTCACTTGGAGTATTGTATAGAGCCCTGGTGAGACCTCACTTGGAGTATTGTACAGAGCCCTGGTGAGATCTCACTTGGAGTATTGTACAGAGCACTGGTGAGACCTCACTTGGAGTATTGTACAGAGCACTGGTGAGACCTCACTTGGAGTATTGTACAGAGCACTGGTGAGACCTCACTTGGAGTATTGTACAGAGCACTGGTGAGACCTCACTTGGAGTATTGTACAGAGTGCTGGTGAGACCTCATTTGGAGCATTGTACAGAGCACTGGTGAGACCTCACTTGGAGTATTGTACAGAGCACTGGTGAGACCTCACTTGGAGTATTGTACAGAGTACTGGTGAGACCTCACTTGGAGTATTGTACAGAGCACTGGTGAGACCTCACTTGGAGTATTGTACAGAGCACTGGTGAGACCTCACTTGGAGTATTGTACAGAGCACTGGTGAGACCTCACTTGGAGTATTGTACGCAGTACTGGAGACCGTATCCACAGAAGGATATTGATACTTTGGAAAGAGTTCAGAGAAGGGCTACTAAACTGGTTCATGGGTTGAAGGATAAAACTTACCATGAAAGGTTAAAGCATCTTAACATGTATAGCTTGGAGGAAAGACGTAACAGGGGGGATATGATAGAAACATTTAAATACATAAAGGGAATCAACACAGTAAAGGAAGAGAGTATATTTAAAAGAAGAAAAACTACCACAACGAGAGGACATAGTCTTAAATTAGAGGGGCAACGATTTAAAAGTAATATCAGGAAGTATTACTTTACTGAAATCAGGGATGGGGGCATATCGGCCCTGCTGTCCTGTGCGGAGTAGAGTGGACCCCCGCCTCCTGTGTTACAGACACCTACAGTTCTGTTTGCAAACTCCCTGTCAATGACTTGGAAGCTAAACAGTACCGAGTAGTGGCTCCTGAGCGGGAAACCCTGGGATGGCCGGAGAAACTTTGATGTTGCCGGGAAACTGCATGAGTTTTACCAGACAGAAAAATGCATAAAAAGAGCCAGAAAAGACAGGTAATTACAGTGGATTCAGTTCAAAATGCCAGGAAATGGCACAGCCATCAATCAGACGTGCATTACGACCGTCACCTGCGCTGTGCAGCATACAGCAAGGCTGTGTACACGCATTTCACCTCGCAGTGTAAGTTTGTGGACAGGTAAACACAATATTTTCTGTCTGATTAGGGTGCATTAATCTGTGGTTATAGCAGCCGGTATCTCACAAAGCTCCTGTTATTTATAAAGACGTAGAATGTATTGCATGCAGTCTGGTGATGGAACTCTCTCTTCTTCTCTATCTGAGTGTCTGTCTCTCTCTCTCTCTGTCACTGCCTTGCCCTCTTTTTCAAACTCTCTTCCTCTGTATATGATGTGAAATTCACATGTGTATTATCATCAACTCCCAACAAGTGCTGGAGGAAACAATTATTAAATGTCCGGGGAAAAAAGAGGCTGATTATACCGCTGCATCAGGCTGCAAAATGGCCGATCATACCGCTGCATCAGGCTGCAAATTGGCCGATCATAACGCTGCATCAGGCTGCAAAATGGCCGATCATACCGCTGCATCAGGCTGCAAAATGGCCGATCATACCGCTGCATCAGGCTGCAAAATGGCCGATCATACCGCTGCATACTTGGAATCAGAAGAAGTCAGAAAATGGTAGCAATTCAGAAAGAGTGAGAGAGGGCAATGGCTGCTTAAAGTACAAGTAATACAATGGGGGGGATGTTTGCTTGCAGTGTATACTGCAGAATCGCATCATATAATGACACAAAGTACACACATATTATCGAGAACTTGATATTGACCTGATGTAATCAGTTCTCAGGATTGATTTACCATGGACACGATGGCAATGGTCGTCTTGATAGAATACCGACAGCATTTATTCAAATTTTGATCCAAATCTGCCCACAAATTGTTGCATTGAGTCCCAGAGACGCAGTGATGTAACATTTAGCTCTGATGCAGTTACTGGACAGAAGGACATATAATGTAACTGCTGAATAATTGTAATGTTAGCAGTTCATACTGTTATAGTTGCCAACAGTCTCGGATTTGTCAGGACAGTACCGTTTTTTTGGGGGCTTCCCGTCTCATTTAATTTTCCCAGCATTCCTGCATGGCACTGTGCACAGGCAGCATTATGTTAAACTATAAATCTCTAGCAGACTTACACAGAGTAAATTAGGAGAACTGACCTCCAGACACTCAATATCTGCACTCCAAGGGTCATGCAGCATCTTGTGATGCCATGTAGTTTTGCATCACCTGTCCCGTTATAGCTCTGTTGACTAAATACAGCTTATACTATAAATGCAGAGAATAAAATAATATGTAAAATAATGTGTACACTCCAAGCAAGTGCATAAATTAAGAGAAAATGTAAATCTGTTTGAAACATGTGTGGGTTCTATTGTTTGTGACATCATTTGGGCTTGCTATGCAGATGAACTGCTTTTCAATGGAAAATGGTCAATTTGCATATCAAGCCCCATGTGATGTCATAGAGAGGCTCCAAAGGCACAGTAAACCCCTTAATGCCTTGCAGTCACTTCACTTACGTATTATATAAGCCGAGATGCCCCTACACCACCAGGTTCTGAGTTACAGGCCGTCTCAGAACCCACCAACCCTAATAAACAACCTCTTAACAGGACCCACCTCCTGATAACCATTCCCCATTGAAAAACAAGACCTTCCCCCTCCCACGACCTCCTAAACCCCTGCTACTGTGACCAAACTGGAGAACCATATTGGACCTTAAATTATAGGGAGGGTGAGTGAGACAACCGTCACCTTGCCTGTATATATATATATAGCTCCTCTCATAACTGTGACATCACAGCTGTGCAAAAAACATCAGAAAAACATGGGGTATTTCTAAACTTAAGACAAATTTTAGAATCAATCAGGGCCCTTATTATCCTTAAAAAAAAAAAAAAATTATATATATATATGTTTAATGTGTGTGAGTAGAATAAGTGAGAAAGATGAAGATTAGAACTAAACACTACAGAAATGGAAAAACACCCATTGTCCTAATCGGTACTACTTTGAAAAAAACGTCTGGTCCTTAAGGGGTTCAAACATATTTTTCTCTTCATTAATGCTTGTTTTCCATTCTTCTCACACAATCTGTCAATACATTTTTATAATTTTTTTATTCTCTATATTCACAGTATAAACATCTTTCATTTGATGGCATTGCTTTAATTCCTACCTGTTTGTTATTATAAAGTCAGAGGGAAGGGATTCCTTTAATTCCTACCTGTTAAAATAAAGTCAGAGAGAAGGGATTCCTTTAATTCCTACCTGTTATTATAAAGTTAGAGGGAAGGTATTCCTTTAATTGCTACCTGTTATTATAAATTCAGAGGGAAGGTATTCCTTTAATTCCTACCTGTTATTATAAAGTCAGAGGGAAGGGATTCCTTTAATTCCTACCTGTTATTATAAATTCAGAGGGAAGGGATTCCTTTAATTCCTACCTGTTATTATAAAGTCAGAGGGAAGGGATTCCTTTAATTCCTACATGTTATTATAAAGTCAGAGGCAAGGGATTCCTTTAATTCCTACCTGTTATTATAAAGTCAGAGGGAAGGGATTCCTTTTAGTTACAAACATGGCTTTTTTCCCCCATTTTCTTTTTATGGATCTTAAGGTTGCACTATACAGACTCTAGATAAGTATTGCAGTCTGTTATATCGCTAGCAGAGAACAAGACTTTTTACCCGCTAAAATAAACGGTAGCAACTAAGGATAAAGGTTGGGTCCAAAAGAAGAATACGCAATTGTGTAAGTAAAAGATTGGCGCGATTATAAAAAAACGGCAGCTATTCATCTTCAGGACGGCGTTTAAGACATGATGGATACGTGTTTTGACTCTCAGAACCCCAGAAAGATGGAGGTTTAAAGTCTCTCTTTAGGATTTGTATAGTTTTCATTTTAGTTCCTCTGTTAGTTGTCTGAAAAGGATGGCTTTTATAAAATGTTATTGATAAGAGATGGCGTCTCTATCTGTGACATCCTCTAAAATAATCACTGGGTGCTTTCCACATACAGGAGGATGGGGGGTGTCCGATTGATAAATGTCTTCGGGAAGATGATTGAAGGCGTTCATAGGAAGATAGAGAATGTGCTTTTACAGTATACACTATATGGACAGAAGTACTGAGACACACCATATTGAATTCAGGTGTTTCAATCAGACCCATTGCCACAGGTGCAGTAGTGTATCTTCCACAAGGCAAACAAGGCACTCGCCTAGGGCGGCACTTTGCCAGAGGGTGTTAAAGCACACTTCTGGTGCTTCAAACATCTTCGCTCCCTCCCCCACCATTCAGCAAGCTTTGGGTGATGGGGGCATGTAATGGACGTGGTGGGGTATGTACTGAGGGTGTTGGTGGCATGTAATGGGGGTGATGGAGCATTTAGTGTGTATGTAATGTGGGTGAAAGGGGCATGTAATGGGGTGATTGGGCATTTAATGTGTGTGCAATGTGGGTGATGGGGCATGTCGTTGGTTGTGCAACGTGGGTGATGGGGCATGTGGTAGGTGTGCAACATGGGTGGGGGGGTGCCTGAATTTTGTCTGCCTAGGGCAGCAAAAATCCAAGTTACACTGCACAGGTGTATACATTCAAGCACCTTGCCATGTAGTCTGTATTTACAGTCTTAAGTCTCAATTACCATGTTTTTATAAGGAATTAAAATGCCTCTTGACCTTAGTCCAGTTAGTTGCAGGAATAAATATGTTTGGGGGTCTTTTCATGATATTTCTGGAACTATCTGAAGTGATATGGAAGTAATACATTACACTGTATCTTACCCTCGCTGTGGAAGGGAGTTTAATCATTCAAATAGTGACTTGCTCCAACCCCACATGTTTCCAGCTCTGATATTACACGCTAGTCTTTAAAAGCTCTCATTTACACAGCAGGGAATATATTGTGCATGCATTGCTGATGCTCTGTGATCAATAAGTACAATATACCAGCAAAAAGAGGACTAATTACAAAACATATCAAGTCAAAACAAGTGCTAAACATTCCACCGTCTGATAAACCTGAGCTGTCTTCTAAATAGAAAACAGGGTGCCAAGGAATTGCTGCAAGGGGTTATAATAAACATTAACCCTTACTGTAGCTCCTATGGAAACGTTACAGGGCGCTGTAATAAAGATTAACCCTTCCAGTGGCTCCCACGCCAAACATTGAAAGGTGTTATAATAAACATTAACCCTTACCATAGCTCCTATGGAAACGTTACAGGGTGCTGTAATAAAGATTAACCCTTCCAGTGGCTCCCATGACAAACATTGCCAGGTGTTATAATAAACATTAACCCTTCCAGTGTCTGCAACTTTAATGTTACAAGATATTATAATAAACATTAATCCTTATGCCACGGAAATGTTACAAGGTGTTATTATAAACATTAACCCTGCCAGTGGCTCCCTGGGAAATGTTACAAGGTGTTATAATCAACATTAACCCTTCCAGTGTCTGCCATGGAAATGTTACAAGGTGTTTTAATAAACATTAACCCTTCCAGTGTCTGCCGCTAAAATGTTACAAGGTGTTATTACATACATTAACCCTTACAGAGGTTCCCATGGAAATGTTACAAAGTGTTATAATAAATATTAACCCTTCCAGTGTCTGCCATGGAAATGTTACAAGGTGTTATAATCAACATTAACCCTTCCAGTGTCTGCCATGGAAATGTTACAAGGTGTTATAATAAACATTAACCCTTCCAGTGTCTAACAAGGAAATGTTACAAGGTGTTATAATCAACATTAACCCTTCCAGTGTCTGCCACTTAAATGTTACAAGGTATTATTATAAACATTAACCCTTCCAGTATCTGCCATGGAAATGTTACAAGATGTTATAATAAACATTAACCCTTCTAGTGGCGCACACAAAAATAGTACAGGGTTTTATAATAAAATAAAATAATCCTAACAATGGCTCTCCCCAGAAATGTTACTATCTGATATAATAATAATAATAACAATAATAATAATAATAGTAATAATAATAAAGGAGCTCAGTTACCTAAGCATTCTCACACTGCAAACAAAGACAGTTACAAATTATAAAATAGTATCTATATATTGTATTAGCTCAATAGTAAGCAAATGCTTATTTTGTTTTTTTAGGAAAAAAATTGACAGGGTATTTTCTTTTCACTTTATAGTATTTATCTAAATACATATTTTTTAAACATTATAGGGTGAACCAAAACTTTATTTGCATACATAGTCCAGACGTATCAAATCCTGTTCTAGATATGTCATATCCTATTTCAGACATGTCAAAACCTTATGATGCTAAAGTGGCACTAAACTTTACGCTGAGCTCTGCCTCTCAGTCTGATGGAGACTGTCAGGGCTGACAGTCACTCTCTGCTACGGCAGTGAGAATCCTTCCCTTTCACATACCACCAACAGAAGGGACCTTGTTAAAGTGGCATGGCTTAAAAAAATGCATGCCCGTTTATCCTCATACCAGGGCCAACTGTTCTGAAAGTGCAATAAAAAAACATTCAGTGCCCCTTTAAGAACAGTGTTGTACGAATATTTTATTGTAAGGTAGATGTGTGCTGTTAAGTCTGCATACAGCCTGTTTACATGCTTAAACTTTATATACAGTATTAAAAAATATCTGCCAGGCATCGCTTAGTGCTGCCGTTACAAACAGCTTGCTTTAATTCCGACCGGAATGGAGGACACAAGAATAATCTGAAACCTCCATGACCAAGGAATAATGTTGCCTTATTGTGTGTTGTTTTTATTTATTGGCAGCGCATTATTCCAAGACATAGGAAATTAGAATCTCTGGCATTTCATGTAATAGTTTTATCCCCCACAGTCTCCCACAGATCCTCTATAAATCTCTGGGCCAAGAGAGAAATGCACTATGGATTTCCTGCAGGGTTTTATTTTTTTTATTTTTTAGGCAGATGTGGCATGCTAGTTTATGACCGCCGGATGGTCAGCTCGCCGTGCTTAGCTGTAAATATTTATTTTGACATATAATGCTAATTTGGAAAAGGAACTCGAAGGAATAATATAGCCAAAAAAATTGTGTCTTTCTAATTTTTTTTTTTTGCAGGAAAATGTGTTAAAGTACAACTGTAGCAAAAAAACCAAACTAATGTTTATTTGAAAGATTACATCAACTGCAGATAGTTTGCATATAAATTCTTTAATGAGAGAATATAAATAATATACTTTATTGAGGCTTCTTTGCTCTGTTTAGTTCTAACAGGCGGCAGACATGTTGTTTAGAATCTTGGCTCAGATCTTCCTTCATCTGAAACAAGGTGAATGAGGAACTGTCCCAAGATTCTAAACAACATGTCTGCTCCCTATTAGAGCTACACAGAGCAAAGAGATCTCAGTAAGGTTTCATTAACACATTTATATTTAAAATGTCTACACTTGGTACAATCTTTCAATTAAACATTACTTATGTTTTTGCTACAGTTGTGCTTTAAAGAGAATACAAAGAAAAACGTGACCAGTGCGCTTCAACCAACACTACACACACTTATGTTTACACTTAGAACAAGTATGTATCTTGCAGTGTTGTACAAAGGGAATATGAAAAATAAAAGAATAAAACACACAATAGTGTAATATATCAAAGAAAAAGTGAAATAAAGTGAATGAATTGTGCCAAGTGGCCACTCACATTCGTCTGAGCAACTACTTGCTCAGGGATATCAGCATAAGGGAGCCCAGGGAAAGGGGAACACTTGAAAAAGCCTCACCAAAGAGGAGAAACGCGTTGTGTGCTATAGGAAACAAGGGATGTGCAACACTGGACTCTTTTTCAAGGATTTTTACCATTTTTACTGCTTTTAATGAAATTGAGGACTCTTCAGATTTTAACTGTAAGAATTCTATGTTTTATTTGTATTACATATTAAACAGTGTTCATTAATATCCTTGCCTTCCTTCTTCCTCATGTGTTTTGTGGAGTCTTCATGGATGAAGTAACGGAACATCATTAACCCTTTCCCTGGGCTCCCTTATGCTGATATCCCTGAGCAAGTAGTTGCTCAGACGAATGTGAGTGGCCACTTGGCACAATTCATTCACTTTATTTCACTTTTTCTTTGATATATTACACTATTGTGTGTTTTATTCTTTTATTTTTCATATTCCCTTTGTACAACACTGCAACATACATACTTGTTCTAAGGGTAAATATAAGTGTGTGTAGTGTTGGTTGAAGCGCACTGGTCACGTTTTTCTTTGTATTGTATTTATTTTGCTAGAAGTGAGACACTAGCGGTGCCCGAGTGCTGCATACCCGTTTACATACAGGCGCAGCAGTCTACACTTTGTGTTTTGTAGTGCTTTAAAGAGAATCAACCACTGGAATAGTGTATACAGATAAAGAGGAAAAACACAGGTGAAAGAAAACAATACAGTGCTCTGCCAATTATATTATCATGGTAACAGCAGTACGGGTGAGAGAGTTCTTTCCAAGCGATGGCAACTGTTGGCCTGGTGGGGAGGTGGCAAAACAATTTAGTTGGCCTTGGTCAGCTCACCTGATCAGAGATAGACACACATAGACCTGCAAGACAGATACACCGGTCAGATTAGGTACAGAGTTGGGCAGGAAGACAAGACAATTGGATAGAAAGATTGAGTGTTACTGAATGGGGCAGTGAAAAATGTAAAATGCTGAAGCCCAACTGAAAAGGATTAGAGAGCAGCCCAAGGGGAAATTGCCGTCCTGCCCCTCCATGCCAGCCCTCCCATGGACATGGCTTATATTGCTACACCATCATTTTTACAACACACCAAAAAGCATCAGCACACACTCTCTAAACATGTTACAAATCAATGCTGTAGTTTGCCTTAAATCTACAAAAACACACCTCTCCGTAACTGGTCAAATCCAAGGACATGGGCGTGGGGGGGCTTAAATGGGGCAGAGTCATGTGACATCTCTTGATGTGTTCAGGCAAAGGTGATGCAGTGCGCTGAGTGTGTTTGCACCGACAGGGACTAGAAACTTGACTCTGGAGCTGTGGAGAAATAGCCAAATCAGGGTGACTTCTAGCAGGCAGTTTCTGCTGGGTCTTGGATTTACCACTCTTCTAAGGGTGACCTTTGCAGGCCCTTCACCCCATGAGGAATACGGAGAATCCATGCTAAACTGGAACAGTGTGTCCCCTGGAAGAGGGGCACTGTGGTGCCCTCCTGCCATGTGGAAAGACACAAGCCTCCCACGATTCTCTTGGGAGATAGCCAGGAGTGGGGATATAGATCTGGGGTGTGAAAGAGTCCTCTTCTGTGCTTGGATGAGTTTGGTGTAGCACATGGTGTAGTGTTGGCAGAACATGATTGGTGTAGACAAACACCACCATCCTCTAGATCTCTTCCAGCTTTTCTTCACTCCCTTGGACCTGTTAGTCCTGATGCCCAGTCCCATGCAGCTAAGCATGGGACTGGGACTTAACCTCATGGGCAGCCATGATGGCCGAAACGATGCATTAAGAGAGACGCAGGGGTGAGGGGCAGGCATCACATTTTGTAAAATACTGTGCAGCCACTGGGAAACCTCCCTTGAGAGGTGTTCACTCACCATTTCCTGGAGAGACTTGGTAGGGGGATTTATGGGACTGCATGGAGGTGGAGATACAGCGCAAGTGGGAAGCCCTGGTCACTTGCTCTGCTGGCGTTGGGCTGAAAATTCAAGGGAGGAAGGACTTCACCTACAGAACCCATTTCACCTCCCAGGCCAGTCAAGGGGCCTACCAAAAGGACCTGCCATGGGTGGTACTTTAGGTTTGGCCCTGGTTAGAAAAATCCTATCTGCATTAAACATCAGCCAAGAAATCGAAGACCTTTGTAAAATCCCTTGAAAAATAATTTTTTCCAGTAATTACAGCCATTCTAAAAGTTCTCAGGACAAGAGAATTTTCATTGAATGTAACTGGAATTAAGTGTGATTACAGCAAGATGAAGCGAAATGGGAATAAAACCCACCGTCCAATTTCTCACTATTAAGCTAACTTTTCATTGTGCCTTTGAAATGTCCCTTTGAAATGTCAAGGTGAGCTTCTCATTAGAGAATACTATAGAGACAAAACATTAATCAGCATTATTTTATTTTCACACAAATTACTCACTAAATCCATCAAAGAGGGTTTAACCGTGAGATGTGCCACGCTGTATATTTTCCAACTTATTTCAAACAGTCTCCAAGCCCAGTGCTAAAGGAGAAAGAAAGGACATTATACTAACAATATATTTGTATTTAATTTGTTTTAAAAATGGATAATTATAGACATTTCAGAAGATGCTGGAAAGAGTGGGAAGGATCTATCTATTGGATCTCGAAAAGACTTATATTTACAATTCCATTTTTTTATACCTGACGCTACTCACAAGGTTGGTGTGTTGTGAGAGGTCTGTTAACTTTTGGCCTGGGTCGGTTGACAATGAAGTGGCACATGGTTCAACTTCACCAGTCCACCTGCTGTCACCAGAGATAGACAAAGATAGGCAGGCAAGACAGGTATGCTGATAGATAAGGCACATAATTGCTTTTCTCAGTAGCCATCTTTATTTCAGATCCATGTAAGTAGAGGACGCTCCTAGCAGACATGTGCATGTGTATGAGGTCTGCATTGAAGGACAGAATATCTATCTGTTTGGGGCGTTCATTGTGTCTACTGTTCATGGACTTCTGGTTGAGTGCAAAGTAATGCAGCTCTTTCCCATTGAGGAGAGTGGTCTGGGGGCAATTGATCCTATTCACCCCTAGCCAGTCCTCACCTGGGTGAGTTATTACAGTGTACCAGATGTGTTATTTTTCCCCAGTCTTGTAACGAATGGGGTCCAGGTAGCATGGGACCCTGAGCGCCCGGGTTCAGGAGCTGTGGGGCAGGGGTGGAGACATAGGGCTTGGTGATGGGTAACTGCACTTCCCCGGTAGCTTGGGGAACATACCAAGTCCCTGAGGATGCAGCTGCTGTATCCAGAGTACCAAGGCAGAAACTGGAGAAACTGTACAGACATCCTGTAACAACACAGACTAGAAGCTTGGAGAAACAGAACAGGTGTGGTTTATGGAGAAGCAGTGTGACAAAGGTGGAGAGAAAGAGAGAAACTCTGGAATTGAATGGTACAATAAACAGTAGAAAAAACAGAACTGGACTAGAACAGAATAACAAATAAGCATAGAACAGAAACACCTATTAACAGGACTCTAAGACAGGGCTGAACTCTAAGACAGGGCTAGAACACTAAGATGGGGCTAGAACACTAAGACAGGGCAGGAATACTAGACAGGGCTGGAATACTAAGACAGGGCTGGAACGGCCTGCAGCAGGATTAGGCAGGCTAAATGGGCAGGTGCCTATCTGGGGTCAAACAAGAGTAGGGTGCCATTCAGTGACCAGACAAGGATGCAAGGAACAGGGCAGAAATACAAACAGACAGGAATAAGCATAAAATCATAAACAGGAATGAAAAGCAAAAAGGATATTGATATGCCTAAATACAGCCTGAATGAGCCTGCACAAGGGTGAATAGTACTCACTAGACTCTAGACATGAGCAGTTATGTATAACAACGGCGCCTAATGGATAGTGTCAAATAGTGGCGCTGTCGGCGTGTTCGCCTATGTAAAGAGCAGACCCCCAACAAATTTCACACTGTTTGGTCTCACATGTAAAAAAAAAAAAGGTGCAATCATCGTTATAAATAACAAACGGCTATTGCGCCTTTTAATAAAACCCCTGTCACTTTTCAGTTTTTGTACATAACCCCCAGGGTGTTGTATTTACTGAACACTGGAGTTGTCTGTTCTGGTTTGCGCTTCCAATCTATATATTCAAAACCCTATGTACTACCAGGGGTAGACCACAATTTAATGATGTTCTATGGACCTTAACAAACCTTGCCAATGGTCACCGGGGGTCCTTGTACGGAGACTTTTCCCATCTCTATCTACTATACTTGGAAATGAAGTCTCCACTGCATCGTGTAAGAGATTGAATTAAGGTGGGATAATGTTTGCAGTTACTACATTACCTGACGCGTTTTACCCATCAAATTGCAACAAATTGAATTAATATAATAGCCTGACGTGTGAGTCTCCCTGACATATTGCGGATAACCATAGTGCTATGTATAGCTTGTGTGCATTCTATTTTGGAATCCATTATTTTTCATGCAATTATGAGAATGAGGGATACATGTGCTGTAATGGTAATATAAGCACATATATATATATATATATATATATATATAGATGGGTACATGAATGCAGTGTAGTTGCTAATTGTATTGTAACTGTTATTGTAACAAAAACAGACAGGAATATATTCTCTGGCAAGTACAGCATACAGTATCAGTGCACAAACAAAGCATCCTCATCTCTCACACAAGGGTTTTTTTGGGGTGGTATACTGTACATATCAATACCTGACGTCATCATCTCAGATGATCTGACCTTTGTTTGACCTACACAAAACAGTTGGCTTCTCTTAATACCGCTTTAAAATGTTCACAGCATGCTGAGATATTGTGGGGGTTTTGGCTCCTGCTATACATATCGTTATCATTTTCCCCGAGACTGAAGCTATTTCTCTGTCTTTTGCTCCTGGGTTTTTAAAGCAAAGCTGTATTATTATTATTATTTTTTTTTTTTTTGCTTCTTCTTCTAAACCCATCGTTCAGTCCCTTGGTACCCACACACGCTAAGTCCCAAAAGGCTTGTTTTCAAGGATAATGTTTGATTGTAGGTAGAGTGGAAATCCTTAATTTGTTCACGTGGGAGTCAATCTAACTTTTATTGATCTATTTTCTTTGCTTAATTATTTGACCATATTAAATTCATGTCTGCGCAATTATCTCCTGAAATTCTTCAAATTAATTATAAAGGGTTTTTTTGTGTTTTTTTTTTCTCTCAAAAAAAAATAAAAAATAAAATATGGATGAATATCAGCAGTTGCAGCTCATTTAAGGCCGTATATCATTATCTCCTGAATATTAATTAAAATCCACTCTGTTACTCTTGGTTAACCTCTTCACACCTGACCTGGGAAGAGATTCTAATTTCTATAGAAACTAGAAACATCTACTTTGCTGGCAGATCCTTACGCACATCCCAGCCGTTCTACAATTCCTTCACTTTATTCCATGTACCTATTATTTGTGCTTGGAACTGATATGTTCACATGTTTTCTGTGTACGGTTGGCTGAACATCATGGGAAATGTAGTCCACAACAGTTGGAATGACCAGGTTTAGGTTCCACAACCAGACAAATTATGTATTCTGTGCCACTGTATATATATTTTTATTGTGAATTATTAAATGAAAAGATTCTAAAAAAAAAAAATGAAACAGTTCTTCTGACTTCTCTTTTTGGTGGCGAGGTGGACTTACAGTGGAGTTCCACATGTGGTTGGGTGACTAAATCTTGACCATTGAGCCTTGCTGGACTATATTTTCCCATGATGCTCTGAAAGATAGACTGCTAAAATCTAGCCATCACGTAGCTAAGGAGTAGAGAATGTCCGACGACCGGTGAGCAAGCTCAGTTGGCTAATCCTTTATCTGTAACACCTACTGAAACCACAAGGTCACGAGTGTATTCCTCATAGGGTCAACCCAGCATTTAATCCTTCTGAGCTTGATAAAATGGGTTCCATAAATTTGGTACCCAGAAGCTAGTAACATCTAAAATAGTAGGTTGATTCTGTTAAGTTTTTGCTAAAGCCATTATACTACTATTTGGAAAGAGTTACATGCCAGAAATCCTAGGTACACCCCAACCTCTACTAACCCTCCTCTCTTCCTGCTATATAAGCAGTATTTTCTTTCACTGTGTTTGGGTTTCTCAGCTGTTATAACGACCAGCTCCTTCCCTCACCAGTTACCATGGTTGCTATCAGCAAGCCCCTTTCTTACTCTTTCCAAGCTATTTAAGCTCTTGTGTGGTTTCCAGCTACCAGGTGCATTTATTCCTGTTATTCCTGTGTTTAACCTTTTTCGGCTCACTTACCTTCTGGTTCCTGACTTCTGCCTTCGCTGATCTCTATACTCCTGATTCCGGCATGCCTGATTACCCACTTTGATTCCTGACCCCGGCTCGCTTCCTGGATTGAATTATTGGTTAATTTTTCCCATATATGTATTTATTATTAATAAAGGTGTTTTGAAGCATACTTTCTTGGGTCTATTCACTATAATTCAAATTTGGAGGTCGACTCACTCGTGTGCCGAATTTGATCCAAAGTCAAATTTCTGTGAATAGACCCATCTTTCTCTGTCTGGTTCTTGGTCACTAACACCAAATACAATCCCCATCAGATCCTCCAATATTTGAGATTATATTTAGGCACTGCAAGAAAAAGCACAACCTATAATTTAAAAATAAATATTCTATTACTGGTTACTGGCACAGCCCCACGCACATTGTGCCTATTTTCAATCTTTCCTTCTAGCTGGTACACTCCAGATGTATGTCCACTCCTCTACCATATCTAGCGGCTCCAGTGATAATTGCCACTCTAGCCTGTCGCTAATCCAACCCAGCCTTCTTCTCCTCGATTCCGCCCAGCCAATATATACTGACCTCAGCCTCATCATCCGTAAACACTGACCACCACCCCACTTAATAACCACCACTACATTGTGTATATGTTTGTGTCTCTCTCCCACATCTCCTTGAACAAGAAATACGACTCTCGACGGACTATTAATTGCGAACTTCAAAACTTGTGCCCTTGTGCTAGAGGAAAAACTAACTTTGGAAAGCGCTGGGTTTTCATTTTCCAAATAGATGTTTTACAATTCTCCTGACAAAATAACCTCACAATAGATTGAATAAGTAGCAGGAAAAGACCTTTTAATCTGTAATGATGAGACTGTAGGAGATCTGTGTTCGGAGGCTCCAAAGGGAATAACCAAGCGAGATAATAATATGCAAAAGTTATTGGACACAATCTGAAAAAAAAAAAAGCGTTTGTGATGTCTAATGAAAAGGCAACATTAATATGACTGATGGACTCTGGCGGCAGACAAAAAAAATCAAGTCAGTTTGCAAATCGCATCGGCTCTTTTTTCCACCCCAATCTGAGTAATTATTTAGAATTAGGGCAACTAAGTTTTTTAACCATTGCAACTGAATTGTGCAAGTGGGGATTTGGGTAAAAGAATAAAAAGTCTACAATCTGTGTTTTGTGCTTGTAAATCACAAATTAATTAGCTGGTTCCTTGTCCTCTGATAGCTTTGGGTATATACATTATAACAGAGTGACATGTCTAATATCACCATGCACCACAGCGTCAAGAAAAATGAAGATATCCTCCTTGGGATTGATGGAAAACAGGTGTAGGCATCACCATTGTCCAAGGTGAGCATTTAATGATTTTTGGGATCTTTAAACAGTGTTCTATGGCCCTTCACTGACCTTGCCCAAAAAATATTTTTGGGTCTAACTTAGTACAGAGCCAACGGATCTTTTCCCTGCATACAGGAATATTTGCCCCTATATAGTTTGGACTATATATTGCACCTGTATAAACACACCTGTTCTTCAGTGTCTGAAATTGCAATACTGAGAAAATATAACAGCCCATGTCTCTGAAATATAAGAACATCAATAAAATTGTTAAAATGGCCAAAACTGTAAATCTTCGCCTAGGCCAGCAAGATATTTTTGATACATTTCATCTTGTGACTTCATAGCATGGCATTGTATCTGCTGTGGAAAAGCCCTGGGATATAGCACCCCATGCTATAAACTTAAAGCAGGTAACATCATTCTTCTAAATTCCCTGCCTCGTCTAACTCCTGGGGTATTACAATTCTTCAAACTGTCCCCGATGTGTTCAGAGCGCTTGAACTTTAAATTCCTGAAATGACTTCCCAAGGTATCTGGCCTCTGGGGACCATTTTTTCAACATAAACAGATGCCAGTAGATACATTGGCTGAGCTCCTGTCTCCCAGTCTGTGCCAAGATTTCCTCTGACTTTTACTGAATCTGCTGTTTACAGAAAATGGAAATAAAACAATGAAATATCAGACAGTGTTCTACATTCTAAATATGCTGGGGAAGCTCTTCATTTTTGGGAGCCCCTAAACAAAAACTCAGATGCGACCCCCTTGTCTGCTACTTGCCCCCTCTCCATAATTGTCTGCCCTAAATTATTAAGCAAGAGAGAGGCCTACGTTTTTGCTTGTATGTGTTCAGTTATATGTTACTAAAACAACACGACTTTGGCTAAATACAATATATCTAATAATTCATCCGATTTAAAAGTTCTGACCAATGCAATTAGGATTGTTCTCATTAGGCAAAGCTTGGTCTTTGATCTATCGTAAAACAAAGAATGGTGCCCAGTTTGTCAAGCTCTTTATAGTGTAGATGGAATTTAACCACTATGAATAATTATTTTTTTCCCAAAACCTCTGTAATTAATCACTGATATTATCAGTAGAATAATAACCGTAAAAAAAACTATAACCCCCTTTTATCTCCAAATGTTTATCAAAGTTTTCTGGTGTATCCTGGACGTAGATCATTTATCATAGAATATTCCCCATGTATTTGTCATGAATACCTTGCTAGCTGTGCATGCTTTGAACCAACTTTGTCAAGCAAATTAAGAGCAACGAACCCCAATAACGATTCTGGTTTTGTCATTCATCCTGCAGAGGAAAAAGACCACCGCTCGCTCTACAAGAAAAATATCCTGTAATCCATTAACCCCGTTGGGACCCAAGGTGCTTGTGTCCCAGAAGACACAAGCACCAAAATGCCACTTTTTGTTCATGGCCACCGTGTGACGTCAAAGACACGCGCCCGAACCTGAAAGTTCTTGCACAGCGCCATTTAGCAAAAGATTCCAAATGAGAACTATCGTTGGAAGTTTTCATACATATAATGCCAGGTCATGTGATCCTGTAGTTCTGATGTCATAGATGCACTGGGAACGCTTGACCTGTCGGCACTCACCCTTCAAAACCGCGCAAGGAGCGCAACAGGTGTGGTGATGGGACATGAATGGTGTGATGGGGGATGCAATGGGGTGATGGGGCATGTAATGTAGTAATGGGGCATGTGATGGGGCATATAATATAGGAATGGGGCATGTAATGGTGTGATGGGGCACGTAATGGTGTGCAATGTGGGTGATGGGGCATGTAATGGTGTGCAATGTGGGATATTGTGCATGTAATGGTGTGCGATGTGTGTGATGGGGCATGTAATGGTGTGCAATGTGGGTTATGGGGCATGTAATGTTGTGCAATGTGTGTGATGGGGCATGTAATGGTGTGCAATGTGAGTGATTGGACATGTAATGGGGTGATGGGGCATGTCCTGTTGTGCAGTGTGGGTGATGTGGCATGTCTTGGGTGTGCATGTGCTATGTGCCCGAATTTAGTCCGCCTAGAGCAGTACAAAACCAAGAAACACCACTGGAGCAATGTACAGGCTCCTGTGCAATATATGTATGCAAAATGCCAATGATAGGTATCATTTGGAACACTTTTGCTATTTTCTTTCTCCTTTTGCAAGTTCTTTCTTTTTATAGGGTCAAACATTTCACATCACACAAATATTGAATTAAATGTTGAATTATTAAAGGATAATATATATCCTCGCGAGTATAGCAAGTCAAAGCAGTTAAAGACGGTATGGCAGCCAGCAAAAGGACATCAGTCACACGCTCAAAGCTTTAGATAAACTCTCTTAATGCTTTTAGAAACTCCAGAAATAACGCAATGCATTTTTCATAAACATTCCATATTAAAATAAAAATCTGGTCACCGTGAGTAGCAACGGTAATTAAACATCTGCAATAGTTTAACATCTGCTGATTTTAATTCCATATCTGATTATAATCAACTGCAAAGATGTATACACTTAAACAAACAGTTATTCATTCTACGTCAAATGAATTACAGAACAAACGAGGACAGGGTGTCTCTGCTGAATTTCTTACCGTCTGAACTTAAGTTGCATCCCCCCCCCCCCCCCCAAAGAACAATTTGGTTTCTTAATAAACAGATAACGAATGACAACACTGAGAGTAAAATAATAAATAATATATAAATTCCAAGGATCCTATTTCAGATACTTAAGAGTCCATATGGCTGAAAATTTCAATAGAATGTGATAGTTTATCTCACCATCCTTCCAGTGCGATTTTCAAAGAATCATTTAAATGCAAACAGACTTTATTAAAAAATAGTTCCAATAAAGAAGAGTGGTATTGAGTCCAGTAAAGGAAGTATTCATAGTTACACGCCCGATTCAAAAATTGTGGGAAACATCCTAGTGGAGTATCAGAGAAAAAGGTTCATTTAGGATAATTTAATTAGACATCATTTGTCTGTTTTCAGTTCTTAAAGGTTTGCAGGTGATCAAGAACAAATATTATTCCTCTTCTATAGCTCTATTTATCGCATTGACTTTATGGTCATCATTTCTCAATTATAGGGACACTTCAGGCATCAAACTTTGACTCATCTGGTAGTTTTTAACTGCACCTTGTACCTTTTTTTTTTTTTTGCACAAACGATTCAGTGTTCACAGTCAACTTGGGCAATAAACTTGGTTAACTATCCAGCCTTGATAGTTAATTGATATAAAAAGACTCTATGGGGGGTCATGTATAAAAACTCCCGCACTGCGATTGCGCCCTTTTATAAATCCCGACACTTTTCAGTTTGGGAGAAGGACCTCTGCTAAACAGTGTTCGACAGAGATCCCCCAACAATGTTTTTTTTTTTAAAAAACATTGGATCTATGAGTGCTAACACAACCAAAAATTATGAAACTCCTGAAATTTGTCATACATGGGCACACGCCTAGAGCGACATTGTAAGGTGCTGTCTGACTGTGCGCTGTGCTTATCCATTATATGTGATATATATATATATATATATATATATATATATATATATATATATATATATATATATATAGTGATATGGTTTAGCAAAAAATGTTAATAAAATATGTCTTCTAAAAAAACCTTAAACATGAAGCCCTTGGGGACTGAACCTGTTGTTTCACAAATTTTAACAGACGGGAAGCAGGATTTCCCCTATATAAGATGCACATATAGTGAGAAGACATTGAGGATAATTCGACCAATTTATCAGGACTGCCGCCATGTCTAACTTTGAATGTTAATGGTAACTAAATATGTATGTGCCAGATACCCCCTATGGAATCCTCGAGATTAATATTCCAGTGGACAGTAAGCTTTTAAATGTATTTACCTTTAAATATAACCAATTCCCTGCAGAATTTGTAGCATGGAAATGATATGATGTAAAGATCAAAGCAGTTTGTTACATTTCCTTGGAGTCCATTTCATTTTACAAGCAGTGTAATATTTATCCCAGTTATTATACATGTGTACCTATATTTTATTCATTTTGTAGTATATACTACATACTGCCCCTCCCAGACTTTCAATATTATGATTCGCACTAATACATTCTACAGGTTTTTATATCTGTAGCTTAATGTGCTATACAATCTCTTTCTTCCTTTTTCTCTATCGCTCTATCGCTTTCTCTATCTCTTTCTTTATTTTCTCTGTCTGTTTCTCTCTATTCCTCTCTCTTTCTCCATCTCTCTCTATTTATCACTCTCTCTGTATCTCTCTATAACTCTCTCTCTCTCTCTTTCTCTCTCTCTCTCTCTCTCTGTCTCTCTCTCTCTCTCTGTCTCTCTCTCCCCCCCTCTCTCCCTCTCTCTCTCTCCCCCCCTCTCTCTCTCTCTCTCTCTCTCTCTCTCTGTCTCTCTCTCTCTCTCTCTCTCTCTCTCTCCCCCTCTCGCTCTCTCTCTCTCTCTCTATTCCCCTCTCTCTCTCTCTTTGTCTCTTTATAGCGCACTCTCTCTGTCTCTCACTCTATTTTCTCTGTCTCTCTGTCTCTCTCTCTGTCTCTGTCTCTGTCTCTCTCTCTCTCTCTCTCTCTCTGTCTCTCTCTCTCTCTCCCCCCCTCTCTCCCTCTCTCTCTCTCTCTCTCCCCCCCTCTCTCCCTCTCTCTCTCTCTCTCTCTCTCTCTCTCTCTCTCTCTCCCCCTCTCTCTCTCTCTTTGTCTCTTTATAGCGCACTCTCTCTATTTCTCTTTCATTCATTCTTTTATACTTAACATGAATATTTAAAATAAATATATCGAAATACATGTATATATTTTTAGATAAATAAAGAGTGACTTAATCTGGGTGCGTGTAAATCTCGCGGAATCAGCTATTTTTCAGTGGAGTGGCAGATACCTAGAGCAACCCTCTGGCAGAAGTGGTAATTTACATATTTTATGTAGTAATCTTATAGATACAGCAAAAATCCCCTTGTTATCAGTCAGGGTTGTGCATTTTAATACACACGTGTGGCATGCATCTGTTTATTTAAAACAATATTTTATTTATTTAATTGGGCTTAAATCATAATAAAAGGTTAGGTTATTTAATGTTATATTATTTATATTTGGCCATGTTTTCATTTGGTAAGTTTTGTACAGGTCGCCAGGTAGATGGGTAGATTTCATCTCCTTAGTGAATGCTAAAAATCTATAGGACAAACCTTTAATATACACAGCATTCCTGTTTATATAATCCTCTTTCTCATACTTCTTTCTCTCCCTGTAACTCGTATTTCATTATTCCCCATAAATGAACAGATACATTGTCCTCAGTGATTGGAACTAATGAGAGCGGGTGCTCACTGGCCTAGAAAGATCTCGGCCCTTTGCGGAAAAGGATTTTCTTTAGGTTCTATCTATACGCTCCAATTATCCGCGCCCAGCAATTTATATCTGATTGTTTATTTACTCATCACAACCTGACAGCACATTCATTAGGAGACCAAAAAAAAATGGAGAATAACAAGAGATGTTTTAGCTTCTTTTTTTTATATATATATTATTTGCACTAATAGGCTACAACAAAGAAATACAATGCTATAGTTTTATAATAAGCTAAATGTTGCCACTCACCTCATGTTGGCCTCTACATCCCTGCTACAACCGATGGAAAGTCATATCCAGGCTGTATCCACTTCATCATGTTTCCTTTGTTATACTTTGTTTGTTTTTGTCCATTCCTTGTTTGGCTTGTTTACTTGCTTTATTCAGCTCCTGGGTTTCTTTATTTTCCCCTGCCTTGTTTCTCTCTCTTATTTATGTGTGCCCTACCCACTTGTATTGTGTGTTTCATTCCCCAGTCTGCCCTGCTTCATGGATGTCATTTGAGGCTTATGTTTCTTGTTTTAGTGTTGCCTTAGTTTTGATAGGAAGAAAAGTTGTAGGACTTGCTGGTGGCAGTAATGGCATCTTTTGGCCATCAGGTGCAAGCAGGACCACCATCAGAAACAAAGAGTCTGGGCCACATCTCAATTTATACTGCACTCCTTATTATTGTCCCCACCTTTCTATAGCACCCAGCTTCAACCCATTTAAAGGTCTTGCCAGAGCACCTAGATTGCACCCACAGGTCTTGCCAGAGCACCCCCCCCCCCCCCATCCTATCCAGAGCACCTAGTTTGCACCCACAAGAATTTCCAGAGGACCTAGCTTGACACAGGTCATGCCCAAGAACAGGTCATGCCCCAGCACCAATATTGCATACTCAGGAAATGCCCCAGCCAGCACCCACATTGCAAACTCAAGACTTCCTCCTGTATCCACATTGTACCCCCACGACTTACCCCCAGCCAGCACCCAAATTGCATCCACAGGACATGGCGCAGCACTCACATTGCCCACGAAGGACATTCCCAAACACCCATATTGCACACCCAGGGCTTAAACCAGCCAGCACCCACATTACACACCACCCAGGACTTACCCAAGCCAGCACTAACATTGCATCCACTGGACATGCCTCCACATTGCACATCCAGAACAAGTACAGGCACCCACATTGCATACACAGGACTTACCCAAACCAGCACCAACATTGTATCTACAGGATATGCCACAGCATACACAGGACTACTGAATGGCAGCCTTGGAGGATGTCTCTGTACCTGGGTAGCACACAGACATCCACTGCCTGTTCCCCCACAGAAAGGGCTGGTGAGGGGAGATCCTATTATCTCCACCTTTGTCTGCAATTTTTTTTTAGGGGACTTGCAGGACCGCCAAGTCCCCTACACTTGTAATGGTTGTACCCCCCTTATGGCAGCCCTGGTGCATCTCCTCACCTTTATCATATCAGAGTCCTAGGGTAGCTTGTATTTTCCCTTTTGTTCTGATCCTCTGTCTTTTAGTTTGCTTAGGGGATATGATAACATTGTATAAATGTGTGCAGAGTCAATATAAAGAGCTCTCCAGGGACCTGTTCATTAACAGAAATGTGCAAAGAACAAGATTTCATCCCCTGAGACTGGAAAATTTCATAGACAGCAAAGGAAGGGATTCTTTACGGCAAGGACAATAAAATTATGGAACTCACTGCCAAGAGAGGTAGTGCTATCAACCACAATAGATGCATTTAAAAATGGTCTGGATGTTTTTTTAGAAAAGCAGAACCTACAGAACTATTAATGATAGAATAAGCATGAATAATAGAGCTTATTGATCCAAGGAGAAATCTGATTTCCCCTTGGAGTCAAGAAGGAATTTTTCCTCCTGGGAGGCAAAATTCGAAATATCTTCTTTTGGATCAAAAGCTGTAATGATAGGTAGAAGGGTTGAACTTGATGGACTTGTGTCTTTTTTCAACCTAAATTACTATGTTACTATGTAACCCATTTCCCTAATGTAGTCTTGTCCTTTGCCATAGCCCTGTCCCTGTCTGGTCCTGTAACCCTGTACCCTGTATTGCTTTCTGATTTTCTTTTTTCCCTTGCTTGGCCTTGCAGTTCCAGCCTGTAGCATCTTGCTTGTTATCTTCGGTGTTATCTTACAAGCCTGCTGCTATGGGCCCTTGCCTTGGAAGGGGTTATAACATCCCGAAAGACTATTTCACAGCCCGGTCCTGATGCCTCTTCCTCTGAGGTTGAAGACAGGCGTCCCTATTCCCCACAACCCTTACCCAGCTTGCTGGCAGCATTGGAATTACAGAATGCTGTCGCCGCTTACGCCACCTGACCAGATCATAGCAGGATTTCCCTGGAGATCTCGGGGTTTACCATATTGTGAATCTGTCGCGATATGGTAAAAACGTTTTATTCATCTCGACACTTTAGGGTGCGAGAGTAGAACCTCCACTCAACATAGTTTGGCGGTGGTTCTCCGACACTAATGAGGATCCATCAATTGCGCCACCTCACGGAAAACATCTAGAAGTTTGGGACTGGCATCTGCGTTGTACACAAGCCCCAGTATTAGGCCCTATCTTTTTATGTGTGCCTTCTTTATAAACAAACCTTGTAGCATTTTTTTTCTTTAATCCCCTTCATTCACTTGCTAATAAACCGTTGCAACAATACACGAAGAGGGGAACCTGTTACCTAATTAGCGGTCTGGACCATGCTGTAGGAATCGGGGGGATTACAGAGCCCTGGATTTAAACAATCACATGCTTTCACGTTACATCATTTTATGGAGCATGATCTGAAGTGACTGCTCGTTGCTCCAACAGAGAGGGTCGCCCAGCCCCTACCCTCGCTGTAATCTGTTATACGACAGTATGTATTTATTACATACCCTCAAGCGGTCCTACATGTGCATATATCTCACTAGCAGGAAATAGTAACCCTCGGTCGCCTCGATTTGCTTGTTGCACTCAAATAATTATACAGCTCAATGGGGGTCAATAATGCATTCGCACGGACCCTCTGCGGAATGCTATACTATCTCCAATTCAATAAAAATATATACTTATTATTTCATTATTACGCCACAGAAGGTCCATTGAGGAACGTAGCAGAGACATGACCTAAGGTTCATGGAACGGTTCCTGTGGGTTAATAAACCCTGTTATATATATATCGTAATGGACGGTGGTCTTTTAACACATTAAGTGCCAGAGGATTCTAGTGCATTGGCCAAGGATACAATAATAAAAAGTGTGCAATGTGCCTTTAGCAGTATCGCAGTTTGAAGCTTGTTTATAGAAGTCTGATCATGGCTTTGCTAGGTGGTCAGGGATAGATGCATTTAAATATGGCAGACATATTTAAAGGGACTAAACATTTTTTATGATGGGAATAAAGAAAATTAAAAATGATCAAAAAAGACCATACACTGCATTGATGAAATGTGTTTTACATGTGCCTGTGGTGTCTTCTGCTAATGACATCACCTTATGGCTTGATATGCAAATTATACACCTCTGGATTGAAGTAGCTCATTTGAATATCAAGACACAAGTGATGTGATAAGTATGTGATAAGCACATTTAATACATTTGTGTTGCTTAACCCCTTGCCGACATTGGACGGTCCTAGTCCATCCTGCTTTAAAATGAGTGTTGTTTGCGATCAAAGACCGCAAGCACTGCTAAAACGGTGATGCTTTAATGCCTTGAGGTTGAGGCATTAAGAATCCCCGAAATCTGGGGCCTATGGCACCCACAATCGCCCCACGCAGCAATTCGCGGGCGCCATATTGGAAAGCAGCATGCTCCTCCCATATGGCTGCTGCCCTCTAGAGGGTAGAGTGTCGGAAGTGAAACAAAATTAACTTCCGTCGGTCTGATGCTGTTGCTAGCCTGCCCCTAGAGGCAGTCAGCAACATTGCAATGTAAAAAAAACCCAAAAAAATACCTAATTTATTATTATTATTAAATTTCCCTACACTCCAATGCCCAACAGCTTAGTCCACCAGAGTAACACAGGGGTCTCAAAAAAGCACCCTTTTACATGCTTTCTATATTACAGGTTAAGAAAACCTGTTGGATCTCTAGTGAGTGCGTTCTCCCACCTCTCGTCCCTTCTTATTAGCAAGTCATCCAATCAACTGACTTTCTTTTTATTTATTTATTTTTCTTTCTTTTCTTTCATTTTTCCCCAAATTGATCTCATTGGAAGGAGAATATTTCACAATAATTATTGCCCCCGGTGTTCTAATTTCCCCATTATAAAGCAAACAGCATCTTCGCCGAACTCCCGCGGCTCAAGAACCAACTGAGAATCAGTCTCTTTCTCTCATACCTCCCCCCAACCTTGATAAATACTCTGGCGTATTTAATAGCTCCAAGACTTTTTCTTTACACAAATGTGGTTTGTAAATCAATAATTCATTCTGATCTACCCTTAAAGCTCTGAAAATACTCTCAATCACATTAATATTACTTTCAACCTGAAAACAGAAGGGGCTGCAAATGGAGATTGCAAAATTACTCTTGTGACTTCAACTTTCTTTATTTTCTTAATGTTTGTAGGGATTTTTACTGATTAATAGTGTACAGGTACTCCTTAATTATCAGATTAAAAAAAAAGCACAAGCCGATCTAATATCCAAAAGCCACAAAGTCAAACGGTAAAAGCTAATATTCGGTTTTGTAAATGCAAATGTGTCACTTAACTCAAATATGTCTTATTCAAAGAAATATCCATTATCCACTTTTTTTTCTTTAGATTTACAGAAGCACCATTAAGAGTGATATTGTAGAGCACAGTTCATTACATTTCACTGTTACACAAAAAAAAAATACATAGAATAATTAGGTTACTTTTAATGTAGAAAAATTATTTTGAGAACTAATGGAGCGCGAAGTATAAAGAAAGGAGCTAAATAAAAAAATAAAAAATGTAATGTTTAACGCCATCAGCGAATAATTCCCCCAAAAGCACATTTATATATAATGATATTAATATTTTTATTTATTAAAATAATACAAAATAAGACTTCAAAATGCAGCATTTGAACCTGTTTATGATTGGAAATAATATTAATGTGTGTGATTAATTTGCAAATAATAGTTTCATCCTTAGTGCTGCAAGCAATAGATCTATTGTCTCTTTTGCAAGAAAGAAACATAGAATGTGTCGGCAGATAAGAACCATTCGGTCCATCTAGTCTGCCCAATTTTCTAAATACTTTTATTAGTCCCCAGTTCCCTATCTTATATCTAGAATAGCCTTGTGTCTAATCCCACGCATGCTTAAACTCCTTTACTGTATTATCCTCTACCACTTCTGCTGGAAGGCTATTCCATACATCCACTACCCTCTCAGTAAAGTAATACTTCCTGATATTACTTTTAAATCGTTGCCCCTCTAATTTAAGACTATGTCCTCTAGTTGTGGTAGTTTTTCTTCTTTTAAATATATTCTCTTTGTTTACCGTATTGATTCCCTTTATGTATTTAAATGTTTCTATGATATTAAATGTTTCTACCATGTAGGCCATTGCATTAGAACTAGATTTTAAGGTTTAACTCCCAAAAATGTATATTGAGGGCTTTGAGGGGGAGGCATATTTATTTTTTTTCATTATATTTTTTAAACAGATAAATGTAGTAAGTTACATCTTCTAAAAAAAAAAAAAAAAAAAAAGGGAATATAAGGGAGGAGATGCAAAGTTTGGATTTTTTTTTTTTGTTTCAATAGAAACATAGAAACATAGAATGTGTCGGCAGATAAGAACCATTCGGTCCATCTAGTCTGCCCAATTTTTTTTTTTTTTGAGTACTTTTATTAGTCCCCCTTTCCCGGTCTTATAGCTAGGATAGCCTTGTGTCTATCCCACGCATGCTTAAACTCCTTGACTGTGTTCAATCCTTTTCTTAACTCAAATGTGAAAAAGTTTCTATAGAAGTGATTTTAGCTTTGTTTATATATTCTCTACAGCTGTCTCTTTCTGTGTCTCTGTGTCTCTCTTATCCACATGTGTCTCTATGCTCTTTATTAATTATCAGATTATTATTGTCTTGCATTTGACCACTGAGATATGATCTTCGTGTGTGGTTTGGGGGTTGGAGCTGGGAGCAAACAGAGGGTAAATATCCTCTTAAACAGCTTTAAAATCCACTTGGAAAAATAACCAGAAGACTATAGTTTATTATAACCCATGACCAAGAGAGAATGAGAGAGAGAGGAATATTCCGAGACATGTTGTACAACATACAGTGTATGTTTTGATTTTGTTACTTGTACAATCTATTTAGCCGAATAGACAAAGACCTTGGTTTATATTATGTTATTGTACACTCTAAGACCAAAAGACATTGTGTCTGCTATCATATCCAGAATAAACACAATAGCAAGAATACGATTCCAGAAAAAAATTCCCGTCCATTATTCTGCTCTGCAGACAGAATAACAAAAACAGACCAGGGGAATTAAAAGTTCTCTTTGGGTTATGCTGAGCATGTTCAAGGCGACATTATACTGTATTATTCTATCTCAAATATTTCACAGCATCGGTGATAAATTCCATTTCTTTATTGCCGTAATACCATTTATACCGAGCCCACGATAAAAATAAATTGAAATTTAATATGTTTCAGTTATCACAAGTTTGCTTTGTGTGTCTTTTCATTTCTGTCTTTGCTATTATCATAGTTACAATGTAATATTCAGGTGTTAATTGGGGAACTTACTCAAAAACACTGCTTGTTTTCTGTAAGCCGTATTGGTTGGGGGATGGTACTGAGTGAGACATTTCGTTGGCTGCTGCGTTGTCCTATAATAAACAGAGAGGATTTGTCATTGGTACATAGCAATATAGTTGTATCCTTTTGCTCGTCAGAATCCAGCAATGTAAAACAAGGTAAAAGAGGGTCAGTGGAACCCCTTTGGGCACCCACCCCTCATACGAGCACACATGAAACACATGCCCCCCCCCCCCCTAACTGTCCCACATTTTTCACTGGACAGTTATGATTTTGGGAGATAATCTCACTGCCCCGCCATGTAAAAGTCATTCTCTTTTATCTGGGACACCGACCTCCCAAGCTTCACCCCATTGTGTCCTGATTTGCCATGGGGAAAGAGTTGGGAGGAATGGAAATGTTTAGGCTAAATTGGCAGTACTTACTAAGGTCTGTGCCAGATCCCCTGGCCAGCAGCTGCCATGGTTTCCTTCCAAATATGCCCGTTGACAAGTATTATATGCAAAACATATAAGTTCTTCTTTCTGTGGGCACAATGGGGACATTGCATCATTTTGCCCTTTGACATGGCGGAATGTTAGGAGCAGCCATCTCTTCACACTGTAACTACAGCCAAATCTACTCAAACCTGGAAAGTTAAAAAATAATAGTAATCTGTCTATTTATTTATTTTTAAGTCGATTTACGGAACACAAACCGTTCTGCCTGAGATTTTTTTTTTCTGTGGGCACATTGGGGAGATTGCATTATTTTGGCTTTTCCCACACAGTGGAATTTTCGGAGCAGTCATCATGGAAAGACATTGTAACTATTCAGGAATCTAGTCCTAAATATAAAACAATACCTCAGTTTAACAACAAAAAAAATGGGTGTTGTACTATCTGGATTAATATATTCATCAAACACAACATTCTGTTGTTCTAATCACAGACTCCCATAATCCTCTCTTCCTCGTTACAAGACCCATTTCGGCAGACTGTCAGAGAGACAGGATATTAGCATGTGCAATCTGGCTTCCTTGCTATCAGATCACCCGCAGGTCTCATCTTTACAAAGTGACTCTGTGACCACCAGTCACTTATAATGAAAATGGTCTGGGCTGCCTCTGAAGGCGACAAGACAGTTTCTTTAAATACTTTTGGGCTCTGCTGAGACTTTAACCCCCATTAAAATCTCATAGTCCTTAATTACAGTCAATTATTGTGATTCAACTCTAATACAGAATTGATCCGAACGAAATGCGTTGCCTGGGAATTAAAAAAAAAAAAAAAGAAAAGAATCATGTTGGCTTTTAATGATTAATGCGGAATTAACCCTGCCAGTGTCCAGGGGGGAAGGATTTGTTGCATGTCCTGGCATACTGGTATTTAAGGGGTTAAGCCAATGGGGGCTCTATGCAAAATGTCTCATACATGTATCAGGAAAGTTTAAAAAAAAATGCGTGATTACTATGCGGGCTATTCAGTAAAATCTGAAAATAGCAAGTGGCGGTTGAATTTGACTTAGTAAAAAAAAAAAAGTCAACCTCCCTCTTCCACTACCTAGCCAAAGTCCATCTCGGAGTCCCATGGGTGAAAAGCAATCAAAAAATTGCTATTTACTAAAATCCTGAAAGGGAGATTGAAATAAGAGGGGAGTTGGACTTTGACCTCCACTCTTGGATTTTAGTGAAGAGACATTTGTTTTGGGGTATAAACACTTCTGCTAAAAAAAATAACTTGGCCGAGATCTTCTGAAATCTTTCAGGCACTTTTTTTGGGAACCTGTTTTTTTTTTTTTATATATGGGCTGCACCACTGCTAAACACGCTGGGTGCAATATGGGCGCATGGAGTGTTGACCCCTGGCTCTGACAGCTGTCAGGAATTAATATAATACACTGACCCACGCAGCAATCATGCCACAATTTGGCAATATTTCCCCCTGAGACTGTATTTTATTTTTTTGTGCTGCCCTAAACCTGACCAAATTCATGCACCACTCAATGGTTGCCCCACTTCTTCTTCAGGCTTAACCTATTTACTCGGATAACATTTAGATTACATCCATTTGCCACCACATTCCTGCACATCACCAGATTATTCCCTGGTGATCTAGTGGGATGACTGTGCAGGCAGCGAGAGGCAGTGAGGAGCGATATACCACCCACAATGGCAGTGCTGACCCTGCGGTCAACTTCCTCGCTGTGCTGGCGCCCCCTCCAGTCTGCCTCCAGTATTTTTTGTTAGCGGGATTCATTCGACTACTATAGTCACAAGTTTGCTATATTTTCAACTTTTGTTTGTTTGTTTGTTTGTTTTCTGGCTGTTTACGAATAAATCCAGCTCTTGATAAGAGATTTAGAAGATATTTCTCAACAGTGAGAATCTCAGATTTGATTATTTTATTGTTTCCAGTTCCCCTGAAGTACTGAATTAGAGAGATCTGCCTGTATATTTGTTGTACTTCTTCTTGATCCTCTCCCTGTAAATACACTGCAGGGTAATTTGTCGGTCTGGCTGGCAGAATAAATGTGTAGATTAACTAAACGGCGAAGGATTTCATGCAAGACATTCGATTGACTAGCTAGCCTGCTTAAAAGCGGTATGGAAAGAATGAGCAAAGAGCCGTTAGCGGCGCACCTCTTGATACTATTATTAATGGGAATAGTATAGTTAATCATATTTTTTTTTAGAAAATGCTGATATGATAGGGAGCACTCCTTATAGCACTGAAATATGCAAGCAAAAGAAAATCTTTAATTTCACGAAATTTTTTACTGGCTGTCATCGCTCCGACGAATACCACACAGAACAATGCTACAGTAATCTGGGTTTTTATGTTCTGTTGGCATATCATGTGGGCATGTGTCCACGTCTTTGTTTTCATGGATTCTTAGATAGCCAGATGGATTTGGAGCCTATGGATAGACTTTACATACAGCTATAGCAAGATAAAGGAATAGATAGACAGGTGCATGGGTACCTACACATAGACGGGTAAATAAAACCAGATTGACAGGGATATAGAATGGCGGTTCTGTAGCGGGTGTGGTTGTTTGTTCATTTGTGCGGTAGTGATATTATCAATGCCCATTAATTTACTGCTTACACTACTCCCAGTTATGTCAAAGAATACCCCCCGAGGTTTACCAAGACAAGAGAACTTGTGGATGTGCCAAAAATGTTCTGATTTGTAACTTGTATAGCTTAAAGAAAGAGGATTAGAGGTTAGTACAGAGAAGGGTGCACGCATGGGAGAGACATAAGGCTATCATAGATATAAGATAAAGCCAGGAACTAATGGAAAATCTTCAGAAAATTGGGCAGTGTAGATGGGTCAAATGATTATCCAAAACGTTCTATGTAACCTTCTCCGACATTCCGTCCACCCGACCTATCTCTCATGGGTCTATTCACTAAAATTCGACTTTGGAGGTCGACTTTCATTTTGAGACTAAGTCAAATTAGGCACCCGAGGTTCGGATCTTCCCCACTGAAAGTGATGGGAGGTAAAATGATCAAAGCTAATATTGAGACTAAGTCAAACTCAGGTGCTGAATTTGAATCTCAAAATGAAAGTCGACCTCCAAAATTCGAATTTTAATGAAAAGACCCATCAGACTTGGGTCCCACATATCCCACCCTTTCCAACTCCTCAGCTGTCCCAGAATTTCCTCCTCCCCAACTTATTTCCCCGATCTTTACAAGCATCCAAGCCATTCCTGGGGAGTTTATGTCCTTTGCGAAACATCAAATGGACATGTGTATCATTCAATAAGTGCATCCCCCACGCCGGTCTGGCATACCATCTAACACAAAACAGTACAAACAGTTGTTTCTGAAAAAGAAAATAATATAAAAAAATTAAGTACAGGTACGCGGGTCATGATTTCAAATGAGCTGTAAATATATGCGCGGCAGGTTTTGCTTAGTACTAATTTATTTGCATCACAATATGCACGGATCAGAGAAGCAAAAAGTGTTGTGTTATCTGTCAGCTTTAAAAAACGCTGATATCTTTTATTGTAATTAATATTTAACTCTGCTGAAATCAGCTTACGCGGGTCGCCAGCTTTCCTATTACACTTTTTTTTATTATTGTTATTATTATTTTTTTGAAAACTGCTTTATCTTACAAGGTCAGAATGAACACAGCTTGCTTTACCATGTCAGGGAACCATCTGCTTCAAAAGCCCAAAAATCCCAGAGTAAATGTGCATTCGGAGATCTAAATATTATTTTACTCGGAAAAGTGATGACTCTCTCACTACACAGCTTTGAACTTCTGTTCGTTTGTTTTATATTTTTTCACTGCCTCAGTCAGAATTTCTCAAAACTCAGCGACTGAATACTCACCTGTAATTTTATAGACAATAATTATTTTTGCCTCTTTCAAGTAGAATGTGAAGGTCGGCTGCAATAAATTCTCTGCACAGTTTTTTTTTCTGTCTTTGTCTATACATTTCCACAAACACAAAACCCTGCATAACAGTTTTGCCATAAATAGTTAATAAAAGGTGCAGCAATACAATAGCAAAAGTGAGTTTTTGTAAAGATTTAGTACGCATTATTCAGGGCCAGTAGAAAATCCTCAGGTTAGTCCCTGCACAAACTCATTGAAAGTGAGTTACATGTGAGGTGAGAGGAACATTTCATCTCACAGTTAAACTAATCATTGTGCAGGGACAAACCTGGTGAGTTTACTTAGCAAGCACTCACCTCCAACTCACTTTTTCATTTATAGATCCCCGTGCAATATATATGGGGCTACTTATACAGTGTGTAGTTTGACACTTATATGGTATGCTGTTTTAAGTACAGCTAAAGGTTTATTTGACCCTAGAAAAAATAGTGCCCCCTTCCCCCGAAGCACACCCAACGTGTATCTTTAGAGATACACGCAGATTTAATCTCGGTTCTGCCTCAGAGCTGAGGTGGAGCTAGTCAGGAGGCTGGCAGTGTCAGCAATCGCACAGTCAATATGATCGAGGCTCATACCCGCTTGTCTACTCAGGGTCTGTATGCTGTGGGAGTCTCTCTCTGCTAATGAAGACGGAGACCATTGTTTCAAAGGGGGGATCTAGGTAAGTTCCTTTAGAGAGAGGCTCCAGTCGTTGGCAGTATCAACGTCATCCATTGGTTACTTCTAACCCCCAACTTACAGTAAAGAAACAGACGCAATGACTGGGGGAAATTCTATCACTGCTTTAATGAACCAAAACTGAAAGTAGTTATTGTCATATAACCATCTATGAACACACATTATATATTTCTATATGTCATGTACACCGATCAGTTGTACATTCCTGACACATATATATGTGAATTTTAGTGTTTCTTATGATCTCACATGACAGGTAAAGGTTAGTTGAATAATTTACAATTGACCCGTAGTGTGGACTCCTAGCACTAATAACCCACCGAAACGATGGGTAGAGATGAAAAGCTGCAAAGTTCCCGTAATATTTAAATGTGTTTAATATAAATTGAATAGAGTGGAGTGGAACAAGGCACAGCTGACGCGTTTCACACTCCACACTTTTGGCACATGCAGAGAATATGCGTATGAGGGTCAAATCTTGGAATTCTTTTTACAACTCTAACTGGATAATTAGACTAACTACCAATTACTTATACCAAAGTTATAAAAGTTCTGGCCTGGAATAATGCAATATATGTAAGGCCATCATGACAAAGGTTTCCTGTCATTTCCCTCACCTGTCAGTTAAGCCAAGAGCCCAATAAGGGCACGGCAGGGGGGGTGGCAATGAGTGGATAGAGGGGATGGCCTTAGGCTATATATTGCAGGATTTACAGAAATGATTTCCTGTTTAAAGTAAAATGACAAGTTCCCTCCCTCCCATCCCTAGGTGACGAAGAAGGAAGTGGCAGCGGGGGTCCCCGAGGTTTGGCGCTTGTGCAGGGGGTTGGTCATCTGGGGTATGGCCAACCCGGTTGGGCAGTAGCTGTGGGAAGCTAGCTGCACGGGCTCCCCATGGGCTTCTCCCTGGGGAGTGAGGCACGGCTACTGTGCAAACAGGGACGTCAGTAGCCGTGAGTCATGTGGTACGCCTGCGCCAGATTCTCGGGGTCCTGATCCTAGATGGTCTAGGATAAGGCACACGCTACCGCTAAGGTTCAGTAGTATTGTTTCATGTTGTTTATATATATGGTTATAAAAGCATGTGTTGGTTGGTATATATGTATATGTATATAATGTTTGTATATATATATAATTGTATATGCCCGGTTATTTATTTATTTATAAAGTTTTAACCATATTTGGTTACAGTAATATTCGTTACTTATTTCAGCTATATTTTAGCTGTCAATTTATGTTGCAGCATTTCAATAAAGACTGCGACCTTTCTAGCCACTCAGTTGTCTGTCTCTTTATTGGTGGGGGGAATGTATTATCAGGTATACCTTGGTCATGCCAATTCTATCCAAAAAAAAAATCATTAATATTTATTAATTTAATTCATGTTTTCCCCCTCTTCAGATATCCGTAGTCACAGAATAGGATACGAGTGGGGCACAGAAAATAACTCTGGAATGGCACAATTTCTTTTTTTGAAGGATTTTCGAGTCACTTTCCTTTGCTGTAATGATATGGGTCCCTAAATGGTGTTTTGTTTTGGGGGAGGGTGGCTGGCGAGACCTGATAGAAGGGGCAGTGAGATGTGGCCATTACATATAATGTGATGGTTCATTCTTTCTGAAATCACACAGCTTTCCTGGTGTTTTAAGACCATTTTACTGTGGAGAAGGCTATAAATTACAGGTGAGACCATTTATAGGCTTGTCTGTTACAGTAAAACCCTGGGGTAAAATAAATGGGACAGGGCTTTATCCTACACTTAATCACAGTTAATTTATGAGGGTCAGGCTCCCCGACTAATGGCATTAGTTCCTGATAAAGCACCGTGTTGAGGTTCTTTATGTACAGACATGTTGGTTCCCCTCGTCCCCTCCCTGTTCAGGCTCCGTGTAATGTGTATGGTGCATGTTTTAGGACACAAGACAGTTCGGAAGTTCCTTACAGTTCACTCATTAACTGAAACATTGAATTATTAATTGTGTACGGCTCAGTTAGGCTTCTGAAAACATGGAAGGAAGTATAATATACATATAGAAGTGTCCCCTCTGCCTCTACCATATCAAGCCTATGATGGTTGCAGGGTTTGGATTTAGTACAGGGCCCTTTTGTAGGTATTGTAGATATATAGACTCATTTTCCTAGAGACGTGCTTTCTCGTATAAGTTGGTGAGGGACCAGTTAACATGTACGATATCACACTGGAGATAATATAAAACAGTTCTATACATTTTTCTAGAATTTCCCTTTTTTTTTTAATTTGGACATATGATTTCAAAGACTTATAGGGAGGGACCCCATCACTTTACAAACATCATTTAGATTGCAAATGTGAAAAATAAAATCATCTATGCATCTAAGTATTTCATGGTGTCTCTTGTTTATGACCTTGTGACTTGATATACAAGTGGTACTGGAGCCATTTCATTCTTATTAGGGAGAGGATTGGAACCTTTTATTTGCTGGTATAGGAGAGTACCGGAACTGTTTATTTATTCCCAAGTATAGGAGAGTACCGGAACTGTTTATTTATTCCCAAGTATAGGAGAGTACCGGAACTGTTTATTTATTCCCAAGTATAGGAGAGTACTGGAACCTTTTATTCCTTAGCATAGCAGAGTACTGGAACCTTTTATTCCTTAGCATAGCAGAGTACCAGAACCTTTTATTCCCTATTAAAGGAGAGTACCGGAACTGTTGATTCCCAAGTATAGGAGAGTACCGGAACTGTTGATTCCCAAGTATAGGAGAGTACCGGAACCTTTTATTCCCTAGCATAGCAGAGTACCGGAACCTTTCATTCCCTAGTATAGGAGAGTACCAGAACCTTTTATTCCCTATTGTAGGAGAGTACCGGAATTGTTGATTCCCAAGTATAGTAGACTACCGGATCCTTTTATTCCCAAGCATAGCAGAGTACCGGAACCTTTAATTCCCTAGTATAGGAGAGTACCGGAACCTTTTATTCCCTAGAATAGGAGAGTACCGGAACCTTTTATTCCCTAGTATAGTAAGGTACAGAAAACTTTTATTCTCTATTATAGCAGAGTACCAAAACATTTTATTCCCTAGTATTGGAGAGCACCAAAACCTTTTATTCCTTAGTATAGGAGAGTACCAGAATCTTTTATTCCCTAGCATACCAGAGTACCGGAACCTTTTATTCCCTAGTATAGCAGAGTACCGGAACCTTTTATTCCCTAGTATAGCAGAGTACCGGTACCTTTTTTGTTCCCTAGTATAGGAGAGTACCAGAACCTTTTAGTACAGGAGAGTAATAAAATGTTGTCTGTATGTTCTACATTCCATTTTGTCTTTCTCTGTTCCATTAAATTCATATTCCCGGTTATACTGTAGCACAGGATCACAGTCTAATGTAGGGGGTTTCGGAAGCTTTGCTAAAGGAGCCTCTTTCATTTGTATTAGAATGACAATCCTTGCAAAGAAAGAGTTTGTCCAATAGATATATTTTTTTAAGAATATGCCACTGCTGGAAAAAAAAAATGAGGATCCAATAAACCTGCCCCTCCATATCTGAACTGAGGCACGCAGGCTTTCTCTCAGCTCTTTAAGCTTTTAGCTGAACGGCTTCTCTCAAAATGCTGGAAATGAAGCAGAGATTAAAGAGCTCTTGATAAAACTGTGAAAGGGAACCTGTATAAAAGGAAAGTATGAACCTGCCAGCGATCCATTATTATCCTCTCCTTTTCAGCTGCAAAATAAGATAATAAACCCTTTAGGGCAGGGATACAGTATGCATTTCCCCAGGCTAAATGGAATGCCATCCTCAAGGCCATGTGATACTAAGGGTAGGAAATACCTACCTGGGACGAGCATTATCCCACTCTCGCCACCAGAGGTCAGCATCTTTGTGAAGCCTTATTATAAATAATACCATTATAATACGGTTTACTAATGTAGTAATATTAATAATTATCACAGTAATCCATCTCTGGTGGACACATCTCAATGTAGAGGCAAAAGCACAGCAAGATGGAGAAAATCAGTAGAAATGAATATGTGTGTACAAGTTTGATCAATTGTATATGCTGACACAATATTAAGAGCAGGGGATTCCAAATCTTTGCTGCTCTTACTGTAACAAAGTCCATGTCCACTGCTGCAGGCGTCTCCTTTCCTCCAGTCTTAGTGGGTATTTGTACATACTATAATCAATCAAGGAACATGTTCTCAGTTCCCAAAATTTTTAAGATGCCATATGTGTGAACCAGCTAATATGCTAATCATTATTCAAACGTATGGGCAAAAGGATTGGAAATTATAATACAGACCAGTGATAACTAGCCTTAGCATTGAAGATGTTTGAGAACTACATGTCCCATAATGCTCAGTCCTCCTTATGTAGAGTATCGGAGAGTACTGGAACTTGTTATTCCTGTAGTATATGAAAGTACTGGAAACTTGTATTTACTGATATACAGCATACATGCACTTTTTATTCCACTAGTATCTGAAACTTGGATTTCCTGGTATGGGAGAGTACCCTTATGTCAGAACATCATGTAGTTACCAAACATCTGCAGTGCCAAGGTTAGCCAACACTGGTACAGAAAATACATAAGTGGTTTCACCCAAACAACCCCCCCAGCCTCTTTCCCATTCTACGACTGGCTGATGAATCCTTTTTTTTTTTAACCTTAGGATTTAGTTTAGTTTTTGTTTGTTTCCTGCTGCCTAATATATACTGCATAAGCAGGAGCAGTTTCAGACAGATCATGTTGTTCATTCCTTGACTCGATCTCTCTGATCTTGGCTGTGTCCCTAGCACTCTGATCTTGACTCTGCACCTAGCCCTTTGATATTGGCTGCGTACTTAGCCCTGGAAGCAGTACCATGCTCATTCACAGGGAAAAAGAACAAATGTATCACTTGCTCTGCAGGGCAAAGCCAGAATCACCTGTCATAGTACGGGGTGGGGGTGGGGGGGGGGGGGGGGCATAAAACCAAATACCTGGCAGGTCCATCTGCCCAAAACCATGTTTTGGATGAGAAGAGTTTCTGGTGTACATCCTCCATCTCCGCTGTGTGTACATGAGTAGGAATGGTGAGCAATGAATGCCTACTTAGAATTCAGCCCGAGGCTGCGACTGCTGTATCTGGTTCCTGTTTGTACAGTGCCTGAGGCTGTGTCCCACTGTTTCTCCACCCTGCTTTTATTATTTTAGTCTCGCTACTTCCTCCTTTGCCTCTCAGACAATGTATTTAGCATTTCCTACGGTGTCCGAGTCAGACATTTGCAATATTGCGGCTGGCAGAAAATTAGTATCACCGCAGGTGGCGTTGTTACAACTCTCTCCGTGAGATGATTGCCAGGATTTATATCTGGCCTTCGGAAACAAATGCTGGAGTTTACAAGAGGCGCAAAAAATAAATAAAAGGCAGAATAGAAATGCAAAGTTAGCCATGCGATGGGGTAGCTGAGGTTGGAGGTTTTGATAAATAGCACAAATGGAGCTTAGAATTAGCGCTCACTTTAATTTCAGTGCATACTGGCGGCACAGCAACCCTTTGTCCGTGTCCACCTAGATTTATACACCCGTCGCATATTTATATTCATTCGGTGCATATATGTTGCATGATTTTACACACACATGTTGCAAAGATACATACACTTCTTGGTACATGTAACAAGAGCATATAATAAACTATAGTTATTCAAACTAAACTTGCCAACATCTTGCAATGGCAATGGTCTCAGGACTTGTCAGGGAAGAAGACAGCAGAAGAGCAGAAACGGCACTCCCGAGACTGGATGCAGTGGAAAAGATTTAAAATTCATGCAATCTTAGAATACACAGCAGCACGCAGGGGTGATGCACATCAGATCAACAACCTGCCCCACACGTTTCGCGCACTCAGCGCTTAGTCATAAGCTTGTCGCAGGAGTCATGTGACAAGGCGAGGTGAGTTCCACACTCACTGGTAAAAGTATCAGGTGTTTAAACTGAGTGCACTTTTGTTAAAAATTTGGGGGTCAGAAACACTTTTAATGTTGTAAATGACTGTTATCAGCACTCATCACTCCTGTGCTTCAGTGGCGGTATTTCCTATTCGTTTTACAATTTCTAAGTGACCCCAAACTTCTTTTGAATGGTACTGTATGATCTGCCTATTTTTTGTCTTTGTGTCTGATGGAGATGAATCCACCAGTTCTTGTGTGGGCTAACACTGAAATAATCCACCAGTTATTGTGTGGGCTAACACTGAATAATCCACCTGTTCTTGTGTGGGGTAATACTGATTAATCCACGTGTTCTTGTGTGGGCTAACACTGAATAGTCCACCTGTTCTTGTGTGGGGCAATACTGATTAATCAACCTGTTCTTGTGTGGGCTAACACTAAATAATGCACCTGTTCTTGTGTGGGGTAATACTGTTCTTGTGTGGGGTAATACTGATTAATCCACCTGTTCTTGTGTGTGGTAATACTGATGAATCCGCCTTTTCTTGTGTGGGGGTAAAACTGTTCTTGTGTGGGGTAATACTGATTAATCCACTTGTTTTGTATGTGGGGTAATACTGATTAATCCACCTGTTGTTGTGTGGGGTAATACTGATTAATCCAACTGTTCTTGTGTGGGGGTAATACTGATTAATCCATCTGTTCTTGTGTGTGGTAATACTGATTTAATCCATCTGTTCTTGTGTGTGGTAATACTGATTAATCCACCTGTTCTTGTGTGGGGGTAATACTGATTAATCCACTTGTTCTTGTGTGTGGTAATACTGATTAATCCACTTGTTTTTGTGTGGGGGTAATACTAATTAATCCACCTGTTCTTGTGTGGGGTAATACTGATTAATCCACCTGTTCTTGTGTGGATTAATACTGATTAATCCACCTGTTCGTAGGCCAGTTAATAAGCAGACAGCACTACAAATAATAATGGAAATGAATAATGTTGGGGTTTTTTTTGTAGAAAAATAGTAATTTATTTAACATATTAAACCCCCCCCACAAGGAATGTATAAAACATAAAAGATAAAACCATATCAATTAATCAGTAATAATAAAATACAAGACGTAACAACTTAATCAGTATTGTAGGTTCCAATGTGTTACAACAAATGAATATTGTATATCATGCTGGCTATTGCTCTCAGTAGTGTATATACACACGAATGCCCTTGCACGCAAGTACACCTATTGTAAGTGCACATCCACCAGAAAAATCAATCACTATGGTTTGTAATATAGTACCACACTAAAGGGGTACCTCAATAAAGAGAGAATTTCAGGAAATTTCAAACTTTAGGTCAATGTAACCGAGTTGGGAAAAATTCTCCAATGCAGCTGAATTATTAGAATTTTTCCAACACAGCTACTTTGTCCTTAAGTTTGAAATTCCCTGAAACTCTATCTTTATTGGGTAGATCCTTAAATAACACTGAATTATTATAATAACGGGCAAAGGAAAGAGAGACTTCCAACTTCTGACATGCTGAGGTGTCCGTCTGGCCAGTCAAAGAGATTTTCTTTTTTTTTTTTAATAAATTCCACATGTTCTTGTTAGGGGGGGATACTGACTGTTCCACCTGTTTTTTTTGTTGTTGTAGGGGGATAGTGAATGATCAACCTTTGCTGAGGTGAGGACACTTAACTCCCTTGTTTAGAGACATGGCTGGTTAAAGTGTTGTATATATAGCTGAATGTCATCATAAGAGTCTGTGGTCTTTTGAGAATATTGATGATTTTACTGAAAGACATCCCGAGCCTCAGTTTTTCCAAAACATGGACATGTTAACACTTCTTTCGTCTTTGTGCTCATTGTCTAAGTATTTGTAACATAAACTGTGAATAATGCTTAAGATTTATTATATTTTTAGACTATCTAAAGCATGGCATGGCTGACAGCTGTTTGAGATCCATTAAAATATTTCTTAGACAAAGTTACGTGTCCTGGATAAATGGCAGTGTTTATTTGTTAAAGCTTTTACCCAAAGCTGGAAGTCATTTGTGGAAACATGGGGAGATTATAGTCTTGTTTCAAACAATAGAAAAGAGAATTGTACAAGTCAACAAATGTCAAAGGTGAAAAAGAAAGGTCTGCTGCCCCTTTCCCCCTCTCTCCCCCTCCATTTTCTGTATCCATTTACTATACTGTTAGAAAACACCAAACATTATTTACTTAAACTGGTGTGGTCATCGAGGACCATCTTGGCTGTAGGAGAAATGAAAGAATGAAATGAGACAGGATCCTGCTGAGGACTACAGGATGGGCCTCACTCGAGAGTGGTACACAGGCTATTTGTACAGAGGAGACCTCTTCATTGGCATATCAGAGTGGTCCTACTTTTGTAGGTGGTCCATATCTGAAATGCATTGCTAGTGTCCTCTATCATTGTGGCTGTGCACAGAATTTGTCACAGTGTGCGTAATACCCGACTTACTTACTTGCCAACAGAGATCCGTGTCCAGGATGTGGCAGGAGCTAAGTTATGTGATGCCACGCGATGTCAGGCACTCAATACAAGCTCATCCAGGCTATGTATGTCACTTACACACACAGAGGTTAAAAAAGAAACACCTGTGCACTGCGTATCGGCAGAAGCAGCAATATCGGGGCGGGCCCCAAATTTCACATAACAGGACTGCCAAAAAAAATGTGGCTTCCTCCTCAAATCCCATATTTTTGTCAGGTATGGATTTGGGCATGCAATTCTGGTTTGTAAGCTTTGTTTTAAATGCAGGTAACTGCACAAATTAAAAGAAAAGAAATGAAGATGTCAGTAAAGATTCATGGTTATAAAATACTCAAGTCTGTGTCGTAATCCCACTCTAATCATTAGTAAAAAAAAAAAACTTTTGTACACATTTCTCGAAAATGTATGGGCAGCGTGGAAAATCGATATAGTTACAGCAAGTCATCATAACAATAGGACTCTGCCTTGTACCAGGGAAGATACATTGAGATATTCTCTAATTTTCAAGTAGGAATGAGCGAGAGGGTGAGAAATGGCTAATGCATCATCTGTAGAATCTTTCCAACTCTTGCAGGTTCAGCTCTGCATGGGACATCAGCCATGAGAGAGACCCATACAGTGAATATCATACGGTATCACCCTTTGGATGTTGGGGAAAAGTAACATCTCCAGACTGGATCAATACCTTGTTAGTCTATCTCAAAACTGATCTTTACTCTTCACCCGTCTCGTGGAAAAAGATACCCTCACTCCGCCACAAAAATAAAACTGATATGTTGGAATCCCATCAAAGAGCATTTAACAATGCAAATAAGTATATTTCTATATCAGACTGCAATGAAAACAAATTGAATTGTTGACACTAAGTCCTGACTTTGAACATTGGCATTGCAAAAAACTAAATCCTGAGTTACTAAATGTGCTCTGGTACCCAATCTACATCTCTGTAACTGCTACACTAAGAAAACTATCATTTTTATACAGCGCATAATCGGCTTAGTCAAAATAATTTGCGTCCACCTTTTGTTCCCTGCTTTTCTGTAACTTGTGCTCGAACAATGGTCTATTGTACCCGCTGCCACGAGATGCTTTATTTATTCTTTTTTAATATTGATGAGCAAAAAGACAAAAGTCACAACTACTGTATTTACTAAAAAAAAAAAAATTTTTTGCATTATTCGTGCAGTGCGCTTCATTAATTTGCATTGTTATTTAATTTTATTTTTCCTTTCAGTGTAATTTTCTGTAGATCTGACAGATGCGGCGTGACAACAAACCACGTCCGAAACAGCTCACTGTGGCGCCAGCACTGGTTCCCCCGGAGGCCTGTCTATCAGTAGACCCATAGTCAACCTCCCAGTCTCTTCTGAAACGCTTGTGTAATATTTGTGGACCTCCTGACAGCTCCTTAATTAATAGTTTGATGTAAATATTTTCAGTTGCAACGAAGAGTGGGAAAATGACACCAGCAAATATGTCAGGTTCACAGTTACGGATTAGACATCTCTTGTTTACTTGCACAATTAAAGGCTTATTCTGTTTAATTAGATGTTTACTGACGTTTAATTAGTAATTGTTGCATCTAGATTTCTAATCTGGTAAACAGCACGGTGAGAGGAACGGAGCGCGATCAGATCCCCTGATTCCGTGCCAGGCAGTTTAGTAGCCAAAGTGGCCACTCGGAGCAGAGGAAGAGAGACAAACCCACCCCCACCCCCCGAGAGAGACGTGATTGGGCAAAGAGTTCTGGATTGTCTTGCCCAAGGCAAAGTATCTGTACCTAGACACCAGTTTCCATGTAATGGTCTCTGAATGTTCCATACAACATCATTAAAGGACAACTGTAGCCAAAGATTATAAACAAAATGGCTACCTCCTCATAGTAGAGATATATGGAGTAAAGATGCCTCAATAAGGTACTTTATTTGTGTTCATTAAAGAATTTCTATATAAAATGCCTACACTTGATGCCATCTTTCAATTAAACAGGACTTAATTTTTTTTGCTACAGTTGTCCTTTAAATTGTCCATCAAAAAGTCCATTGCGAGCAATGTGGGTGCCTACCTTTGCAGTTGATGCATTTCGCATTACAACCTCTTTTGTGTCTTGAATGTAGCATGGTCCTGTCATTGTTCCTTACTCACTTGTATACATTATTTTTATTTTTTCTGGTCCGATTTTTTTATATTTTTTTTTTTTTACATTTAAAACAGCATAAATATTTTCTCAAGTAATTTTCTTTACAGCATTTTTATTTTTGAGGAGCCGAAGGGTCCTAGTCACTAAGGGGTGAGAAAGAGGTTATTTGAGGCGAACTTTCTATCGCACCAACTTAACTATACATTGTGCAGAGACAAATCCTCCATCCTTGTCACCACACTTTTTCCTTTGAAGGAAAACAGAGCTGGGTTTTTTTGTGTGTCGCAGAGGTATAAGCCCAAAGGAAACATAACACAAATGAAAAGCACTAACACTGTAAAAAAAAAAAAAAAAAAGAATCCAGGATGTGTGGAGCATATTAAAGGAGTTTGCATTGGTCCTTTAAAAATGTTTCATCCGATAGGAGGTCCCGTTCTCCAGGTCTCTGCCTCAAAGGAATAATTACTGCAGCATGCACACGGGGATATAAGATTCATTGGAGCCAAATATAGCCTTCAACAAATGTCAAGTGAGGAGCAAGTAGCAAGCATTACCTCATTTGGAGACAATATAAAATGATGGGTATAATGGATCCATCTCTTCACCTCGCCTAGCACGCGTGGCCAGATTTCTCAGGTCTCGCTAGACAAATGTGCAGCTGTTTCCAGTTATAATCCTGTAAATAATTCCAGCCTGTTATCTCTCCTCATTACCGGTTTTATCATTACAGTCCTTGCAGCGCGCTCCCCATTGGTTTCTGACAAGTAAGGACGCTGTAAAAAAAAAAAATTAAAAAAAAGCTAGCCGTGCATCAGTCTCAGTTCTGCTCGTTCGTTGCTCAGATTTTCATTGGTTATTATTCTTTGGAAATGTAGCAACACATCCGGGGTTATGTAAAAAAACTGTCCCAGGTGCAAAAACGTGGTATTGCCACGTGCACAAATGTCTAACGCAAAGTTCTGGGCAGGTGAGCTGGCAAGGAGGGTAGTGGGGACTGTGGGGTAGCAGCACTTTTCACTTCTAAATGTCCCAGTGCATAACACTTTCTCTATTTCTATTCAATTGCCATGTGTGTCTATCAATCTCTTGACTTAGGAACCATCTACTTGGGGAACCTATCCCCCCTGAAAAGGACTCAACACCAGGTTGGAGCTTGAAAGCCACAGGGCTTATTTCAAACACACTGTAACAATTCTATACTTTGATCAACTTTATAACACATATAATAACATTTATGAACACATATATCACACTTAAAAACCAACATCATAAATAATGATGTAACATAAGACTAATATTAGCAGAATATTAGCCTATTCCTTGGCGAGATCCCGTGAGAATTGGCCCCAGGTGCAACAGTGTCAGTGTATTCTGATGGTAAGTAAAATTATCAGCTGCCTCCTCCTAGATGGTGGTACCATTGTCCAAATAAATCCTCACGGACCTGCCCTTGAGGAGGTTGTGCACTACTGCCCATTGGACAGTGCACCCAGCGTAGCCCTCCCTGTGAGGACCAACTCCCGCTCTGGAGTCAATTCTCTCAGGACCTCCTGCCACGCCACGGGAATGCCTAACCCAAAAAACAGAGGAGGGAGGGAAATCAGCTTGGGTAAAATTGTTCTAATGAGCAGATTCTAGAAAAAAACCATTGTTAGGATCTATCCCACTCTCAGGTCCCATCCCTCATGCAGGATCATCATTTATCCAGTCTGTATTCAGGTTCTCTGGTTTCCTCTCTGCGTTTGCTATTCTGTTCTGCTTCTTTGTTATTCTTGTTCCTGGATTCTTTGTTATTCTGTTATCCTTGTGTGTTCTACATTTGTGATCTCTGTTCCGGCCACATGGTGGCATATCTCAGTCCCAGCCACATGGTGGCATATGTCAGTCCTGGCCACATGGTGGCATATCTCAGTCCTAGCCACATGGTAGCATATCTGTGCTGGCCACATGGTGGCATATCTCAGTCCCAGCCATATGGCGGCATATCTCAGTTCTGGCCAAATGGTGGCATATCTCAGTTCTGGCCACATGGTGGCATATCTCAGTCCCAGCCACATGGTGGCATATCTCAGTCCCAGCCACATGGTGGCATATCTCAGTTCGGGCCACATGGTGGCATATCTCAGTCCTGGCCACATGGTGGCATATCTGTTCTGGCCACATGGTGGCATATCCTAGTTCCAAGCCACAGTGGTGGCATTTTCCAAGACCCTATCCTTAGGGACCCCTGCTAGCCTGGCCCCAGAGCGGCACCTCCCTAACCTGGCACCAGAGAGGCTAAAGCCAAGTGGCGACTGCCTAGATTGGCCCCCAGTTGTCCCCAGAGTGGCTTCGGCCCATGTCCTGTCCTAGCCATTAGTCACCCACCCTAGGTGCACACGTGTTGGAATATAGATGATTATGTGTCGAGTTATAAAGGTATTGTATCCACCATGGAGGCCGATGGAACGTTCCTAGTGATTGTTGCACTTTTAGACCTTGGCTCTAGAATTAACCTTTTTAAATAACTCCCATCTATTTATAATCGTTCACCTTCATTAAAAGATCAGTGTTTTATTTTTAATTTTTATCTCTGTTCAATGTGGAATAATAATTTGGTTTGTACTTCATCCCCCCAAAATGACCCCAAATAAGAACAGTTTTAAATTGTGTTGATTATATATTGGGTATCGGAAGACTTACGACAATCCTTAGACAGCATTTACGTATGTATGTGGTACTCATGGGGTTAAACATTTGTAATTACCACTGGGTGGAAAAAAAAAATCTATACCAATAACGAGGATTAAGTATATCTGAAATACCCATTAAAACAAAATTATGGACTATTTTACTTTCTCGCTAATATTCCAAAAAAATACAATTTATCTACTTGTATTTATGTCCCATTTTCCAACATATTACAGCTAATTACGACCCCCTGATGGGAATGAGCTTGCTGATGGAAAAAGCATTTAGATAAGATCTAGATTAACAAATGTAGCTCATTTAATATCATTTGTACAGTGGATTATTAATAACACATTAGTTAGAATGGGCCGCGTATGAAAATACTAAAATTAAACAAATAAACCCATTTGTAAAATTTTAACATTTGTTCTACAAAAAGGGAAAATCTCTTTGGACAAGTTGTCATCAAATTTTAACCCCACTGATGATTAAACATATTCTCTGTTTAATTAATAAGATAATAAAATGAAGAAACTATTATAGTTTTATGAAGTATTTTTCTAGCTGTTGATATTGTTCTAATAATTAGAGCCTTCAAACCTGTTATAAATCTGCTGGGTACTTTTTAAAAATATATATATAAGGATCAAAGGCAAATATTTTCTTAAATTGAAGTAAAATTTATTATGGATGAAATGTGGAATTTTCTTTTTATCACTTACGATTGGCGATTTATTAAATGTTACTGCAGAATTTTCAGTTACTCAGCAGGATTCATTTAACAGAACGGTTAAGAGATTCTGTCGGACGACTGGACTTTGAATGTATCAGAATGCACGACATTAGCTGGAGGTACATTCGCATCTCAAAGGAAATTTGCCTTTCTTTTTTTCTGAATACATTGTAAAGATCTTTGAGATGCAAATATTCCTGTGGCCTGAGATCAACTAACAGGAATCCACCTGCCTCTTTTCCATAACTTGCAATAGGTGAAGGGAAACATTTAATCGGGCACTCAGCAAGGGTACGAATATAGAGACGTTTACCTGTCCTTTAACTGTTCCCCTATATTCTTTCTATAATTTATACTTCCCCTTCCCATTGAAACCCATTTACAGAGTGTCCTAGCAAGCCATTTGCACGTCTATATACTCTTTAGAAACTGGGTAGAGTCCGTCAAGGCCCAACAATAAAAGGTACAGACCATCCACAGGTTTCATTTTTTTAGAAATGACTTCTCCCAAACTCATTAAATCAACCAGCCAATTAGTTTTAAAGTCTGAGAAGGCCTTTTTTTTTTGGGAAATTCATCATGCAGTTTATTTTCTCTATCAAAATGATTCACCGGACAATGATATACTGTAAAATATTGAAGTATCTCGATAAAAAAAAAAAAAAAAAAAAGAATGTTTCAACAGCTCTGATTCCCTCATTTGTTTTTGTAAAACGCTGAATTCCATTCACAGTGAGATAGGCCGTTTTTTTTAGATTGTGTGGTGGATTTTTTTTTTTTTTTCTTCCTACATCCTTGAAATAGAAGATATTTCGCTCGCTTGGCGTTCTCCCCGTGGGGAGCCTGATTTTTTTTGCTTTAATCACAAAGTACACAAGGCAAATCACAGCCAAATAAGAGACAACTGCTTCCACATCTATATTTAACCCCTTAAGGACAGGATTTGGCTTTTTTGGGGTTTTTTTTGTGTGTTTAGATGTAATTTATCTTTTTCTCATTTGGAGTCATGTACTAAATAAGTGCAGTGGAGGGGGGGGTGTAGGTAAAACTTGAGCTAGGAGCAATTTGCGAATATTTGTAACATTTTGCATTTTTTCCCCCTGTTTCCAGTGGCCCTAAAATATTGTGATTATATATTTTTGCGCACGCTAAAGACTTTTGCGAAATATTTGGTGAAAAATAATTCTTATTTTGCGTGTGAAAATGACACCAGCTTTTAGCGCTAACAAAAGAGGCAGAAAAGATATTTGCAAACGTGCCTGTTTTTTTTATTCACAATTGGTTCATATTTACTATTTGAGTGTTAAAATTTGAGTACATTAGTTTTTGCATAAAAAATATATTCGCTTTTTCTTAGTACACGCCCCTGATACTGAACTCATATACATGGGTTTAATTTAATGCCATATTTATCCTTATAAGCCAGAGCTGAATATGTTTTTATTTAAAATTGGCCACATTTACATTCATGATATGTCAGGACGGTCATCTATCCTTGGGGGGTACAGTTTACCTTTTTTTTTTAAATATCTTTCAATCTACTTCTTTTCCAACTCACGGCCTGAAATAAGTTGAAGTTATGGAAACGAGTGAATTTAGGCTGAAGACAACAAAGGTAATCACCAAAATAAAGTGAGCTCAATTTCAAGATTGAATTAGCTTGAGAAAGATAAGCGAGATTATCCTTTTTTGTCATCAGTTTAGCAATGGCTTCTACAGTGCCCCCAGCACTGATGGGAAGGCAGTCGGGATGAAAGTATTCCTTACGGCAAAGACCTCTCGTTCAATCATGTGACACTCGGTGATAAGAATAATACAGTTATTGTTTGTTATTGTTTCTTAATTGCAGAACTATGCACACTGTAATTGTTCGATAGATAGAAAAATGACTGGCAAAAAAGTCATATATAATGTAAACATCCTAGAAGAACTGTCTCAGTGTCTTGGGCAGTGGATCCCAAGGGCTACACATCAGAAGCCGGCAGTTGGTGAGGAGTTACATTGTCCAGGAGGCCGTGAAGATACCTCTATTGGATATGAAGAAGAAGGCACTGGTAATGTGGATTGCATACAGTTGGCTGCAGAACATTTTCACATTAACATTTTCATTGAGCTTCATTCATGAAAGAGGAAAATGCATGTGATGGAGTTATCATCATTCTGAAGAGCTGCTGATATTGAGACTGTTTCATGTCAGCTATTGTCTCCATAACTTGCTATCTCTTTTCTCGATTCCATGGAGTTCCATCAACCATGAATAAAGCTCTATCGGTTGAACACGTTTCTACTTTCGGGAGACTTAACTTACCATAGACAGGTGAAAAGGAATCTGTCACCAATGGCAGCAGAGCTGACCTAGCGAAGGCTGAAGAGAGGATGCCAGGTCTTGCGTGGCCTGTGCAGGCCAAGGGGTGCCGTTATCAGATGATGTTGGGGCTTGAAGGGACACAGCAGTCGATGCTCGAAGAAAATTGTGAGAACAGTGTTAATACATAGCACTTGTCATACATAACGCATCAATTGATGTTCAATACTTCTGATCAGGTAAGTCTGTGTCAATCGTACCCTCATGATGGTTTTGGTCCCCATGACCTGCACTAGCTTCTCTTCAAAATCTAGAATGATAGCCAGCTATAGAGGCCAGTCTATGAATGGTTTGGATAGTTTCTATTCTATTTTTTATTTTATTTTATTTATTTTTATTTATTTTTATTTATCAAAAATAGAAAATTACATTCATGACTTATCAACATACAACTATTTAAACATAATGTTTTCTTTCCATTATACACTCAATACCTACAACACTACATACATATAAGAACACAAAAACACACGCCAGGCTTGAGGGATCCAGTCCCTATTTAATACTTTCAGGAAGGAATGAGAAAGATGTAGATGACCGTACCAAACCATTATCCAATTCCTAATCCTCTATTGCAGGTTATAGATAGTTTCTATTCTATTCTATGCCTCTTGATGGCAGAGTATTTCAAATATAACAGACATTGCTATTGGTTGGTACACAATCAAACATCATTTGTACGTTATCCTATTTGTACATATATATTTATCTATACGTGTATATATGCGCACATCTATGTGTTTTTATATATATATATATATATATATATATATATATATATATACACATCTATGTACATGTGTTAACAGAGATCTACAGTTATATTGTACTGTGACTTCAAACTGCAACTCCCACTGGCCTGTACTACTTGCAGAATTATTTTTACTAATTCTAATTACTGCAATGAGCTTTTTGCCCACCCTCTCTACAGCTAACATTATCTGCAGATTCTATATGCATATGGGGAATACATGTGTGGCAGCCATTTTAATATGTGCAGCCAAATGCAACACTCCATTTCTGTACCGTTCTAGCTAGCTTTCACACAGCTAAATACATGTGTTGCATCAACTACTGGAGTGGGAATTCTGAGGGAAGTGCAAGTTAACATTTGGCCAATGGGGTACAAGTATTTTAATTGTACTTACCGTTTCTTAATCTCCTCCTCAGACCGGCTATTCCCATTAACTGCATTGACACAACCTCCTGTCAGAGCTCATTCTTATTCCTCTGGCTTGTTCTCTTAACTGCTGCCCCTATTTCCCCATTACTGCATTGGCAAAGTCGGCGGACCAATGCCTGGTTCTCCTCCACTCAAATACTGGTACCTTTTTGGCCTTGCCCTCCCCCCAAACCTGAGTCAGAACATATTGCTGTGAGATCACCTGTATTTGCCGACTTATAGCCATATTCTGAGGCATGTCGGTTCTACCAGGGAAGCTCAATTTTTCGGATGTTCTCTAACCACCAACATGATACTATAACGACCAGAATTCAGGTGCCCGATTTTGGCCCTGACCACGCAGCTCCTGAAGTAGACCCTAAAAGTGTTTAAACGTGGTAAGACAGACAAGTCATTTATTAGTAGCTAACAGGGGAGAAATTACTAATATTTCTAACATTTTGGCAACCATAATTTTAAGTTTAGGCTTTAAGAAAAGAAAAATACAAACAAACATAAAAAAAAATATGGCAATATCAAATTGCCAGTTTAATAACACATCTTCTTCATGTGCCACTTAATCCCCTAAATCCTCTAGACACCCAAAAAAGAAGGCCATCTTATTTTATATGTTTGTTTCCATTTATTGAGAGGAAAAAATTACTATTTTGTACTTTTTTTTTTTTAAGCCATGTCACTTGTTGGCTGTGAATTACATTATCCAAATTACTCAAATACTGTCCAGGTTTAAGATCTTTTGTTTCTTCTCCGTGGCAATGATTTTTTTTTTCTCCACCGTATATAAATGACATCAAAATTGTAAACATCCATTGCAATTTTGATAAAAAAACTTAAGTGGTGCCGGTCCCCCCCACCCAAAAAAAATTCTGGTGGCGTTAAAAAACAGTTGTTTGTCATTTTTTTCCCTACAAATCTTTCAGCAACGGATTCCCAGAAGGTAGTTTTAGTGTCGGGTAAGGTGAGATGGTATAAATATAATTTATATAGTAACCGTATATAATAATTCCAAATGAAATCTTAGACAAAGAGCGCGGATACATGCTGACTTTTCCATTTGTCATCCCGATAAGGGTATTTCGGTTTTGTGTGAGCAGCTGAGAGTTATACGCACATGTGCTGAATATGTCAAAATGTGGATTTTTTTCTCTCTCTCTCTTATAAATTGCACTGCTTGTTATTTTTTATTTTTTTATGATTGCGAGTGAGGCCTCTGTGCGACGGCATGAAGCAGAAAGAGCACGGTAGGCCACGGTGAATAAAACTAACCTTTCTTTATAAGAGACCCCATTGACTTTGCATTATTACATGCTATGAGTTCGCTGAGCTTATTTCAATCCCCTTTTGAAACTCTGCACCCCTATGGCAAATAATTTAAGGGTTTCGTACAAGTAACAGTTACACAAAGGGTGATCTACCCCTGAAAATTGACAGCCAGGAGACTTGCAGTTAGAAAGGAATGTTATTTTAACTTATTCAGGGCAAGTCATACCTTCAACTGCAGAACAAAGTATAGAGATTTGCTCGGAAAGCATAATGTCTACTTACAGAGGGAATGATCCCACTATATTTCTAGCGGTACCTGCTTATTTGCAGAAACTTGGATATGTTAATGCAATCCTCTACAGAAACAAAGTACCGGAGTGTTAAACATCGTTATAACCCTTGCTTCCTTGGAGAAGGCAAGGGTTGAAATACATGGCCCGAATCTTCTAAGTAAAACCTACATGTACCTTGATAGATGCAAGCGGGTTAACTCTCAGCTGTGTCTCATAGCTGAGACACAGCAGGTTTGGAGGCTGACGCATGCCCCGCTCGACTGGTCAGGTTTTACGGAGTGCGGGGGTCTCTCTCTGCTAGCGCACAGAGAGAGACAGTCGCCGACCAGACCGGGTTGCCTGTTTTCCCACGGACACATGGCAGCTGTCGGTCAGAGGATAAACTATACTATAAAAAGTACCTGCCAGTTAATCCTCATACTAGGGACAAATACTTTTTCACTTGTGCTTCTATATTAGAAGCACAACTGAAAAATAATATTTAGTGTCCCTTTCACAAAGTATGGATTCAATTTACTTGAATATACCATATACTAAGTTTGTTCTACCTAGCTTATGTGAAATGCAGTTCAAATTAACTATCCATCATGCAGTTATATTAAAATAATACCAGGTTTATCAGAGGAAGAAATTATTCGCAGTGAGAGCAGTAAAGTTGTGGAGTTGCTGGTAAACACACCTGGATGAATAAGACACCCCTGGCTTATAATTTCGTTGGAGATTAGTCAAAGGGAGAAATATGTTTCACGGGGGGCGGGGGGTCACCATGTTACCCACCTACTTCAAAAGTTCAAAGTAAAATATGTTTTAGTTCACCAACAAATTAGCAGTGCGTTTAATATTGGTGTTTTTAAAGAGACAGAATGGGAGAAAAGTCCATCTAATGATGTGATCCAAGAAAATACAACTAGAGTGATACTCCAATTAGCGGATGCCACATTTCTCTCTAGAGGAAATACATAAAAGACATGTGCAAAACTAAAATTTTCGGTTCATTTTCTTCCATTCGGACGAAAATGTTATTTATTTAGTCTAAAACGAATTTCGTTCATTACTGCATTCGTTTTAGACAAAATTCGTTCATGATTTTTGTTTTGTTTCATTCGTTCGTACGAATCAATTGACCTACACATTCCATAAACCGAAAGTCTATAAACCAAATTTCGTTTAGTTTATAGACTTTCGGCTTATGGAATACATGTAATGCTATTGGCTTTCTATAAACCGAACTAGAGTCCCCATTCAAAAGAATTTCTTACAAATGGGGACTCTAGTTCGGTTTATAGAAAGCCAATAGTATTACATGTATTCTATAACCCGAAAGTCTATAAACCGAAGGTCGTTCGGTTTATAGACTTTCGGTTTATAGAATAGCATAGAATTACATGTATTCTATAAACCCCATTCATAAGAATTTCTTATAAATGGGGCTCTCGTTCGGATTTATAGAAAGCCAATAGTATTACATGTATTCTATAACCCGAAAGTCTATAAACCGAAGGTCGTTCGGTTTATAGACTTTCGGTTTATAGAATAGCATAGAATTACATGTATTCTATAAACCCCATTCATAAGAATTTCTTATGAATGGGGCTCTCGTTCGGTTTATAGAAAGGCAATAGTATTACACGTATTCTATGCCTGTTCTCTAGCTGGACCAGTGCTGTCTCCTACTGACATGAATTCCCATGTGCGACCCTTGGACCATTTTAACATTGTTTCTGTCACCTGGAACCCTACTTTCTCCCCTCTTCACTGGCTTCCCCCTATTATATTAAGCACTACGCCTATCATCCTTCTTCTCATCTTACACATTGCGCATGAATTGTGAAGAAATCTAATTGTTCTTCTCTCAAGGGATTTTGTCCGTATATAAACTTATCCAAATGCAATATGAATTGATAATCTTCGAAGATCAAGGTGTAATTTGGTAAAGCTGTGAGGACCTTAAAAACTAACTGTGTTTGCTTATTAGGAAGATTATAATTGGAAATACAGACCATAGGTTTTCCTATATGGGCATTTTCAAGCATTAAATGTAGATTATACTGAGGGTCTACTTAATAAAAGAGAGAGCTGCTTGGAATTGAGACGAGAATAAAAATTCTGCAGCTGAATGTGAGAATTTTTCCAGCCCAGCCTTTGGCCTAAAAGGGATTGTCTGGTGACCACAATGCATCTTCTAGATGTTAATATATATTATTGTACATTTTGCATCGCTTAAAATATCAAATACTTACAGCTAGATGAAATTGTGAAATTACAGCGGTTTGAAAGAAACCGGGACTGCCCACACTAGATGAGTAAAAGTCTCAATTGACGTATTTGTTTTTGTTTTTTTCTGCGGGAATCAATGAGAATAGTTTCATTTAAATTAATGGAATTTCCTGACTCTCTAGTGATGTCATCAGACAATGTGTTACACTGTTAAGAGATCCTACAAGAGTCTTTTAGAGTCCACACAATATATTGTATTCCAGCAGCACAGGAAGTGACTAAATGAAGTCTTTATATGCTCAGTGTCTATATAATCAGTGCTGTCGCACCTGCAGTAAGCATACAGAGTCATCGCGGGGGAGGGCTTGAGTTAATATTAAAAATGTGATTAATGCAGAATGCCTGCATCAAAATCACACTGGGGAAAAAATCCTGTGCACTATACAAGCTGTAATCTTCATTTTGCACCAATGTGAGTTTGGGGACTATTCCCTGCAACCCTCTCTTCATTGAATAGACCCTCTGGTGTCTTGCATACAATGGAAAATATGGTTTATTTTGCAGGGGGAAAAAAAACCTTGATCAATTTGTTTAGTTTTAAAGCTTTTAAATGCTATTTATCAGTGGAGAGTTTTGTCTGCTTATGTACCTTTTAATATATGCCAGTAAAAAAAAGACCCAGTGGAGAGCTGCTGTTTTTTGAACCTTTGCTTCAGATAACCATTTCCTTGGTAACGATTATTTCCAGATTTTGCAAAACATCCGAATGATTTCACTGCCAGGACTGATGAAGAGTTGCTTGTTTTCAGATGTGCTAACATCCATACCATCGCAGCCAATCGGTTTGGTCTGTTTGTTAATATCCCCGTTCCAAAATGTAACCACAATAATGGGCGAGTCTCCGTTACAGACTCAGGAAGATCAAATTGCAAACATGAAGATATCAGGATGTTAAGTGGAATATATTCCTATTTACAATGTCCTGTCTCTGATGCAAAATAGAAATCTGCTCCTACACATCTTAAACGCTTAGATGCAATAAATAAAATAAGAGGAACTGGGGAGAAAACACAGCAGATGACAACTTTATAACTCCACTTCAGATAATTCTGCACACACTTCTAACACTGGGCCTCCAAATCCTCAACCCTCACATCTTTCGTGGGTGGTCGAGAAGAGACCCTGGGCATATATTCTAATCAATAGAAGGGACCTAGTTAAACTGCTCTCTGTTGTTGAGATGTACAAACGAGATCACTGGATTAGCAGTAAGTATCCACCAATATGCTAGGAATGGGTTCTGGGACCCTGTGGGTAGTGGATCCAAAAAGGATCAAGTCATGTCTATTGGGAAAAATCAAAGAAGCAAATAATGTGCAATCCCCATTCCAAGCGATGAAAAAAAAAGTTGCTTTAATTTGTGCAAAAAACGTACATGGCTAGCGGAGAGACTACGCCTTACGTGTTTCGCGTATAACTACGCTTAATCGTAGTAATACGCGAAACGTGTAAGGTGTGATCTCTCCGCTAGCACACTGTGTGCACCCATGTTTTATTTTTTTGCACATATTAAAGCACCTTTTTTCATTGCATGGAATGGGGAGTACACCTTAATTGCTTCTTTGATTACTCCCGCTTTATCAGCGTCTTGGAGCACCCACTAGTCCATTGTCCACGGGAAGAAATCAACTGCCAGTAAGTGGAGCCTGCTTGCACCATTTTGGTTCACCACCCTGGACTGTATGTTAATTAATTAGGATTTATCACTGTAATCCAGCAGCCCTGATCACATTTTTCAGTGTCTGGGACACCTGGAGAATGCCCATTTATGTGCCATCTTCAAACCTACGAAGCTCAGTTTTGTCACCCATGTTCCTAAGCGCTGTCAGTTGCCGAATCCCACTGGTTAAACACCGAGCCCATTGACCCATGACCCCTTCTGTTCCAGTCTCGTCAACCTAATCTTCCCGGGAGAACCATTCCAAACGCCAGTCTAAAGCGTTTATGCAAATCTATATTTACAGTAAATAACTTCTATAAAGAAAACATCGATTTGCATTATCTCCGGCTGTCATCACATCCAGTTTTTTGCACAATTTCTGCAAGTGTCTTTAATTTCCCTTCAGATAACTATAAATAATATGTAGGCGATGAATGCCTGCTTTTGTCTGCTGTTTCCTTGCCTACCTAGCTTTGTGATGCGTTCGCATCTTTAATACTGTGCCATTGTCTGTCCTGTGCTCTGGCATCCTGATATATATGCAAAGTTGTAACTCCTTCCCTTTGCACAAGCCCGGTTACGGCCTAGTCTTCTAGTCAGGCTTTGCAAAGTGGACAACAAGCTTTAGTCAAACTCCCCAGGAATATGCTGTAAATGTATAGTCATAAATAACTTTCTTATATACTGCCATGTTTCAGCTCCATGTTACTGACATCCACATAGTCTGATTTATATTCCCAATTTGTCTACCATATGGCATGTTTGTGTGCATGAAAGAAGCAACTGATTGGGCTCTTATTGCAAAATTATTTTTACAAAACTGAGGAAGTTTTTCTTCAAAAGCAAGGTTATAAAACACCCGCACAGCAACTGCTTCAGCCCGGAGTCAGAGACGGGCACAGTGCCAGCTATGAACCTCTTCTGCAAACAGCACATTTGGGTACAATGCACAGAGCATATGGAGGGGAACAGGATTCAGAGGAAGGGTCTTACCATATGAAGTAAAAATAAGAAAACCATGGAAGAATAAAAGTCTACGAGGGGGGAAAGAGGAAAAAAAAAATCAAAGGTCCTGTGATAAAAAAAATTGTGATTTTATAGTAACAATTTCTCCAGCAAAATTAGCAAACTGTGCAGAAACTGATAAACCGGCCTCAGAAACCAAAAGAGATAAACCGATAAATCTGGAATAAAAAAACAAAACAAAACGGTAGACCAAAGAGAGAGAAAGTAATAAAACGGCATTGTACACCAAAGAAATCAACCGATAAATCGGAAATAAAAGACCAAAGAGGTAAACCGATAAATGAGCATTGAATACCAAATAGATAAACCGATAAAGCGGCTTTGGAAACCAAAGAGAGATAAATTGATATACCGGCATTGGATAACAAAAGAGATAAACCAATAAATTGGCATTAGATGCCAAAGGAGAGAAACTGATAAATCGGTATCAGATACCAAGGAAAGAAACTGATAAAAAGGCATTAGATACATTACATTAACATTTATTTTATAGGGCCAACACTTTATGTAGCGCTAGGTACAGAGCATAGAGGGGGACTACATATTAAATTAGATGAACTAGACTGAACTATTAGGTAGAGAGCCCTGCTCGCAAGCTTACAATAGGATACCAAATCCATAAACTGATAAATCAACATTGGAAAACAAATAGGCCAATAAACTGTGCTTTCAGCCCATATGGATTAATATGCAATATTTCTAATCGCCAAAATGAATACTATTACCAGCTGGAAGACTCTATAATCGATACTGGAGCTACATATTTGCTTTCATGTCTTTTTTCGACCTCGTAGTTTGCCGCTGTGTGTTTCAACTCTTTATGGTGGCCCAAAGTGTTGAGTATAAATCATCCCAAGAAGTAGCTGTTTGCTACTGAAGCCATTAGATGTGCATCGCTTGCTGGAGCGACATCGTCACCTGTTCCGCTCTCTGTTGGCGTTCACCAAGGATGGGTCCTTGGCCCCCTGTTGCTTTCCCTGTACACCTCCTCTCTGGGAGAACTTTTCAGCTCTGCTTTTTTCCAATACAACCTATATACTGATGACCCTCATATCTACCTCTCCTCCCCAGACCTCACTCCCTCTCTAGTGTCACGTGTCTGTCAGCCATCTCCACTTGGATGTCTGATCGCTACCTGAAATGTAACCTTTCTAAAAAAGAGCTGATCATCTTCCCTCACTCAAACTCCGTCCCTACACCTAACTTTACAGTCAAAATATCACATTGAAAGTCAGCAACAAAGTCCGCGCTGTGGGAGTGGCAACCTCCTTAAATAAAGGCATTTCTCTCCAACAGACAACTATTTTACATTTGTTATATTTCCCTTTTACATAAACAAGGGTTGAATATTCCTTTACGAGTCTCATTTTCTTGTGCTAGGTATATTGTTTAGATGTGACGACTCCAGACATAAATTTCGAAATCCCTGCAAGCAAGGGGGCTGCCTGGTCACGTCCCTGGGAGCTTGGCTGTTAATGTTTGTCATCTTTGTATCACTTAGCAAATCCCGGTTTCTCAATTCAAGGTCATTCATATTTCTCAAACAGATGTGAACTCGGACAGCATTTAGCAAAACAAAAATACAACAAAAGCCGTTTACAAAAACAAGATCTGGAGAAAAAATGTTTTACAGGACAATTTCACTAACCAAAGAACTAACCATCCTTGTAAACGTAGGTATGAAAAAAAAACACAGAACAAAAACCCCATTTAGTATGGAGGCTGTTGAACTGAGACACAAAAAAGGATTCTGCTTGAAACTGCCAATTGGCGGGGCACACTTGGAGATTCCTTGCCTTGCTCATCACTGGCATGTCAACCATTTTATTGATTGGCGTGGGAAGAGACGATTTTATAATCAATCTATTGTGTGCTACTCAGAGAATGCCTGCTGCGTTGCGTTTTGTAACTGCGTAGCGTTCCGTGTAGCTGTCCCAGACATTTTTTTGAGGAACCGCCCCATCAATTCTGGCCACGGCCTGGTATGACTGCCAATTTTGAGCAGATTGATGTCTCTGGAATAGGACTTGACTAATCCTAGAAGCCATGGAGTCATGGCTGCCAAAATCCTAGAAACGCTACGCAGTTGGAGGAAGTTATAGGATGCTATGCATTAAACATTGTCCATGTGGCAAACAATACCTTGATTAGAAATGCTTGCTTATTCATTCTTTCACATAGAACTCTGTGGAATTAGCAGTCCCCTGGCTCCTAAATGTAACTAGGATGACTCTTGAATTGATCTGTTGGGCTACGAAAGTCGAAAAATATTTGCCAAGCCCTAACCTAGAACGTAAATAGCTTAAAATACCTGATCTCGCAGCGCTTTAGGTCCAGACCCGCCTCCTACCCCAAACTGGTAGGTGGGGACACATGACCACACAGTTATCACATGACATCATGCATCATCACATGATCCTGCACCACCTTGGACACTCCTCCGTGAGCTACAAAGAGTAACATATCCACTGAGGGTCAGCGGGAATATATAAACTGGCACAGGACTGTGTTAATAGGGAGTCTCCAGGTAGAGATCTTGAAGGTCAGACACCACACTAAAGAAGTGTTTGCCACATCCCACCGATAACGGACACCACTGATATAGTCTGTCCAATAGGATGGTACCTGCTAAGGAGGAGCATCAATCATATTTGTCTCACCCCTACAGAGGAGACCTCCATATCAGTCTCATCCCACCAGTAAGGGCAGTCTAGACCCGAATTGCACGGCAAGCCTCGTCTGCACAAGAAACAGCAACAATATATGTTTGTATTGGCCCATTATAGGCCTCATCAGTGTGGTACAACTGGTGTCCCTCTAGGTTTAGTGAGCCAGGAACTCACTTCATCAGGAAGTATTACTCTACTGAGAGGGTAGTGTATGTATGGAATAGCCTTCCAGTAGAAGTGGTAGAGCTTAATACAGTGAAGGAGTTTAAGCAAGCATGGGATAGGTATAAGGCTATCCTAGATATAAGATAAGGCCAGGGACTAATGAAAGTATTACTTTACTGAGAGGGTGGTGGATCTATGGAATAGCCTTCCAGTAGAAGTGGTAGAGGTTAATACAGTGAAGGAGTTTAAGCAAGCATGGGATAGGTATAAGGCTATCCTAGATATAAGATAAGGCCAGGGACTAATGAAAGTATTACTGTACTGAGAGGGTAGTGAATGTATGGAATAGTCTTCCAGTAGAAGTGGTAGAGGTTAATACAGTGAAGGAGTTTAAGCATGCGTGGGATAGACACAAGGCTATCCTAGATATAAGATAAGGCCAGGGACTAATGAAAGTATTACTTTACTGAGATGGTAGTGGATGCATGGAATAGTCTTCCAGTAGAAGTGGTAGAGGTAAACACAGTCAAGGAGTTTAAGCATGCGTGGGATAGACACAAGGCTATCCTAGATATAAGATAAGGCCAGGGACTAATGAAAGTATTACTTTACTGAGATGGTAGTGGATGCATGGAATAGTCTTCCAGTAGAAGTGGTAGAGGTAAACACAGTCAAGGAGTTTAAGCATGCATGGGATAGGCACAAGGCTGTCCTAGATATAAGATAGGGAACTGGGGACTAATAAAAGTATTTAGAACATTGGGCAGACTAGATGGACCGAATGGTTCTTATCTGCCAGTGGCACATCCTATGTTTATATGTTTCTATCATGCATTTCGGATCTATTATGTGTGGGAGTAGTTTGATATGTTAATGGAGAGGTCTCCACTGTGACGGTCCCACTAGGGAAGGTCAGCAGAAATGGTTGATTCCCCATCCTATAACTCAGGCTACATCAGTGCTGTCCGTTCTCCCGCTGAGATGGGGCTGCCACATCTTTTATCCAGAGCAGCACCTTAGCGGGGAATTCTCAGATACCTGGATTTCACAAAACCCCCGGCTTTGCAGTTAATTAGCGGTCGAGCAGCGCGTGTGAAGTGCTCTCCTGCGCTCCGTGGATACTCAGGCTTCTAATATCTCCTGAGAAGTGCGCATTAATGAACTACACCATGTTACACTTGAGATAAAAAACAAGTGGGTAATCATCATGAGAGCACATTTATTGTACAAATTATTTGTGCTAAAATTAATAATCTCTAGTGTCATTCTAGTACCCTTGTCTTTTTTTAGCGAGAAATCATTTGTTGTAACCAATTAACGAGTTCCTTTAATAAAAAATGTTTCTTTTTTTTTGAATAACTGAATATTACCCTTTCTTGTAAATGTAATGTAACTGACGTACGAGTCTGTGTTGGATTGTTACAATACCTATTGTGCTTTCATCCTATTATACATGCATGATAAATCACATAACATTAACATGTATTTATATAGCACTATACACAGCACTTGGTATAGAGCATTACTAGAAACACAGAAATATAGAATGTGTGGGCAGATAAGAATCATTCAGTCTCATTTAGTCTGCCTAATTTAAAATAATAAAAAATCTGAACTTTTTCATTAGCTTCTGTAGCCCACCCACTCTCCTTTTGTTCCCAACCACCCTCCCCGTTTTATTTTTGTGTCTTTCTGTTTTATGTATTTTATGTCACAGCATCGGGGGAAGCTTGCTGAGTATCCAGGAAGGTTAATGGAGGAACAGAATGGGGGGAGTCAATCAAGGCTCTGGTGGGAGGTTCCAGGGGAAAGTGGGACCTCGAACCGCAGGATATGAGGGGGCATTGGGATTTGCCCAGAACACGGAAGTCGTTCGGCAGCCACCTAGATACTCGTGCATACTTGGTTGGTCTTTCTGATGTTACATGGAATGTTATGTTAGTCATTGTATAATACTGGAATATGTTGTGGAATGTATAAAATGTAATGCAATGACTATTTAAATAAAGTGCTGTGGCCGTTATTTTACCCCACAGTCTGGTTTTAAGTTATCAGCTATTACTAGGTGAATACATGCCCCGATGATTGAAGCTACTCTCATCATGGTCTTATCTCCTATCTAGGATAGCCTCATCCCTATCCCACGCATGCTTAAACTCCTTCACTGTATTCACCTCTACCACTTCCACTGGACTTCTATTCCCTGAATCCACTGCTCTCTGGAAGTGATACTTCCTGTTCCTGATATTGCTTTGAAACCTTTCACCAGTTTGGTGATATCTGCCGACACAATCGATGTGTAATATAAGGGTTCTCTTTGCACAGGAGAAGTGTTGGCCATTTTTTATCACTGCAAAAAAAAAAAAAAACAGCCTTGGTGCCGACATTCCCAATCTTTTTGAGATCATCCGCCCCCCTTCTAATTTTCATCAAATTCTCAATTCGCCCCTCTGTGTTTCAAACCCTGTTGGCTCTTAGTCATCAGTGACCTAGTCGTTTGATAGGTACCCTCTACCCAATGAGCATCTACGTCTTTTCTTTTCCCTGCACTCAGACCCGCGGTTTCTTGAACAATAAAGTGTATTGAAAAATCATGCGACGTTTTGTTTTCTAGATTTCCCCCTCTGGAAATACCATGGATTTTTTGCTTGTTTCCCCCTCCATGTACAGCTCGCCCCTGTTTTAGTTTCCTCTATTATATGTAAGGTGCCTTCCTGGCAGAGGTTTGAGCAGAATTCACTTGCACTCCAAGGCATTTTTCTAACAGAACGATAACTGCTGATCTTCCTAATCTTCCAGAGACTGGAAAATGCTTAGCTCTCCTCATCCTGCGGACCCCCTTGCTGTTTAGGTAATTGTTCCAGGTAGCAATGTGCTGCCCCGAGAAATTGATTTTTAAGTTGTGTTCTGCGGTGTTTGTTTTACTGTTTTGTGATTTCTGCTGATTCTCTCTGCCTGGTCACAACAAAATGATTTACATAACTGTCTGTGGAATTAGCTCAGATAACTTATATTGGCAGAAATGTAACTTTCAGAAAAGCCCCATTCTGATGTCCTTCTGCCCACCTGCCTGTCTGTCTCTCAGTTTGCCTGTCTGTCTCTCTTCCAGTCTTATCTTTGTCTGTCTGACATCCTCTTTTTCTGCCTCCTTGTCTGTCATTAGTTGTATCTGTCTACCTCTACATAATTGCGGTCTGTCTCTTATCTGTCTCTTTTTTTTCAGTCTCCAGGAAATCAGAGGGTCCACATTGTTTCAAACCAAGCAAAGTCCAAAAGTAACTTTTTGATATGCTGAGGTTGGGATATGCCAGCAGTCACCCAAGACAGACTCTGGCAGAATATCCTTCCCATCAGAAAAGCTAGACAATGTTCTATCTTTCAGACATTGTTAAATTACTACCCCCCCCCCCCCCCCCCCCGCTACAATATACCTGGAGCAAGTCCCTGACCCATTAATTTTCAGGGGGCTGGTAGCTATTTAGGCTGCCCTTCCATATTTATTAGCTACTTGCCCAGAACCCCCATTTGTGTTAGGGGTTCCAGTGGCCTTTTGGGGATTCCTTGCGACCCAGTTTTGACAAGAAGAGAGAGTTTAATTTTTTCTGCTAACTCCCATTCATCTCAGCAGGCTTCACCTCATCCCGAGCTTTGCAAAATGCTTAGTACCAGGTCGAGATGAGGCATTCTATGTGGGGGAGCGAGTTTGGAGGTTGGATTTTAGTGAATAGACCCCATTGACCTAACCGTGGGTTAATATGATGTTCCCACCAAGAACCTCTCACCTGATCCAGTGCAGCCAATCAATAACAACCGTTCCAACATGTATTATCCCTTATACTCCAGCAACTAGGGTCTTACACTTTTCAATGCAATAGAGCAGCAGGAAATGCTAGCAGAATGCTTGGTTGTATAGGGAGAGGTATTAGCAGAATGCTTGGTTGTATAGGGAGAGGTATTAGCAGAATGCTTGGTTGTATAGGGAGAGCTATTAGCAGAATGCTTGGTTGTATAGGGAGAGGTATTAGCAGAATGCTTGGTTGTATAGGGAGAGGTATTAGCAGAATGCTTGGTTGTATAGGGAGAGGTATTAGCAGAATGCTTGGTTGCATAGGGAGAGGTATTAGCAGAATGCTTGGTTGCATAGGGAGAGGTATTAGCAGAATGCTTGGTTGCATAGGGAGAGGTATTAGCAGAATGCTTGGTTGTATAGGGAGAGGTATTAGCAGAATGCTTGGTTGTATAGGGAGAGGTATTAGCAGAATGCTTGGTTGTATAGGGAGAGGTATTAGCAGAATGTTTGGTTGTATAGGGAGAGGTATTAGCAGAATGCTTGGTTGTATAGGGAGAGGTATTAGCAGAATGCTTGGTTGCATGGGGAGAGGTATTAGCAGAATGCTTGGTTGCATAAGGAGAGGTATTAGCAGTAGGAAGAGGGAAGTGCTCATGCCATTGTACAGAGCACTGGTGAGATCTCACTTGGAGTATTGTACAGAGCACTGGTGAGACCTCACTTGGAGTATTGTACAGAGCACTGGTGAGACCTCACTTGGAGTATTGTACAGAGCACTGGTGAGACCTCACTTGGAGTATTGTACGCAGTACTGGAGACCGTATCTCCAGAAGGATATTGATACTTTGGAGAGAGTTCAGAGAAGGGCTACTAAACTGGTTCATGGGTTGAAGGATAAAACTTACCAGGAAAGGTTAAAGCATCTTAACATGTATAGCTTGGAGGAAAGACGTAACAGGGGGGATATGATAGAAACATTTAAATACATAAAGGGAATCAACACAGTAAAGGAAGAGAGTATATTTAAAAGAAGAAAAACTACCACAACGAGAGGACATAGTCTTAAATTAGAGGGGCAAAGATTTAAAAGTAATATCAGGAAGTATTACTTTACTGAGAGGGTAGTGGATATATGGAATAGCCTGCCAGCAGAAGTGGTAGAGGTAAACACAGTGAAGGAGTTTAAGCATGTGTGGGATAGACACAAGGCTATCCTAGCTATAAGACCGGGTATGGGGGACTAATAAAAGTACTCAAAAAAAAATTGGGCAGACTAGATGGACCGAATGGTTCTTATCTGCCGACACATTCTATGTTTCTATGTTTCTACACCCCAGAGCTTCCAGTTAGTCTGTCTGTCACGTACCTGTCCGTCTGTCTGTCTGCCTCTCTAGCTTTCTGTCTCTATCCGTCTGTCTGTCCGGAAGCTGTTCTCTGCTCACAAACTCAGTAAACTGGTGGAAATTTAAAAAAAAATAATAATAATAATAATTTCAGAGAAGATGAAGGGAATAATCTTTTAAATTTTTTATCATTTTTCAAATAGCTTATGAAGATTAGGTTGTCTTAAGTCCATCAGAATCAGATAGCTAACAAAGATGAATTGAGGATTAATCTTCAATTACGCTTCAGATTGCTGTCTCCCTACTTGCACAGAATTCATATCAGATCTAAGTCGTGTGAATTATAGAGGGCCTCTCCCTGTATGTCCATAATATGCTCATCAGATAAAACGCTAAATATTTGGGCCAAAGAAAGATGGTTTGAAGTCTAACTCGGCCTGTTTTCCATCTTATCAGTTGTAAATATCGTGGAAAATTGACAAAATGTAAAACGGCTGGAGTTGGCTTTTCTTTTTTTTTTTATCTCTTTTCGGTAAAGGGCCACGTTTACTTTTGAAAAAGTGAAGAGCTCTGGATTCTATCGTATGAGACGTCTGGATAAAATTCAAATTGTCACAGACGAATGCTGAGCTCAGATTTCCTGTGATCTTCTTAGGAACTCCAGGGGTTAAAAAGAGGGGTCCAAACGACGCCATAATTGGGAGTACCGAGGTCTGTTCACTAACAGTCAAATGCGGTCATCTGAAAATGGAAGAGCAAAAAAGAATATATACATATCCATACACAGTCCAATTTTGGATTTGTTTGTGTGTATATATATATAAATATATATATATATATATATATATATATATATATATATATATATATACATATATCTTTTGCTGTATAGTATAAGGTTTAAACAGTGAAAGGCAGTGAAACTTAAATGTTTTACATGCATATCCTGCGAACAGCGGCACATAGCACCCACCCCTGCGGATCTGTGTATACCACTGCAGGCAACTGTCTCAGTCTGATAGGCTAAATGTAACCCTCCAGGGTTTGGGCACATCTCCACAACATCTCCAGGGACATTGGAGGGCATTGCCATTTTCCATCTTTTCAAGTTTCTGATCAGGTCTCTGTTTCTGTGTCCACGGGATCCGATCACAGGGCCATATAATTGTACTTTGGCAATCCAGATGCCCTAAGCCATGTTACATGCAATTATTATTATTATTATTATTTTGTAACAATTAGTGAGAGCTGAGTCGGGAGTTAGAAACACCTTGGGCGGGGGTCTATTCACTAAAAGGTGGGATGAAGTGAGATGAACATTTCAACTCAACGATGAAGCTATACGTTGTGCAGAACCAAGCGTTTCCTCTAGTAAGAGAACTCACCAGGTCTATCCCTTCACAATATATATATCTAAAATACCTCAGCTCACTTATTCTCACCTGCAGCTCACATTGTAGTGACTAGCCCCCCTTATTTGTGATGGTCATTAAGCAGTTACATTCTGAATAGTTATATTGTATCAACTGATTAGAACCTCGAACCCATAAAATTAAACTTTTTTTTACAGATGTAAAAAGTGCTTTTATTACACATATAAGCAGAGACCAGTTTACTTACCTACCTATTTAGACCCCTTGAGTTACTCATCAATAATCAGAAACGGGTTGGTAAAGGTGCAGAGGATGTTACTTCCAATGTCAGCAGTAGGGTCTTAGCAGCAATGTATGTATCTCAGTGTGTTACTCTCTCAACGCCTGTAGCACTGCGGCAAATGTTGGTGCCTCGCCAAAAGTGATAGCTGTGAAAGACTATGGTTCCCTTATTTAGCAAAAATGATTCCAACAAAACAAGATACAGGTAGCTATACTGTGAGCGGCATTAGGTGTGTGCGAGCTATATTTCTGCTCCATTCAGTTTGTTCCGGTTGAGGTTTTTGATGTAATTTATTGTACAGTGAATGTCCGGGATTTATCTATCAAGCGATAGCGTGTGTCTCTTATTATTGATATGTACTCATGCTGTATATATTACCAAATAATCCTGACACTTTCCACCACCTTCAAAATGTCCTCACCGGCAATGGTACTTTATAATCCTTGTATATACTACTCTGAACGCACAAGAATTGGCATCAGCTTTGGATCTAGTGATGCATATTTTCAATCTTAATATTTGGAGATGTATCTAAAGGGACAGAAAACAGACAGCAAGCGATTGAGAGAGACAAACAGATAGATAGATAGATAGATAGATAGATAGATAGATAGATAGATAGAAAAGAGAGAGAGAGAGAGAGAGAGAGAGAGAGAGAGAGAGAGAGAGAGAGAGAGAGAGAGAGAGAGAGAGAGAGAGAGAGAGAAGGAGTAGGCAGATAGAGACAGAGAGACATAGATAGATTAGATAGATATGAGAGAGAGAGAGAGAGAGAGAGAGAGAGAGAGAGAGAGAGAGAGAGAGAGAGAGAGAGAGAGAGAGAGAGAGAGAAGGAGAAGATAGAAAGAGACTGAGAAAGAGAGAGGAGAGATAGATAGAAAGAGAGAGAGAGAGAGAGAGACAGAGACAGAGACAGAGAGAGAGAGACAGAGAGAGAGAGACAGAGAGAGAGAGAGAGAGACAGAGAGAGAGAGACAGAGACAGAGAGAGAGAGACAGAGAGAGAGAGACAGAGAGAGAGAGAGAGAGACAGAGAGAGAGAGACAGAGAGAGAGAGACAGAGACAGAGAGAGAGAGACAGATAGAGATTGTCGCTGCCTGATTTCTCAACTGCTTTTCTTTCCTTGTTTTGTTTGCTGGTTCATTAATCTTATTTTTGTAATAATGTATACGTTTTCTTTAACCATTAGCTAGTAACTCTGCATGTTGAGCTGACAAGACTATTTACTGACACACAAAATGGTCCATTCACTAAAAGGTGAGGTGAAGTGAGCTGAAAATTTCATCTCATATGGGTCTATTCACTAAAATCCAACTTTGGAGGTCGACTTTCATTATGAGACTAAGCTAAATTCGGCCCCCGAGATTGACTACCACAGGTTGGAATCTTCCCCACTGAAAGTAATGGGAGGTGGAATGATCAAAGCTATTTATCAGACTAAGTCAGAGTCGGCACCTGAATTTCAAAGATTTATTTCCTGCCATAACTACAATAAGAGATCGCTTCCTTTTAGAGGTAATAGGCTCTTTAAAGATTCCTGCAGATTATCTGACCTTTGTACTAACATCTCTTTATTACCATATGTGCATTCAGTGTGTTAGCTGGATAAAATGTTATGATTCAACGTAATGATTTAATGAATGGCGACCACGCTGAAAGGAAAATGCTTTGGTTTGCATTCCGTTTCCTTCTGCGAAGTTAAAGATACTTGGAATAGAGATCAAAGCCCACTTTGATTTGTTTCAAAGCCATAAATATACCATTTCCACTTTTTGAACCCAGTAAACTTTGTTTGCCGTTTGTGAACCGCTGGTTTCTCGCTACCCAGGAGGAATTCTCTCACGTTACCGTTGCGCCAAGGCCGATGCAGAAATCGATCTTTATTCACGCAGCTGTTTGGCAAACTCTTCACAATTTACCACAAATTTTGGCAGCTGCAAAAGTGGCAGAAATAAAGCATTCCACAAAAAAAAAAAATAACAAAAATGAGGATCGTAATTTCCAACCTACAGTAAGGACACAGAGAGCTTACACTAGACTAATGCATGCCATGCTTACGATTAAAAAAATTAATTCAATCGATGGATGCCGTACTTGTAAAGCAAAAGTTTTGCAAGATCTCCCACAGATCTGGATCCTCCTCCTTATTAATTTTTTTTTCCTACACCAAAACACAGGATGCATTGGAAATTCCCATGCATCTGTCCAGGCATGCATATACTGCTCTGGCGCATGCGCTACCCATCATGCAGCATGTTATCCCCTCCAGCCAATCAGATGGCTTTTTTTCCCATTTGAGTTCCCAGTCCTACTGGGCTGAGATTTAATTCTGCATGCATTGTTTGTTTTCTGGCATTTTTTTTTTTTTTAAATTAGGATTATGTGGCTTCATTTTTATTTTTGGATGGCCCCTTTCTCTGGGCTACAGGTGAGGACCGAGGGTTTTACGGATCATCGTTGGACATTTTTTACACGTATGGTTTTCACTGCCAGCCCTTCTGAGGTGGATTTATTTTACAGGTTGAATCATTCATTTTGAATTGTCCCCTCTTACCTGGAAAAGGTAAAGGTTAGTAGGGAATTTTTTAAAATTATTTAATGGGGCCACGGGCACTTGGGAATCCCATATTTTATGGTGCTGGAAGCATAGTGCTGGCCCCTGGGGGTTATTCATTTAGTATTTAACATGGCCACAGGCATAGCACCAGCTATCCCAAGGAGGGATTTATATTTAAGGGGGTCGCAGGCCCCCAAGGAGCCATACTATATAAATATACCACTGAAATAGTGCTTTAACGCACGTTAGTCCACAGCGGTCCGTTTGCATTGAATGTAAAGGAATAACTTGCGTGTAAAAATCTGTAACTTTACCTGCCTTAACAGACGGCATCGAATCTAGGCCATTGTCTTTTCTCAATCTACATGGAAAAAAATATGAATCTAATTATTGTCAAGTTGTAATTTATACCAGATCAATATTAACATAGTTACGAGATAATTAGTGTAATTACAGTATAAAGCATCCTGAATTCATCTGACAAGACTTCTGTGATATTCTGTATTTAATGCTGAATTTCGGGATAACCAGGATGTTTTCTTAAACAGACAAATATTCCTCAATATGGCCTCTCAGTGTGAGATTATATCTCTCTCAGAATCTCCATATCTACCTGTAAAACCCCACTTACCTTGCCCAATTGTAACAGACATCCACTTACATTACCCCATAGTAACAGATGCCTATGGATAGGACCACATCTGTGTATATGGCTCCACAGTAACAGACACCTGTGTGTAGCTCCCCATAGTTACAGACACAATATATATTGCCACAAAGTAGCAGAAATGTGTTTAATGCCCATCAGATTATTTTCCCCAAAATAACAGATGGTTGTATATATCTCCCCATAGTAACCCATCATAGCAGAGACCCATGTTACAGCCCCATAGTAGCAGAGCCTCATGTTATGACTCATACTAGCAGAGACCAATGTTATGACCCATACTAGCAGAGACCCATGTTACAGCCCCATAGTAGCAAAGGCCCATGGTATGACCCATACTAGCAGAGACCCATGTTACAGCCCCATAGTAGCAGAGGCCCATGTTTTTGACCCATAGTAGCAGAGACCCATGTTATGGCCCAATAGTTGCATAGACCCATGTTTTTGCCCCAAAGTAGCAGAGGCCCATGTTTTTGCCCCAAAGTAGCAGCGACTTCTGTTATTGCCCCATAGTAGCAGAGACCCATTATTGCCCCATAGTAGTAGAGATCCCTGTTATTGCCCCATAGTAGTAGAGACCCCTGTTAATGCCCCATAGTAGCAGAGACCCATGTTAATGCCCCATAGTAACAGAGACCCATGTTAATGTCCCATAGTAGCAGAGACCCATGTATTGCCCCATAGTAGTAGAGACCCCTGTTATTGCCCCATAGTAGTAGAGACCCATGTTGTTGCCCCATTGTAGCAGAGACCCATTTTAATCCCCCATAGTAGCAGAGACCCATGTTATTACCCCATAGTAACAGAGACCCATGTTATTGCCCCATAGTAACAGAGACCCATGTTATAGCCCCATAGTAGCAGAGGCCCATGTTATTGCCTCATAGTAGCAGAGGCCCATGTTATTGCCCCATAGTAGCAGAGACCCATAGCCCCATAGAAGCAGAGACCCATGTTATAGCCCCATAGTAGAAGAGACCCATGTTATTGCCCCATAGTAGCAGAGGCCCATGTTATTGACCCAATCTAGCAGTGACCCATGTTAATGACCCATAGTAGTAGAGACCCTGTTATTGACCCATAGTAGCAGAGACTCATGTTTTTGCCCTATAGTAGCAGAGACCCATGTTATAGCTCCATAGTAGCAGAGACCCATGTTATTGCCCCATAGTAGCAGAGACCCATGTTATTGCCCCATAGTAGTAGAGATCCCTGTTATTGACCCATAGTAGCAGAGACTTATGTTATTGCCCTATAGTAGCAGAGACCCATGTTATTGCCCCATAGTAGCAGAGACCCATGTTATTGCCCCATAGTAGCAGAGACCCATGTTAATGTCCCATAGTAGCAGAGACCCATAGCCCCATAGTAACAGATGCATCAATGTATATGGCTTTATAATAACGCTGGTGTATCATGGATCTGTTTCCTCAGGAATAGAAAATTCTCAACACACAAACATTCAAACATAACTAAGTCTAAATAAATTATCTTTGCTTTGCGGCAAATCACAAATGTAGTTTATGTTTACAACACAGTAATCTACGGGGGCAATTCATCGTCAGTAAAGCAGCGCTAAAGCCAGGCCCGGTGACATGTTTATGGGGTTTTCTACGCAAGATTGATGGCATTTTACTATAACATGACACAGAAGCATTGCTGAATCAGTTGGTTTATAATAAATACAGTCACCGGAGAGAGAGAGAGGCCCATTTACTCCCAATTCTTTGTTTGCTTCAGATTTCCATACAATGCATTCACTCATTTATTTATCATCTCAGCCCTTGCTAAGATTGACTTGAAATGACATGGCTTTCTACCCTAATATCTCTCCACGCGGGACTGTGGCCTCTTCCCTAATTATTCTCACCCGCAGTTCAGCTGAAACCACCAAATGTCATGTAACTAAACATTAAATAAACATAGATAGAGCCGGGACGTAGTCCCCAGTTTCCCCATCAAGTTATCAAGCTTAGATTCATTTTTATTCTTCAGGATAGTTTTATGCACATCCCAGGCATTCGCCAGTTTCCTTTACAGTGTTACCCTTTACTGTAAAGTAATTCTAGGTATCTACTACTCCATCTGTAAATTAACATTTTTCTAAACAGTTCTCTTCTTATCCAAAAGGCTTCTGTCTTCATTGCGGTTAATGTAAGTGTAAAATAAATATTTGTCTGAATTGAACAATTGTTTCTATGATTTATCATTGCTGAGATGATAAACTTTTATTGCAGAGTTGTATTCTACTGGGAAGACTTCAATTGACTCTTGAGGCAGTGGTATTCAGATTACATCATGGGCATTTGAACATAGCATGGGGTGGCATAGGAAGCTCACAGAAATCTTTGGTCTGAACATTGTAGATACAACTGAAGATTCTTGCAGCAAAACAGAAAGTACAGTTCTCACACTCATCACCTCTATGGAGTCTCCTGCTTATGACATAGCCAGTGGCTTGATATGCCAATGGACAGTCATTTTTTAAATATATTTTTCTCCCATTTTTTGCATTTAATTGCAATCATTTTTCATATTTTTTTCTTTCTCTATAAGGACAATGCTTTGGTTACCCGAGTCCCTTTAAAAAAAAAAAGTTCAGTGCTTGGTTCCAAAATGCCCTGTTAATTCCCACCAAACAAGAGAAGGAGCTCAGTTAATTTGCACGTGGGCAGTTATTAGAGTTCTTTGTGTGATAAATGAATCATCGCACGGGGTGTTTGCAATATGTACAGTGGATGATTACAAGATAAAATCTACACTGAAATTCCCAATATCGTCTCCTTGTGTCTCCAGTTTATGGCACAGTCTTCAGATCCTATTCACTTAACCAATCCAAGTTTTAATAAAGGAAAACAGCGGATACTAATAAACTCCTGCCGAGATCTGATAATACTAAACGGCTTTATCAGCGTGATATTTTTTATTATCATACCAGCGATATATTAATATGCCAGTATTTGTAAACTCCCCAGTGCAGGAAGATTTATTTGAAAGGGCTGCCCGGCACAGTCTTAATATGAGAAAGTTATCATGACAAGGAATAACTTGTCTGTCCGTGATTATGTATCGTCGTACTCGAACTGTTTGTTTGTTTCTATAAAAACATCAACGGTTTACGGATTGTGTTATTAACAGAAATTAAACTGGCAACAAGTTTGGGAAGATGTATGTCAAACGCTGCCCCCTCTAGTTAGAGTGACATTCCCAATTTCTTTTGTGCTCTGTCTCCACTTATGTGTATGTTTTATTTACCTTGTTACACAGCGATGGAGCTTTGTGGATATTAGTTTGGTTTTATTCTTTTATAGTGGGGTACGACTAGGGGTACAACAGGGGGGGGGGGTGGACAAACTGTCCCTAGGGCCAGCCAGTCTAGGGGTGCATCCACAATACCCCTATCCCATAAACACAGCATTAGAACTTTAATAACACTTCCTTTGTACCTATCAGGAAGGGGGTTGGCATCCATGGAGATGGGGAGGTCACGTCAGCAAAAAATAAAAGTGATAAAATGAGTTTGTTCATCCATATTTAAAATAACAAATTCTCGATATGTGGTGTGAGTGTAGGGTTGCCAACTAGACCATAGTTTACTGAGTAAAATAAATGGTTTGAAGCCAGTGTTAAGTTTATGGAGACAATAAGATGGCCGGCATTGATTTGAAGAGACAGGTGGTAAACATATATTGCCACAATTTGTTTTTGAAGAGGAAATTCATATAAATGGCAATTATACGTAAAGAGCTATAAAAAAAAATAAGTTTGATTTAACAGCGTGGTAAATAATTTGTGATCTTGAACAATAAGTATATACTGATTACAGTATCTTACTAGTTTAATAATGATCAAATGAAACCAGACCTATAGACTATACTATACATACCTATATGTTTCTATACACATAATGCATTTAAACGTATCTATGGTTTTGATTTAGGAAAACATTGTTATATAGTAATCATAAAGTTATTTTTAATAAAAAGAATCTGAAAAATACATGATGAAATTGGAAAGAAAAAAAAACCCAATATAGTGCAGTGCCTGATATAAGCACTAATAATTCCACAGAATGGATAATATTAAAATGCTACACATTGTTATCGCACAATTCAAAGCAAACTATTTTCTATTGAACACAAAGCCACAAGATGAAGACTTAAGACGAAGACTATGTAGACACTTTTCTCTTAATCTAAGCTTTTCTGTGCAATTCTACTAACACGATGGATAGATCATTTATTTTATTCTAGGTTCTCTCTGTAAATACCCATCAGGTATAGGGTCCCTTTAAGCCCTTGAAATGGACTGATTTCTACTTTTTTAGGACCGTTGAGATGGATTATTTTATTTATTCTTACAACCCAGTATACACCTGCAATTCTCACCTACAGTAATTCATGCAGGTACCCCCCATTACGCCTAATACAGGTGCCCCCATGTCCACCGACATTTTCTCTAGTTTAACCATGACGTTTATTTAATCCCACTTTGATTGGGGAAAGCCTGGAGAAATTACAAAAAATTCACTCCCTCGTCATGGGTCTAGGACAGTTTTTTGGGGTAAATTCTCCACAGCAGTTAGACCGCTGACAGCACCAAATACTAACCCCCCTTAATAAAATAAACCCCTCATACCCTAAAAGTACACCCTAACTCTTAAACAAACCCTTTTACTAACCCTAATTCCCAATACTAACCCTAATACTAACCCCTAAACCTAATACCCAAATACAAACCCTAACACCCTAATACTAACCCTAAATGACCCCTAAAACTAAACTGCTCCCCCCTAATACTAACATTTTTTTTTCAAGAAATTGGCCACACTAGATGGGTTAAATATACTCTTTCCATGTTACTATTACTTCTAAAGCTAGGTATTTATGCTTTGGCCATTTCATATCATCAAAATCTCTTTTATTAATAATAATTATTATTATAATAATAATAATAATAATAATATCAGACAGTTATCTCCCAGTGGCACTTTATTGGTACACTTAGTACATACCTCCCATCAAGCCCCAACAGCAATGAGGGATATTCGAGGGCGTGACATCACTGTGTATGCACAGTAATTGTTCTTCTGTGTCACAGACATCCTGAGAATAAATCCGGTACCACGGCATAAATCCGGTCAGGACTGTTCTACTTAAAGCGACACGGTAAGGTGGTATGCTTAGCGCCAGGTTTATTGGGTTTTGAGTATACAACTCATCAACTGAGACTAAATGATCTACTCCATAAAGAGAGAATGGCAAAGAAATGAGATGGGAATCTCAAACTTTAGGCAACTGTAGCCGAGTCGGAAAAATTGGCTCATTCAGCTGCATTGGAGACATTTTAAAATTCGGCTGCTTTGGCCTGAAGTTTGACATTCCCATCTCAATTCCCTGCCGTTCTCCCTTTGTTGAGTAGACCCTCAAAACCAATTAACGGAAAGTGCGTAGTCTGAACATCAATATAAGCAACGGATCTAGCGTATTGGCCAATGTATCTGTCTGTCTCCGTACATGTTAATAGATCCCACCTTCCCACGCCAGCCATTTTCCAGAAATAAGTGAAGTAATTAGCTTTTAGCAGAAGTGTGATGACATCTCCAATTTGCATATCTCTTTTCCTACTACAATGCAGAGGAAGGAAGCTTTATGGCCTGATATTATCATGATTTGCCCATTTTTATTTAAATTGATGGAATAAAATGTATAATTATTAGAAACGGGGCATATTACAAGTGTCCTTGTGAGCAGAGAGCACTTAAACCAGGCAGCTCTAACCTGCCTCTCTTATATTATCTGTTTAATTGTTTTTATTCAGCACCAAATGAATAGAAATAGATAGTTTAGTTTGAATTAAATGCTACACAGAGGGTAATGGATATTGCAACTGTTTTTTAGGTTGTTTTTTTTTTTTTTTTTTCTAAATAGTATTAGACATTTTGATGATGTAACAAAGCTTACAGCAGTGGCAGTTTGTTATATATGCAAAAGGGTCACTTTACTAACATTTTGAGAATAGCGAGAGGGTAACGACGGGGGTCAAATTTTGTCTTAGAGAAATAAAACTAAGGTCTCCTCCATTTGACCTCCTTCCATATTCACTAAAAAAAAAACTGTTGCCTTCCTCTTCCTTCCCCCCTCGAGGAAAAACCAACTAGTACGCCCATCTCGAACTCCTCTGCTGGAAAAAGCAAAACAACAATGCTATACTCTAAAAAAGGAAGGGAGTTCTGTAAACCATGGGTGCAGCCCGATGGGCAAAGTCTGTGCCGGTTTAATGCTCTGCCCCCTCACACATGGTGCATTCTTTAAAGTTGGGGCATCGGATGTCCATGACATCCTGCCCTCCTATTCATTATAAAGCGAGGAGGTGCAGCATATAGATGGATGTAACTATGGGGGAGTACAAGAAATATGTCCAGAACCTACACTACGGGGTGAGCCTGTTATCCACACCATTGTCTAGGAGACTCCCTGCCCAGGCAGGCTGGACAGTGTGTGAGACGGAGCTTTGACAGGGGGATGCTGGAGAGAGGTGTTATTGTCTGGTGCCATTCTCATCACTGACAGCAAGCTTGGGCTGCACAGCATGCAGGGCCAGATTATGATATTGTAGGTCCCTGGGCTACAGGTACTATGAGGCCTCCAGTAAATGTTCCAGTGTTACAGTACTTAAATGGCATTCGCAGGACTTACCCCATGAGTTAACCCAGCACTTAGATTGCACTCACATGGCTTGCTACAGCACACAGGACTTGCCCCAGCACTTACATTGCACTCACAGGACTTACTCCAGCACTTAGATTGCTCTCACAGGACTTGCCCAAGCACCCAGGTGTTGCACTCATAGGACTTACCCCAGCACTTATATTGCACTCACAGGACTTGCCCCAGCACCCAGGACTTGCACCAGCGCTTAGATTGCAGTCACAGGACTTGCACCAGAATGTAAGCAGGACTTCTAAAAGTCACTGGTGCATGCAGGCAGTGGTGTATCTTGATTTTGTGCTGCCCTAGGCAGACAAAATCCGGGCACCCCCCTACCCAAGCTGCACACCCACGTTACACACCTAAGACATGCCCCATCATTCAGACTCACATCAAGCTTACACTCCCATCACACTCAGTCACACACTCCTACTCCCATCACACTCAGTCACACACTCCTACTCCCATCACGCACACACACTCACTCCCATCACACTCAGTCACACACACTGTCTCCCATCACACACAGGTCACACACACTGTCTCCCATCACACACACTCTGACTCCCATCACACTCAGTCACACACAGTCTCCCATCACGCTCAGTCACACACACTGTTTCCCATCACACACACTCTGACTCCCATCACACTCAGTCACACACACTGTCTCCCATCACACACACTCTGACTCCCATCACACTCATTCACACACACTGTCTCCAATCACACACACTCTGATTCACACACACTGTCTCCAATCACACACACTCTGACTCCCATCACACTCAGTCACACACACTGTCTCCCATCACACACACTCTGACTCCCATCACACTCAGTCACACACACTGTCTCCCATCACACACAGTCACACACACACACACATCCCATCAGCACTTACCTTTCCCTGGCAGGCAGGCAGCATGGTCCCTCCATGCTGCCTGTTCGGCTTCCCGGCGATTGTGCCGACAGGTCACGTGACCGGGCGCGCATATGACGTCAGCTCGCCCGTCACGTGACCTGTCGGCACTTCCGTGTCGGCACACTGCACTGGGAGCCGAACAGGCAGCACGGAGGTTTCTCTGTGCTGCCTGTTCGGCTCCCCGTGCAGCCTGGCAGGCAGAGCGTTGGTGAGGGGGGATCTTGCGATCCCCTCTCACCTCCGTCTCTGCCTGCAAGCGCGGTGGGGTTTTTTTTTTTTTTTTTTAAAGGGCCAGATTTTTTTTTTTTTTTTTTTTTAATTTTTTTTTTTTCCAGTGCTGGGGGGCGCTGCCGCCCCCCAAAATTTGCCGCCATAGGCATCCGCCTAGGATGCCTCGCGGTAAATACAGCACTGCATGCAGGAGGGAAAAGATACTGAATAGGGCTCTAAGTCTTATCCAACAAGGGTCTCTCACACTTATTGTGTCCACATTTGCATCTTACAGCTCTTAAAGCAGCCACAACCACATCCTTAAAGCAGTAGGGCATCCTGAAAATGGTGGCCACATCCTTAAAGCAGCGACGGCCTACCAGGAATTTTCCCAGTATCCCCTTGGCCAGTCCAGCCCCAGCCGCCTGTGTTTTCTTTTCCCCTTTCTTCTCCAGGCCCCCCAGCCAGCTAAGGCCCCTTGAGACAGTAGGGGGGGGGGGTTACTGCACTTTGACCGTGCTCAGTCCTAATACCCAGTGAGGGGACGTGATTTTGTTTTGGGATAGCTCTCTCTTTATTACAGTAGGTGGAGTTGCTCTGCTATGGTCTAGCTGTGTAGTTACTGTGCTAGGCCATTACTCTGTCCTTTCTCCAGGCCTTTACCCTCTTTGGGGGTAGTTACTGTGCTCCGGCCTAGCTTTGTGTTTTTCTCGATTTTTTTTCCGTACGATGACCTGGGAACCACCCTGCTCATCAGCCTCCATATTAATGCATTTCTCGCAAAATGACCCAATAGTGCCACATTCACTGCTGAAAGCCTACACGCTCGTGTCAAAATATATTTCTCAAACTGACAATGAAATAATTTCCGTCCCATTCAACCTGCAAAAACACAGAGCCGTCTTCTCACGCCACGTTGAAGGCTAAAGTAATTAAATGGTGCGTAGGTGGAAAATTCTCTGCCGTGTCAGTCTTTTAAAATTAACATACTAAAGTCACAATATTTAGCGGTGAAAGCATATAACAAACGGGATTACGCATTAAACTGCAATAGGAGCCCATGTGAAACTGTCTATTGCTCTACTTTACCGGGTTTTAGAGAAGGTATGTGACTAATTGAGTGATTTATCATCCAACTCAATAGTCCAAGAACGAAAAAAAAAAGAGCCACAGAGATTTCTAAGTCATTATTCAGAGATCATGAGATATTCCTCATTATAACATGTATATTCCCATCTCTTCTGGAAATAGATTGACAAACTGTTCTTTCCTTTTACAACCTAGTCATTATTAAATTCCCCCATTTCCAAATCAAACAATGGTTACTCTAGCAGTCAAGTTCCCCACCACTAAGAAAACACTGAAAATCATATATATATAAATAAAAAAATACTAAATACTTTTTTATACTAAAAATAATAAAAGATCTCTATTTGACAAGAAAATTATTCAGTAGCGACTAATTGAGCTAAGCCGTCTTAGTTTTTTAAAATAACAAAACGGGAAAGAATATGGCCGCAGATTTAGCGCCCAGAATTATTTAACACACAGGGCGTTTTAAAGCGAGACTGTCAGATACATCGTCTAATTTCCTCTCTTTCTTTTACACTCCAGAGGAAAATAATGGTAACTTGTTTAGCAACAACCAAAGCGATAAATAACATGCATGTTGGAAATATACAGCCGTGTTTTAAGACTATATCCCTTTATGACATTCATGTGCCAGCAAACCAAATTGGTCAATAACACTTAGAGTGGCAAAGCAGTGATTATCACGCCATACAAAAAAAAATGAACAAATTTACCTCCTGCTGATTTCTTATATATGCCGTTCCGGTGGGATGTCGTCCAACGCACAGAGATGTGCTATGTTTAGCAGATGTGAGGTTTATAAAGTACAAAACATAGACGTTGGGGGAGAGGGAGAGAGAGTGTGCATTGAGTCGCTATTATATGCCATAATGAGAAAGTCTTGATTACAACTACCAATAATGTAATGACTGTAACCAATAGCCATAAGGGCAGGGGATCCGTGGCTACAGCTGGCGATTTATACATATAGTAATAGTGAATACGAAAACGTATCCTAAAATGTTACCATTTCGGAACAGAAGTTTACTTTTCCAACCACTGGAAGAGGCAGCTTTTGAAATATACAAATAAAGTTTATCCTCTGTTTTACTTCAAGTAGGGTTGCCACCCAGCCGGTAAAAAACAAATCGCCTTGAGGCCAATGTTAAGTCTATGGAGGCAATGGAATGGCCGGCAATGTGAAGTCTATGGAGGCAGTAGCATGGCCGGCATTGCTAAGTCAATGGAGGCAATAGTATGGCAGCCAATGTTAAGTCTTTGGAGGCAATAGCATGGCCGGCATTGCTAAGTCAATGGAGGCAATAGTATGACAGCCAATGTTAAGTCTTTGGAGGCAATAGCATGTCCGGCAATGTTAAGTCTATGGAGGCAATAGCATGGCTGGCATTGCTAAGTCTATGGAGGCAATAGCATGGCCAACAATCTTAAGTCTATGGAGGCAATAGCATGGCAGCCAATGTTAAGTCTATGGAGGCAATAGCATGTCCGGCAATGTTAAGTATATGGAGGCAATAGCATGGCCAACAATATTAAGTCTATGGAGGCAATAGCATGACCATGACATTAAAATAAATAAGCAACGTTCAAATATACATTAAAGAGCCATTCCGGCTATTATCTCATTACAGTACCATGCATTAAGGTATAAAACATTCAAAAGGATTAAAATATTTTTTGGGTAAGGCCAGTGATGGCTGACCTTGGCACTGCAGATGTTTGAGGGTGACTGAGAATATGTAGCTACCAAACATCTGCAGACTCAAAGTTAGCCATCCCCGGTGTGGGTCCATAAAACCGATTGTGCCGAAAAAAGGGGCCCCATAGCGAACTGAGTATCATCTGGTGCTAATTACCTCAAAATTCCTATAATAACTCTAAAGCTGCCCTACCGATCAATCTGTTAGTACATCTCTCTTCTGGGTTGGTTCAATCAACCTACGAAAGGAAACATTTTTGAGGGGCAATGGAAGTCCATGACTTTCTTTAATACTGAAAAATACTGAAAAATGTCCACTTATACTCTTGATTTGTAACAATACAAGATAACTGGCCAACCGCGCTACCTCCGGCTATACATCAACTAAAAGACTACAGCAGGAAAAGTCAGCATGAGCAGAGGACCTTTAAAAAAATATTCCCATATTGTATTATACAACCATGCACGTTATGGAGAGAGTCAAGCTGTCTTTGTCAGCCTGGTATTGTCTGCAGAGAGAGCGTGATTTACGGGCCTGAGCTATATTAAAACGCGGGTTGCTCATACTGAGTACATGGCTGGTACCTGCCGCGACTAGATGGCGATGAGTGCACATTATTTATCCATCTACTTAAAGCATGGGTACGGCATAATTCAAAAAGATACTTTGTGATTTTGCCATCAATGTGACCCATATAAAGAAGAAAAAGAAAAAAAAAGATCATATGGAAATTTTATTATACAGCCTTTCCCCTCAATAAAATACTATTAATTAGAAGAAATAGAGAGTTATTAATAACAAGATATGCACAATGGGGTGTTTTTTTTTTTTTTTTTATATAAACGCACAAAGATATTGGGAAGTTGGGGGGGAAAAAAGGGCAATTGCGTGTAACCCGTGTAACCCTGCCCTTTTTAAAAAAAAATCCTGACACTTTCAAGCATAAGTCAACTTTTCTCTTTGATTCGTTAAACAAACAATCACCCGTCAGATTACTCATGTCTGCAGTGGAAAAAGTTCAGTCTTTAGCTCATTTGTTTTCCATTTTTTTTAATAGTCTCCTCAGTCCCATCTAATAAACAAAAAGAAGAGAAAATATATGGTGTTCTCCGAGCCTCTCGTAACCCATGACGTCTCATTTATGAATGAAGGGTATTTTAATGGAACGAAGGAATGTCAAACAAAATACCTTCCCTGCAAATCCCTTACGCTCCCAGGATCCTGGCAACTGCTAATCTTAACTAATAATTACTAATTAAATTGTGATTATTTTTCTAATGTGGATTTAATTGCTAAAAAATTGCCACGTCCTGAAATTATCTCTAACACTCAAGGACAGGCAGATATTTACTTAGATTGCTGGGTCCTACGAGTGACATCATCATTAGCTAGGTTACGGCGTGTGTGCGAAGCGATTGTAGAGGAATGTTGCCTACCGTTCTCTGTTTCGTTAATCTCTTTGTTTGGAGACATAACCATAGCTGCCAACAGTTCTGGGGTTTGGCAGGACAGTCCCATTTTTGTTGTCATATTCCTGCTCCTCCAATCATTACTAGTAGACTCCAAGCAGATTCTCGTGTGTCTAGTATATATATATATATATATATATATATATATATATATATATATATATATATGTGTATATACTTTATTTGGAGTGAAGGGAACCCGTGTTTTTTGCGGCTATGCATCTTATCTTTGCATTCAGTGTTGTTTTTTTTGTTTGTTTTTTAGGCATTTTAGATGTTGTGGACTATATGTCCCATAAGGCTCCTACAGCCGTAATGTTTGCAAAGCATGAAGGTAAATGTAGTCCACAACATTTAGAGTGCCGAAGGTTGCTACCCCTACTATACATAGCTTAAAGATGTCTGCACTGGGCTCCAGATCCCCAGCACAGGATTCTTCCTGTACCAAGGTGGCTGGAGTGAACTCAAGTAACATGGTATGGTGTCACATGACTCGATCCCCCTTTTGACCCCCACCTGGTCCCACAATGTTGTCAAGCATGAACAGAATTATATCACTTATTGGGCATGATGTATTGGGTGTACGAGATGGCACCATAGTTCCCACTGCAGAAAAAGGATATGACATTTTCAAAAATGTAAAATATTGAGAGGTCGATGACAGACACAATGTCCAGTATCATGGTCACAGCTAGCCATTTTTTTTCTAGCCGTTGTGGTACTGAACTTGCCTTTTTACCCAGCTGGCCAAGTGTCTCCTTTCCACGAATAATTTATTTTCTTATTGTGGCATTTGTTTAAAAAAAAAAAAAAACAATTCTATTCTGGGGGAAAAAAAAAAAAAAAATAGGAGTGAAATATAGGCCTAGTGGGGGTCACAGGAACTGATTCTACCCCAGCACCCTAACCAGTCCTGTTTCACCACTATTTTCTCTCTTATTTTTGTTGGGGTAATCCAAAGTCCTGCTGAGATCAGCCATTGCGCTCTCTCGTTGGAAGCGTAAAGTCATTCATTTCGTCATCCGCAAAAATAACAATAGATTTGCGAGGCGTCCATGTTGTTCCTGTCCAAGCAGTTTATTACTTTGATATTATGCTAATCTCCAGACAGCGGGTCATTCACTCTGGAGCCTGGGTAATTTGTCTGTATATCTGTACGTGTATTGATTTACTGAAAGAGACAAGAACGGCTCGGGGGTAAAGTGTTCAATTTCTTCATCCATCAAAACTGGCTGATTTATTATGAATAAGAGCCTCGGTGACACATTTCTCCGGTACAAACGCTGGGTGTTGATTTGAGAATTTTTCATTATTGATGTTATTAATATTCGCCGAGCGTGTTCCACCTCCGTGTTTACATCTATCGTCGGGTTATTAGCATCAGTCCCGCTCGCAACAATCTGCAGATAAATTAACTCCCAACTTTGGAAGAGGAGAGGAAAAGCACTACGTAACGCCGGGATATAACCAAGCGCCATATTACGACAAAATAGGTGGTGTTTCAGGGGAAAAAAAGCGCTAAAATAGTAGTAGTAATCATGGAAACCAATGGAAAGTTATGACAGTTTGCTCCAAATTTAGCATTTTTATTTTTAAAAATAGCACCTGTTTTGCCTTTATAAATTTGGCCTCTAGCGTCTGGAAAAACAAATCGATTCGAAGGATGTTTTTAATCCTGATTGATAATTCTGGTGATTTTCCACCGTGTTTGGTACCTCCGGATACTAAAGGATGGAGACCTCCAGCCCCTAATTTAGAGGTGCTTGCCATGTTTCCTTAAAACGCGTCCCACAATCAGTCAGATCACTTTTACGGAGTATTTGGAGGTGTGTTATAGAGAGACAAAATCATAATTGTTGTCTTTTAATGGGGCCACTTCTGTGATATGAATGAGACACTGACTGAAAAGGAAGCCACCATCACAATCTATGGCAGGAGTGAGAGAGTGACTGTCTCTCTCCCTCATTGGTGTGCACGCACATCACTCACACTTCACACAGCCATTAGCAGGGGAGGAGATCATGATTTTCTCCTGCCCCCCTCCAAATCTACTGCTCCAGCATATATCAATCAGCATTGCCTGTCATGGAGAACTTCCATAAACAAATTGGGTTTGTTTTTGCTCCATATCAGCAATTTGATCAGGCAGAAGTGGCCTCCTGCATGACTAAAAGTTCTTAAGTAAGGATTTAGCCCATTCTTCCTAGAAACAGCAATGGTACAGTTCGTATTGTGTCTTACTCTTATGTAGTATTATACTGCTAAAATAAAAAACTTAAAACATGTTAAAACTGTTTGTTTTGGGGGTTTTTTAAGAAAAGTACAGGATTAAGCCATGTCTCAGGATTGAAAAGCTGACAGAGATGTATAGAGACTGGTGTTATTTCAGCCTCAGTGAGAAATACTCATACATTAAAGTCTCAGAAATGTGCACTGTGCATGTTGGCAGATTCCACAGATAGTGCTGGGATTAGAGCCATTATAGATTCAGTAAATTTATTTAAATAGACAAATTATATTAGAGAAATCAAACTCCAGTTTAAGGTGATTGAATCATTTAATAAAATGCTGGCTTCTCTATTTCTCATGGAAAACAAAGCTCGTTCAGTGCACCACTTAACAGTCGGCTAATTCACATCATCACTGAGATCAAACCAACATATTGCATTTGGAGATGATTATCCAGCAAGACCCTTCATGGCTGTGAGAGACACAGTGCTTATCCAGCAAGACCCTTCATGACTGTAAGAGCCACAGTGATTATCCAGCAGACCCTTCATGACTGTGAGAGCCACAGTGATTATCCAGCAGACCCTTCATGACTGTGAGAGCCACAGTGATTATCCAGCAATACTCTTCATGACTGTGAGAGCCACAGTGATTATCCAGCAGACCCTTCATGACTGTGAGAGCCACAGTGATTATCCAGCAGACCCTTCATGACTGTGAGAGCCACAGTGATTATCAAGCAAGACCCTTCATGACTGTGAGAGCCACAGTGATTATCCAGCAGACCCTTCATGGCTGTGAGAGCCACAGTGCTTATCAAGCAAGACCCTTCATGGCTTTGAGAGCCACAGTACTTATCCAGCAAGACACATCATGGCTTTGAGAGCCACAGTACTTATCCAGCAAGACACATCATGACTGTGAGAGCCACAGTGATTATCCAGCAAGACCCTTCATGACTGTGAGAGACACAGTGATTACCCAGCAAAACCCTTCATGACTGTGAGAGCCACAGTGATTACCCAGCAAAACTCTTCGTGACTGTGAGAGCTCCAGTGCTTATCCAGCAAAACACACCATGACTGTGAGAGCCACAGTGATTACCCAGCAAAACTCTTTGTGACTGTGAGAGCCACAGTGCTTAATCAGCAAGACCCTTCATGACTGTGAGAGCCACAGTGATTACCTAGCAAAACCCTTCATGACTGTGAGAGCCACAGTGATTACCCAGCAAAACCCTTCATGACTGTGAGAGCTCCAGTGCTTATCCAGCAAGACACGTCATGACTGTGAGAGCTCCAGTGCTTATCCAGCAAGACACGTCATGACTGTGAGAGCCACAGTGATTATCCAGCAAGACCCTTCATGACTGTGAGAGCCACAGTGATTTTCCAGCAAGACCCTTCATGACTGTGAGAGCCACAGTGCTTATCCAGCAAGAGCCACTCAGGTTTCAGACCAGGTTATGGAACTTTAACAGCATTAGTTGATTTTTGGGATGGGATGAAACATGTCCAATTCCAGGGGTGGGCAACCTTTGGAACGCCAGATGTTTTTGACTACATCTCCCAAGATGATCTTACAGATTTGCTGGCAAAGCATCAAGGGAGATACAGTTCACAACATGAGGCCAACACCACATGACTCTGAGACATCCAGAACTGGATTACTGCCAGCTTGCTCTCAACTCAACCCAATAGATTCCAGATCTCGACCATGAAGCCCCACCTCGCAAAGAAGGGTCAGCTCTTTAGCCTACCATAGGTAACACCTCCATTATCTACTGATATCATTTACAATAAGCTCTTACCAACACCTGAGCAGGGATAGGCAAAGTGTCCGTACAAGTACACCAGAGTCTGTGGCAAGGTTTGTGAAGGTTGCAAAGAACATCATTAAATAGTATGTGGCAAGCACCAGCAAATGTGCACTAATGCCGACCTCTGCAGCACAGATTGAGGGACCTGTGAAAACTACACTGAAAGCTCGATGGATGGTAGAAATGAAGACTAGATAAGAAGGTGCATGGAAACGGTAAACACGTCACTGCTCCAATCACGCCTGAACTACACAACAACGCCATTGTGAGGATGTCTGACTACTCTTCAATTAAAGCAAGCCAGGATAAGAAACATTTGATGAAGTATCCTTAAAACTGAGCAACCTATCCTGGCCACCAATGAAGCATCAATCCACTTTCGGGCTCCTTATAAGGGTACGCTGAGAGATTCTCCCTGACCTCAAATTATTTGGTTGCCGTAGAAACCTCCCAGGGCAGCCGAGAGCGCGTGTTCCCTCTCGATAGATGCTGTTTCTGATATTAAACAATATGAACTACTGGAGGGTAGAATTACTCCAGAAGACAAAATAAGTATGAAAAAAAAATATATAAAGGTTTATTTAAAAGTAATACAAAGCAGAAGGATTATCAGGTGTGTGGGAAGTCACACCTCACACTGCGTGTCTTTCCTCGAAGAGCATATAATGACAGAGAAGACTCCAGGAATTCGTTGATATGTTGCAAAATTGTTTAGCATGTACCAGAGTTAGTATAATCCAAAAATAGATTACTGCGCCTATATGTGGCGAGGTATGCAGCACCTAGGCACCGCTAGTGTCTCACTCCTAGCCAAACAGATACAATTTCTGGTGTGTATTAGTGTTGGTTGGAGCGCACCGGTCACGTTTTCTCTGTATTTGTACCAGAGTTAGTGTTGAGAGAGAGAGAGCGAAGCAGATGTGCTCTAACCCTAAATCCATCCCCAAATATTGCTAATAGGCCACGGATCTACAGAGAACTTCAGACAACGCAATGGAAGAATTCTAAGTGCGCCATCAAAGATTTACAGTTTCCGGATCTAAATAAATAAATAAATAAAATTGGTTTTATTTGTCCGAAACACATTCACTGTTCGGTTAATTGTTTTGTTTTTTTCTTGTTTTTTTTCTGCCTGTGATTTAAAATATTCCATTTCAATTATTTCATTGTGCATTCTTCAATATACAATTACTGTTAAAATTGGTTTCTTGCCCTTCCGTGCATGAAAATATAATCTTTGATTACATATTATATTATATATTTAATTATATATTATTATTTTAACTTGGAACATTAAAAAGGATTGCAGCAATTAGTGACCGAATGCATTCTATCAAGAGATAATTTACTCATGTTGGAGATGTCGCAGGGAATATGCTCCGAGAGCCTTGTTACCCAATGCAGAGTTATTTTTTGCAAAAAATATCATTCTTCAATATTGCTTTGTTAGCCTGGCCAGCTCCTTGTCTTGTAACAGAGTGCATTATATCCATTCTGTGAAGGCTCTCTTAGGTTTAATTGAGTAACGCACTGCGTGCATTAGAGCCGAGATGGGGCTTCTCTCACTTGCAGTATCCACTTCTCTTCGCCTGTAAGTTGAAGGTTTCCCTGTAGTTATTGGCTTTTGAACCAAAACATGGTCCTTATGTGTGTTTCCTGAGACTGCTCGGAGCTCGTTGACTGTAAGGCATCTCTTACAAGGCTGCTACGCCCCGCGGAGTGGACTCCACCAGATTCTAACCCAGGGTTTCTTCAAACGTCCACAAGAAAGCATAAGCCGGATCTACTCACATCTTTTAGTCATCAGGAGGGCAGGTGATCCAAGTCGTAGGTAAGACGAAGTAAATGAGCACTGGTAGAAAAGGTAAGTGCACTCCACTCTCCAGACGTGATAAATAAGAAAGTGCTTTATTAAGTGCATAAAAAACAGAGAGACGATCCAAGGACAAAACACTGGGGTAAGGGAAGGCCACCCTACGCGTTTCGCGTGTTACCACGCTTAATCATACTACAAATGTCTACATTCTGTATAGTGTATTTAATTCTGCCCTGTAGCGCCATGATTGCTAAGGGTTGGTGTGCACTATTGACCAGCACGGTGACTGGCAGAGCTCCAACACATGTCCCCGCTTAGCTCCCCGACGTCTGCACCCTCACAGCAAGTAGGGAGGATTCTAATAAGAATTGTGCTCCACAGAATGCTGACTGCCAAAGGCTAGGCCTCAGTGCGCTAAGAACACTTAGATACCCCTGATATCAACCTTATTTAGCACCCACAGCTCCTACAAACGCCTCATTTGACCCACAACAAATAATCTAGTATTATTTAACCCCTAGGGTACAGAGATCTTGCAGGGGAGAAGTTTCCCCTCCATAACTATCAATAAAACATAACAAAACATAACACAATACCTCTGTGCCAGCTTGACAAAACGGAGGGCAATTTGTAGACAGTGGGACCTGGGCAAAGTTGCCTAATGGATAAATCCACCTCGGTTAAAGGTCACGCTGACAGAAGAAATGGGGATTAAAACTCTGTACAGTCCTTTAGAGTTAAAGGCATGTAGTAATAAAAGACTCTACTCAACATGCAGTGTCTACTGAAAGGAAAATTAGCATTCTCTGTATTTTGTGTATCATACCGCAATGATGAAGTTCCAGATATAGAATTAAAAAAAATAAAAAATAAAAAAAAGAGAGAGAGGATAAAATTGTGAAGATGCGTTCATAGAGGGGGCCGGAATCTTTTATCTGCTACCAGGTCTCATCCAGCATTCTTGAAGGCAGAGTGACATCTAAAGGGGGTTTTAAAACAGTCGCAACAGAATGACAAAGTCAAGGGCATGTTAGATTTTTTTTCTTCTTTTTTTTTAAACTGATGAGCTCTCAGGTCTATTGAGCTTGTCTCCCTCTCACGTGAGCTTTGAAAAGAAGATCACATTCCAAATTTAATGATAGACCTCAGGGTGCCCTTAGGACAAATGTTATTTTTATCTGATACTCTGCGGATTCAGAGAGAGAGAGAGAAGATCATGATAGGTTCCTGGCCATGTCTAGAGTCATCTAAACACATGGACCCATGGAGCTGAGTTCCAGGTTCCTCCTGACTTTAGCACATGTTTAGGACATGTTCGAGGAGGGGGTTAAGTACTGATTTGATAATGAGAACGGAAGTCTCGGGTGAAATGTATGGGTCGGGTCCTCTTTCTAATCTTTGATACATTCAGGAATCGATAAAAGGCCCATTGAGTCCCAATATATTGCTCTCAGGGTGTGTAGTGAGGACTCGTTATTTCCCTTCTCTCCTCTAGACCTGTTCCCCTTCAAAAATCCTTTTTTATGATATGCTGTTGCTTAAACACTGTTTATAGTGCGAAAGTAGACAAAAAAAAACCCATTGATGATAAATAACTTATGCATTCTGTTAGCAGAAACAAACACACAAGCACATAACTAAAGAGCAAAGCGTGTTTTATACATGTCTATGGAGTCTCCTGTTTATGACATCAGCTGTGGCTTGATATGCAAATGAACTACTTTTCAATGGGAAATTCGCATGGCAAGCAACAGCGTGATGTCATAAGCAGGAGACACAAGGAACACATTGAAAATTATTTTTTTCTCTTAATTTAGGAATTTGTTTGCAATTTTGCGAACACAGTGTTTAGATGATTTTTTTATTCTATACAGTCGCAGTATAAGCAATGCTGACAAAGTTGGCATTAATATTGATGATTCTGCACACAATTGGCTGAATACGCATTCTAATTAACCTCATACAGATGTTCCAAATTAACTAATTACTCTCCCTGTACAGCTCATCCCACTGCCCTGTTAGTGTTCCTACTTTTCCATTATTAGCCCACTTCCAAAGAAATAGTATGATGCGAAGGGCCATTAAAGAAAAAAAATAATAAGGGCCACTGGATATGACATCACGTCATATCCGGTGACTGTATTTCCCTCCTCCGTGCAGGAGGGAAGACTGCACGGAGGAGACAACGGGGGATACGGAGCAGCCAGCAGGTGAGTACTGGGGAAGAGGGGAGGAGGGTGGTATATTACTGGGCACATTGCCTGTGGCATAACAATGGCAAAATAATACTGGCATATTACTGGGCAAATTGGCTGGGACATAATAATGCAGAATAATACTGGCATATTACTGGGCAAATTGGCTGGGACATAATAATGCAGAATAATACTGGCATAATACTGGGCAAATTGGCGGTGGCTTATTAGTGGCAAAATAGCACTGGCATATTACTGGGAATTATCTAGCTTATTAATGGCAAACTAATACTGGCTTATTAAAGGCAAAATAATACTGGCATATTATTGGGCAAGCTGGATGTGGCATATTCAGTGGACAAACAGTGGCATATATTAAACGGCAAACTGGCTGTTACATATGTTAATAACAACGTGAATGTGGTATGTTAATTGGTACCATACCGTGTATGACAACTGCTGTGGGTACTGTGTGGTGCTGTGTTAAGTCGTTTAGGTGCAATGTGGGTGCAGCGAAAGGGAATAAAAACAAGAAATGCAATTTTTCAATAACTATGGAGTTTGAGTGTGGCATAACTATGGAGCTCGAGTGTGGCATAACTATGGGGCTCTTGAGTGTTCCATAACTATGGGGCTCTTGAGTGTGGCATAACTATGGGGCTCTTCAGTGTGGCATAATTAAGGAGCTCTTGCATGTAGCATAATTAATGGGCCTCCTGTGTGTGGCATAATTTGTGGGACTCCTGTGTGTGTCATAATTTGTGAGCCTCCTGTGTGTGTCATAATTTGTGGGGGTCCTGTATGTGGCATAATTAATGGGGTTCCTGTATGTGGCATATTTTGTGGGGCTCCTGTATGTAACATAATTTGTGGGGCTCCTGTGTGTGACATAATTAATGGGACTCCTGTATGTGGCATAATTTGTGGGGCTCCTGTATGTAACATAATTTGTGGGGCTCCTGTGTGTGACATAATTAATGGGACTCCTGTATGTGGCATAATTTGTGGGGCTCCTGTATGTAACATAATTTGTGGGGCTCCTGTGTGTGACATAATTAATGGGACTCCTGTATGTGGCATAATTTGTGGGGCTCCTGTATGTAACATAATTTGTGGGGCTCCTGTGTGTGACATAATTAATGGGACTCCTGTATGTGGCATAATTTGTGGGGCTCCTGTATGTAACATAATTTGTGGGGCTCCTGTGTGTGACATAATTAATGGGACTCCTGTATGTGGCATAATTTGTGGGGCTCCTGTATGTAACATAATTTGTGGGGCTCCTGTGTGTGACATAATTAATGGGACTCCTGTATGTGGCATAATTTGTGGGGCTCCTATATGGCATATTTAATGGGCCATCTAACTGGTATTACTAAGGAATCTGTTTGGCATGGCATGGGAGGAAATCCAGGGCGGTGACACCATGAGTTACCGCACCAGGTGTGGTGACGCCTCTGCATTATACCGCTCACATTCACATATAATGTAAATCACTGTAAATGGAGGTCCTGAGGAAAAGGGAATTAAAAAGACTGTGTGATATACATTGACTGATATATGTATATATGATGCTTTCTACAGTAAAACAATTATATATATTTTTTTTACTTTTATTGTGTATGCTTTTTTTCTAAATACCCATAATTGCTGCCAGGTTATAAATGAATCTATATAGAATTGAACTGATTCTGTTATGGACGTAAAACAAATTCATTAGATTGCAAGCTCAATGGGCCAGTAAACAAGGCTGTTCCCATGGGGCCTCTAGAAATGGTGCAGTCACCATGGAAACCAGTGGAATGGTCCTGCAGTTTAGACCAGTCTTAGAACTTTGCACCACCATCTACTGGTTATAAATGACTTCCCACATCTTCGCATTTAGACTACATCTATATGTGTCTTCTAGACGTACATAGTTTAAACACAATGCTGTCTGCGTGCAGTGCAAATGTGGGCAGCATCCAAGCCAGGACAGACCCAACTTTTACTAGATAGCATCCTAAAAATACAGGACTGTCCCGGGAAATTCGGGAGCTATTGGTAACTATGACAGGTTCAAGGACCTGAGATGGTTGTGCAGGTGCTTGGCCTGGTAAACTTGTTGACCCATTATTCAACCACTCTATTTGAAACCATACAACTTACCACTTGTGCTTTCATATTGGGGGGGACGACTTAGTATCTCTTTAACACTTAGCAGATTTGCATTGCAGAAGAGGAGAAACAGATCAAAAATAATACATTTCAGCGTGACCCAGACCAAAGATTTTCTCTTTCGCTTCGTTTTCTTTCTTTCTTTTTTTTTTTAGAAGCCTGAAAACTGTGTGGTATCCTCTCCGCAAATCTCGGCGGTGTTGGGTTTTGTGGGAGAAGTTCCATACTGCATTAATTAGATGTGATTGCTTACTAATTGCTACATACATTGCAGCATGTGATGCCTGATCCGGGAAGGTATAGATTAAGTCCCGTGAGCTTGTGGATGCTGGATAAAGCAAAACTCGCCGGATTGATAGTGGTGGGACATGGGTCACCCTTCTCCCCGGAGACTGAGTTCTAAAAATCGTCAAGAAAAGGATACACAATCTTTTAAAATAATTTCTATATTAGTTCACTACCGCCATCTGATGGACGAAATGTTCAATTACAAAAATGAATTCCTCTTTCTCTGCCAGTATCACACTGAGTACCTCTACTCCAGGAATAACCCAAGCACCCCATTTTCACTAGTCTGTCCCAAGTGCCATAGTCGCAAGACTTAGGGATTTTTTCCTAAATCTCTTTAACTTTTAGTACATATTTCAGAATGCGGAACACTGACTATCTGATTCTGGTACAGTTACCAAAAATCCTGAATTTGACGGGACAGTCACGTTTTTGTGGTCCTGTACTGATACAAAGACCACCGGAAAATACTGTGGCATAGAGTTTAAACTGTGTCTGTATATTATTGGACTCTGTATGGGAGTTTGCTTTAAACCTTTGCACACACAAGGGATTGCGCTGATTTTAGATGCAATTTCTATTTGCGCTAGAGTCATCTGTCCCGCCATTGACACTTAAACCCTGGTATTTTTGCTCTGCCCCTGCCGCAGGTACATTGCCAGGTATGTGTTAGACCACAAACGTACAGACCATGTACCTTTAATGGATTGTTATAATTATTTGCATAGACCATGGTCAGGGCCTGATTTAGTTTTTTGGGTAAGTGTAACCAGGTTATAGCATCATTTTTTTAAAAATTCCACACACACCTGTCAGAATGCAAACGCACAACAGTTTATTCAGCCTCCAGCCCCCTTAAGCCGTGATATAGCCTTGCCATGCATGCTCGGATTCCCCCACACCCGTAAAGGGTAATTTAATGGCACGTGTACCATTTATTTGCTCTCTATAGTATTTGCATTGCTACTACTGTATTTCATGAGTGCTGAGAGGTTTTAATATTTATTATTGGTGAAAAGGATCCATTATCCAAATTTCTTCTGGTTCCAAGCATTTTGGATGAGGGATACTCAATGGGGCTTGATCTTTACCCTCATTAGACAATGCCCTTTTAGCGTGGAGTGAGGGGGGCAGTTCATATTTAGGGTGTAGAAAAGCCAGTCCTCTGAGCTGCAGCACTGAGTGCAGTACAGGCAGCAGTTAATGCTGGCTCTCACAGAGTGTGACATTGAAAAAGTCAAGGTTATTTGTTACACAGATGGAATTTAATTCTGCCTTTTGCGAGAAATGAGCTAAAATAATTCTGTTTTTTTTTTCTCTCTCTCTTTTGATAAGAAAATTAAAATGCGATTTGTAGTTTGAAATGTAAAGTGGACTCTGCAGATCTTGCCTGAATAATTGATGACATTTTGTGGCATCTGTTAAGGTGGTTACACAGTATACAGTCAGGTAAGTATAATATTATATTGATGTATCTGATGGTTGATGGGAACTTTTGTTTTCGCTCAGTTTTCTCCCTCATTAGCAATGCTCTAGAACCAGTTAATCTATTGCATGGAAAATGACAGAGCTTGTAATGCAGCCATCTGGACCACCCAGACAGTCTGTCCCCCACCGCTGCACCTCACTTACGGCCTAGTCATTTATTATAGTCAGGGTGGGTTGTATTGCCCAGGGGCTTTCAAATCATGTAATGTGGAAAGCCATTCTCCATATCCTTTCTATTAAGACCTCCTCACAGGCTTCGGAGCAGCATCCGTAATCTTTGCTGAGTGTCTATTAATGGGCGCCGTCACTTAAATATGGTGTGTAATGTAGAGAAAAATTGTCTATATATTGTGTTAGCAGAATTGCAAGCAAGTGCACGAATTAAAGGGACAGTATCACCTGAATATTGTTTTTACTGTGCATGTAGAGCATGAAAAATGATTGAAAATGATCTATACATTGTATTGGCAAAACTGCAAGCACATGTCTAAATTAGGAGAAAAATGTGCTTTAAATGTGTCTGTGGAGTCTGCTGCTTATGACATCACCTGTGACCTGATATGCAAATTACACATTTGAAAAGCAGTTCATCTGCATACCACAGGTGATGTCATAAGCAGCAGACTCCACAGACACATTTTAAACACATTTTTCTCCTAATTTAGGCATTTGCTGCAGTTTTGCTAATACAATGTATAGATCATTTTCAATCATTTCTCACGCTCTACGTGCACAGTAAAAAGAATGTTTAGGGGATACTGTCCCTTTAAGAGAAAAATATGATTTAAATGTCTGCTATTTATGACATCACCTTGCAGATTGATATGCAAATGAACACATTTCCCATGTAAAGCAGTTCCTTTGCACGGTGATGTCAGAAACAGGAGACCCCCACAGATACTTTTGAAACAAAGACATTTCTTTCGTGTCAATCATACATCTGCTACAGTCTTGTTAAAACATTTGTATTCTCTACATGTATAGGAGCAATGTTTAGATGACTCAGTTCCCTTTAAGCTTTTTCTGTTCCTGGCTTAATAGAAAGATATCAGATCTGTGGCTGAATCTCTCTCTACTGCTCTGAAAAATAAGATTACATAGAAAATTACCTGCTGGATTCCACTGACTGGGAAATGTTTATTTATGTTATAATTATGGTTGAATTGTTGTATTGCAGTCTATGGGGTAACATTTAAATTGAGCTAAAAGCTTATCCCAGGTAACAGGTTGCACCCCTGTGTGTGCTTACATTAACCCAGACAACACACCTCATTGCAGAAATGAATTATTAATCCTATATTCATAGTGTGCAGATGTTATACTCGGGGATGGAGCTGTTGGGATGGGTTTCCTGTTTGTATTTGTCGATTGTTGGTACCAAAGTGATGCTGATTATTACTGGGGAGAACACGGTCTGGTCATATTGTTTATCCCCTGTTATTTTGGGATTAAAGTCAGAATATAAAGATGCACGGGCTCTCGGTTATTAAATCTAGCCGCTGGTGTGGTGAAATATGTTTCAGTAAGAGACGGAGGGTTTAGGGGAGTCATATGGGCCCAACCCCCCCAACGCCCCTTTCCCCTGGGCAAGGTAAGGGTGGAGCCATCAGGAAGCCGGGTCACCCAAAGATATGTAACCCCACGAGAGTCATCTCCACCCTGTTCATAATATAAGCTTTAACATAAGGCGATGACCCAAAGAACTTACCCCATGTAGGTCACCGGCAGCACACAGGTTACAGGCAGTGGTGTATCTTGGTTTTGTGCTGCCCTAAGCAGACAAAATTTGGGCACCCCTCCACCTACTTTGCACACCCACGACATGCCCCATCACCCCATTACATGCCCCATCACCCACATTGCACACATATTAAATGCCCCATCATACACATTGCGCCCACAATAAATGCCCCATCACCCCTGTTACATGCCCCCATCACACCATTACACGCCCCTATCACCCCAGCCATCATCTTTTTTTTAAAGGGACAGCTTTATTTTATTTTTATTTTTTTGCCGCCCCTGAGAGAGACAAGGTAAGTGCCGCTCTGGGGACTTGTTTGCCTTGTGATTAATACAGTGCTGGTTACCGGCAGAGCACAGCATGACCAGATTACCGGGCAGAGCACACAGTGCACAAGTCGCTAGTGGAGCACACATGTCACCGGTGGAGATCAGCATTGTACAGTTCTACATTGGCAGACTGGAGTGGGCAGCAGCAGAGCCAGTGCTACCATAATTAGTGGTACATCCTCCTTCACTGCTTTGCTCTGCTTGCATAGACATCTGGGCTGCCCCCATTAGGTTACTGTGGAGTAACATGGTGCTGTACATAGGTATGTGGTGCAGTATGGTGCAGTGGAATGGGATGCAGGGGAAATCTAGTACTTTTGTACGATATGGTGGAGCAATCGGGAGTAGTGGAAAGGTTATGAGGAGAAGGGGTGCAACCTGGAGAGAAATGGGTGCATAATTAGGATTGGTGGGTGCATGAGTTTGGTCAGGCCTAAAAAAGCACAAAACCCAAATATGCCCCTAGTGGAGACACGTTAGAGGTATATCCTGTTGGTTGGCACTCTCCCTTCTGAATGCGCAGGGCCCTACTCTCTACTTCCGCAGAGTTGGTTCATGGAGCTTTGGGTAGAGGAAGAAGAAGAGATGTGTGAAATCTGAGAACGTCTTTCATTGCATAACACTAAACAGGTATCGGAAAGTCATGGGAGTGAAGCAGATCAGTTGCCAACACACTTGGGTTTGAAAATGGGGGTGGGATCACAAACTCATCGAGAACGGACAGCACTACAATAGCCTGTCTTATAGGATGGTACCTACTCGGGAGGGCATCTCCATTTTTTTGCTTGCTTACTCTATTACAGAGGAACCACTCCATTAGTATATCAGTCTAATCCCACCCATAAGGGCAATCCAGACCAAAAATTCTGCACGAGGAACACAGCAAACCACAGATGTACGTTTCGGCCTACAATGGCCTTGTCAGTGTGGTATGGCTGGTGATCCTCTAAGTGCAGCAATCCAGGGACCCACGGACGTGGGCATACCCGGTTACTTATGTTGAGAAAAGGGGAGTTGGAGCACAAACTTACTGAGAACGGACAGCACTGTAATAGCCTGTCTTATAGGATGGTACCTACTCTGGAGGGAACTCCATTTTTACAGTATTACAGAGGAAACCACCCCATTAGCATATCAGACTAATCCCACCCATAAGGGCAGTCCAGACGCGAAATGAATGGCTAGTCTCCTCTGCACGAGGAACACAGCAAACCACAGATGTACGTTTCAGCCTGCATTGGCCTCATCAGTCCTGGGTTTGCCAGGAGAGTCCCATAAGATGGGGTCCTGTCCCGTCAATTTCAGATCTTGTCAGGTATTTCCGCTGCCTATGCACAGTGCTTTTCCTAGCACAGAAACAGCAATGCCTTTGGACTATGTATATCCAGATGAAGAACTGAACTCCAGACACCCAGTACCTGTAGTAGAAATTATGGAGCTTATTCTTCCAGGGTCCCACAATGTCAGGCATAGTCATGTGACTCCATTCCCAGCACATCCTGGTACCCACTCCCAGGGTGTTAGCAGGTTTGCAAACAATTGACCCTAAAACTCAAAATCCAGTGCTGCACCTTTAAAAGTCCTGATGGGAAATTCTTATAGACCTCACAGTCACCTTAAAGAATTTAATCAGCTCTGGATTTTTTTATTGACAGATGAGATTTTTCATTCAGGGAGGCCTCAGTGCTAGCAAAACTAATAAACATCACCAACAGCTCGGGAATCCAGCTTTTTAATACAACATTTATCCTCTGGCCTGCAAATCAGATGACAAATATTACAAACCTCTCCCGATATTGCTGGGTCAGCATCTTCTTATATAACCTCCCCCTGAAGGCCTTGGTGAAAGGGTAACATACATGTCAGTATGAGAAGCGAGGGGAATAGTTCACATGTAATCTACATCTGTTTCTTGTTTGTTTGTGTCTGCACAATAGATGGTATTTCAGGGTTTAGCCAAAGACGGCTTCTTTAAAGCAATCGCTGCTTTAAGTCCTGGAACGAGCAGGGAATTTCTCCATTTTTTGGGCCCAGGGTTTGGGAAATATCAGTTTGTCTATTAAATTTTCTTGCTTGCAGATCTTTGCAGTGTTACATTTTAAAATCCAGATATCTATTTTTTATTTCTGCACGCCGCCATCTAGTGGTCTGTAACATATACTGCATGGCTGTACCTGCCAACATCCTATAACCTCACTCCAGGAGATGGGGGGTGGGGCCAAAAGGGGAGCGGTTGCTAGCTGTGTGGCGTAGTTATGTGGCCATGTGTCGCGGACATGGGTTGGGACAAGACCCAAAGAGATGGCAGGCTCTCAATCCACCACAAAGTGCCTGACCTCTCAGTCCATGCCTTTCAACCGCTTGAACAGCAACAGGAATGGAACTGACATGGCTGACCTGGGAACAACGGTGAGAATGGGGCACATGAGGATGGAGGTGGTGAGAAGAAAAGGGCGAAGAAAGGCTCACTAATATGATATTTACACACTGCCATCTCTTTGTGTACACATCCAGAATAAGAGGTACACACTCAAAATTCCTACGTAACTATATATGTTGAATGTTATGGAATTCAAATTGCAATATTATGAGACTGATCTATTTTTTGGCGCCTGCCCAAACTGTAATGATACCTCTCCTACCCTGTTTTGGGGACCTCAGGTTGGATACACCGATGCCTCCATAGTTCTGCTACTTGAGTGAAGTGATCCCAGCCACCCAATGTAAGGGTCTACTTAATATGCGCCTCTTTGTCCCCAATCAGATTTCACAAATCGCAGAAGTGCGGCACCCAGTATCCCTGAATTCGGGTTTGAATCAGCAGTTTGGGCAGCGCGGAAACCCAACCATCAGAGTCATCTGGATTGGGGACATTATCGCCATGCAAATCATAGATTTTCGGCTACCCAATGTACGCCAATCGCGTCCGTACACGCTCCGTGGAAGATAGCGGAATTTCATGTGCTTCAATTCTCCAAATAAAAGCTGGAGAACTGGAATTAAAATGATTAAAAATGTAAAAAAAAATTGCAATAACCAAAGCCCTCCCGACATTAGTCTCTATCGTCCCTATAGCCGTCTATATGAAGGATAGAGGCTACCAGGCTACCGAAGGTTGAGCTGGGTAAATAACACTGAATAGTATACCATGTCTATGTCGGGTCTAGGACACTTCATCGCCGCGGCTTCATCGCTGACAGTTCAGCGCGGCAGTTAGAACGCTGAACTGTCAGCAATGAAGAATAACGCGGCCGTTTCATCGCGGACGCGGCTATGTAAGAGCTGACAGTTCAGCACTGAACTGTCAGCTCTTACAGATGTAAAAGTAAAACGAAAATAACCCCCCCTAATAAATGATTCCCAAACCCCAATACTAAAATTAACCCCAATATTAAAAATTAACCCCCTAAACCCTAATACTAACCCTAATACTAACACACCCTAAAAATTAACCCCTAAACCCTAATACTAACCCTAATACTAACACCCCATAAAAATTAACCCCCTAAACCCTAATACTAACCCTAATACTAACACCCGACCCCTAATATTAACCCCCAAACCCTAATACTAAAATTAACCCCCTAAACCCTAATACTAAAATTAACCCCGAACCCTAATACTAAAATTAACCCCCTAAACCCTAATGCTAACCCCCTAAACCCTAATTCTAACCACCCTTACTAAAATAAACTAAAATAGCTAAAATACTTACCTTTAGCCATGAAATGTCCCGCGATGAAATCTCCAGCGACGAGCTGTCTTGCGGTGCAGAGTCGGCTGTGAAGCGGCTGCGCGGAAGCAGCCGCGATGAAGTGTCCCATCCCCGTCTATGTCTGGAATTGGTTTTCCTGCATCTTTAGAGCCCGATGTGCTATGAAGAATCCCTCACTACTAAGCAGAATGACATCTGAACATTATATTTGAGCTGTGTTATTTCAGGTAGAGTTTATCTTACCTCGTATTTTAGTATGCCAGATGAAAGCTTGTTTATTTACCCCTCCTATGACAGGCACCTGTTGATTACACTGCCAAAGGGGGGAAAAGGCAGTGAATCCAGAGTAAATTAAACTCAAAGGCACGGCGAGGAAAATTAAAAAATTTCTATCTCCAATTAAGGAATAGCTACCTAAAACTGTAGACTGTTGGCACATCGAAAGAATTGAAAATCTATTTTATTATGCAAACATTGTGACAAAAGCAGAAATTGTCATGCAACACTATAAAGTATTATAAACAGCTGGTGAGAATTTCCCAAAGACTGCGGAGGAAATTGTCACCAAGCCTGTAATTAACTCCTTGGCTTTCACAGCCTGCCATTGTGTAAAACCGCGTTTCTCTTCCAAAATGAAGAAGAAGAAAAAAATCATTGTATGAAATTTGTGTCAACTTGTTCACTGAAGTCAAATTCAAAGGGAATCATCAAATTATTTCTCAAGCGCTATGAGGTCTCGCGGCATCCAGAGATGGATGGTAGACGCACACAATCGGACTGATGTCATGACAACATGGCTAGCGATAGCTACGGGAACAAAACTCTGTCACTTGAGCCATCAGTGTGGCCATTGTTCATAGTTCTAAGTGTAAGCACTGAGAGTTCTAAAAATATACCCACAGTTCTAGACTTCTACGGCCATTTTTCCAGATTAACAATACAATACACAGTCCTGTATTCGCGTGGCCGCAGCTTTGGCTTTACATGATCACAGTACTGGAATGTTTTTGCTACCAATCCCTATGTGTGGCCGTTCTAGATCATTCGTTTTCCACGCGCAGTGTTCTAGATTTACATGGCCACTGTTCCAGATTTACGTGCCAGTGTCCTAGATTTAAAATGGCCACAATTCTGGATTTGTATGGCCACAGTTCTGGATTCATGTGCCCAGAGTTCTGGCATATTTTTTTCCCCCTAGCTCTACGTGAGATATTCTTGTATTTTTTTTTGTTGATTGTCACAAGCAGTGTTCTAGATTTACACAAGCGCAGCTCTAGTATTGCACACGCACACTCCTAGCTTTAATACAGTATATAGAAATTGTCCATTGAAATTGCTAGCAGTATCCTTAGTTTTACTCGATGCAGTCTAGTTTAGCTATAGGTAAAACATCAGTGCTGTTCTTTCTCAGTGGTAGAAGATCGTAACACAGTATCTAAGACATGCCCAGCGCACACAAACACTCAAAGCAGCAGTTCTATCACCTTTTTATTGTACACCCAAAGCGGATCCTGCACATGTTTGTTTTTTTCAGTTTGGCTCGGAGGATACAATAAAATGGTGATTTCACCGCAGCATTAATCTTTGTGTGCGCTGGGTATTTATTGAATAACTTGTTACAGTTCTAGCTTTCTACATCCCGAGCCCCAGGTTTACACATTGACAATTATACTTACCCTGCCTTCCAACCATTCTGATATGGCAACCATGTCCCGCTGGATACTTTCCCAGCTTTTTCTGGGACACCAAAAAAAAAAAAAAAGGAAAAAAAATGTTGTGTAACCACATAGGGGAACGGGCTCGTGCATGCAGGATTTTGAGGGACTTTTTCAGACCTTAAAGAGACAATCTAGTCCCCAAACTCACTTTAGTGCAAGATGTAGATTACTGCTTGAATAGTGCACAGGCTTTTTCCCTAGTATGATTTGATGCAGCCATTCTGTATAAATCACATTTTTAATATTTGACTTAAGCCCTCGCTCAGTGATTATTCTGAATGTTCACTGCAGGTGCAGCAGCACTGATTATATAGGATATAAAGTTTGGTTTCATTTAGTCACTTCCTGTGCTCCTCGAAATGAATACATTGTGTGGACGATAAGTGACCTTGCCCTTGTACTCAGTAGGATCTCTTAACAGTGCAACTTATTGTCTGATGACATCACTTGAGAGACAGGATATCCCATTCAATTGAATGAAATTATTCTCATTGGTTTCTGCAGTAAAAAAAAAAAAAAATGTAAAACATGCATTGTAAAGTACTTTGAAAGCACATTAATATGCATTAATATTTGGAAGATTCCTTTCAGGAATTAAACAGACCTTTAAATTCTAATGGACACTGCCTCGTATTCCGAATCAAGCCTTCACAAATTTGGGATATTCGTTAGTTCTATTTTGAACTTTACACATTCATAATTCTACTTTTACCAACACCAGATTTTAAACTGATCGGTCCTTCAGACCATGCTAGCTTCAGCAGTCTATAACAAGAGAATAGTCATTGAGATATTTGAAAATCCCAAAGGACGAGGGAGAACATTTGGCAGCAGGTGGGTATGAAGGATTCCTGCAGTTGCCAAAATTCCAGAAAGACATAAGCAATATACATTGTATCCTTCTGTTTCCCACACTTCAACATGGAGATTGATTGGGTGAATGTCCAGAAAAAGTCTACAAAAAACATGAACACTGGATCAAAGAGATGCCAACACGAACAGATGTGATCAGAGCACATCTGCCCACCTGGGAGCACCATCTCTGACTTTACAAATCCTACCCATTGCGTTTTCAGCCAATGAATAAGATGAACATCCCATAAATCCAGAGCAGATCAATTCACGTGGCTTTCTATTGCGGGGGATGCTGTGCTCCACCATGCACCCCACCTCCAGGGTCCCCGGCCGATCGCTTTAAAAAACAGAAAGCAAAATCAGGAAAATTCAGCACATCAAATGGTTTCAAATCTGGACCCATTTAAATGAAAGAAGTGGGTATATTTCTGGATTCGTGCAACTGTTACCATGAAATACAGGGTATATAAACAGAGAGCTGGAAACACTCGGATCAAGTGGGAATGTAGCCCCCAGACAAGGTCGGGGAGGGGCAATCATGACAGGGTGCTGAGGGGATATGTTCGGCCTATAGTGGGAGTTAGTGGGAGGAGTTGGCAGTGTATAAAAGCTAGGAACAGGAAGTGTGGGGGCCATTTTAGGAAAAGTTTTTCCCCCTATCTGTTGTCCCACCCACCCTCCCTAATTTTTTATGGTTAATGAGCCTTTATTTATTTATTTATTTATTTACATGTCACAGCGTTGGTGGAAGCTTGCAGGGTATCCAGGAGGGTTAATGGAAGAATGGATAGGGGAGAGTCAATCGGGACTCTGGTGGGAGGTTCGAGGGGAAAGTGGTACCTCGAACCTCAGGTATTGGGGGCATTGGGATATGCCCAGAACATGGACTTATTCGGCAGCCGCCTGGATACTCTTGCAAGCTTGGTTGGTTTTCTGTTTATGGATTGTTTATGTTTATGTTTAGTCATTGTATAATTATGGATATATATGTGGAAGGTATATATGATTGGAATGCAATGACTATTTAAATAAAGTGCTGTGGCCTTTGTTTTACCCCACATTTTGGTTTAAGTTTAGTTATTTCTAGGCAAATACATATCCCCAATATAGAAGCTACCATGTCATGCTACAGCCTTAGAGAATAGCGAGAGATGGATAAAGGTCATTTCTGGGGCAAAGTTCTAAAAGTGATGTAATCAGCAGGAACATTCCATTGGTTGCCATGGCGACTGGACCACATTTAGACCCTGGCTCCACTGACCTTTACATCTTGTGGTTAAATACATAAAGGGAATCAACACAGTAAAGGAAGAGAGTATATTTAAAAGAAAAAGAAAGAAAAACTACCACAACTAGAGGACATAGTCTTACATTAGAGGGGCAACGATTTAACTGTAATAAGAAATATTACTTTACTGAGAGGGTAGTGGATATATGGAATAGCCTTCCATTAGAAGTGGTAGAGGTAAACACAGTGAAGGAGTTTAAGCATGCGTGGGATACGTAAAAGGCTATCCTAGATATAAGATAAGGCCAGGGACTAATGAAAGTATTACTTTACTGAGAGGGTAGTGGATATATGGAATAGCCTTCCATTAGAAGTGGTAGAGGTAAACACAGTGAAGGAGTTTAAGCATGCGTGGGATAGGTATAAGGCTATCCTAGATATAAGATAAGGCCAGGGACTAATGAAAGTACTACTTTACTGAGAGGGTAGTGGATGTATGGAATAGCCTTCCAGCGGAAGTGGTAGAGGTTAACACAGTGAAGGAGTTTAAGCATGCGTGGGATAGGCACAAGGCTATCCTAGATATAAGATAGGGAACTGGGGACTAATAAAAGTATTTCGAAAATTGGGCAGACTAGATGGACCGAATGGTTCTTATCTGCCAGTGACACATTCTATATTTCTTTGTTTTTTTTAATGCTGCTTTGATTCAGTAATGTTAACCCAATCTTGCCTGGAAATGAATTGTCCCAGTGGAAAGGGCTATTGGTGGTGGTGCAGATACTCAGAATGCCATTTGGTAGTGTTAATGTCAGCCCTGGGATTGATTTTTATATGCATTGATCTCTATTCTGAATTAATGTATCTAAGTAAAAATGGTGTAATCCTCAAATAAATAACCTAAAGATAAAATCATATTATTTGATTTGTTTACCTGATACCACAGAACAAATGAAAGAGACACTGAGACACAGAATAATCACTTTGTAGCTGGATTGATGAGATATGCAAATAAAATATGACATCACACACATTGGATCCTTCCCCTCCCCCACTTCCCTCGCCCCCCCTCTCCACCTCTCCCCCTCCCAAGCCCCCCGGGGGTGTAATCCATGTGGAAAATGTTAAACAATCCAAGTCGTCCAGCTTGGGTTCAAATTAATAAAACAAAAAGTTACTAGTCACGTGATGTAAAAGTTTTTAAAAAATCACAATTCCCGTAACAATAGCCTCCGTATAATTGTTTACAGACAGATGAAACGAATCTCTGCCCCCGCTCTCTTGACAGAATTATTATAGTTAAAACCAGCCATAAAGTGTTTAACTGGTTAGGTGTACTCATCTGCCCGTACGGGAGAAATCTGTCGCCTGGCTGGGAGGAGATACTTGGCAAATATTAACAGCGGCGGAAGCTCTCACTTCGGAAAAAGGAGGCTCAATAAAAAAAAAAAAAAACAGCATGTTTTCCAATCTGGTCTTTTAAAATATCCATTATAGAGAGAGCTTTAGGGATTAAGGGGATTAGATTCTCTGACACATCTGTCCGGTTTGCTGAAATCTCTATGGCAGTTCTATAGGCAGAGGCCCAGTTCTATTACAATCCGAACACACATTAGCAATAACAAACAGGTTCCTTATCTCATCAGAAATTAAGGCAGGCCCCATATGGATTTTTTTATTTTTTTTATTTACAGATCTTTTATTACTCATAATCCTTTTAATGCCATGTTTGAACCAGATTCACAGTGCAGCATGACAAACACAAAGAAGGACAGTCGTGTGTATGTGTTAGCCCCCTAGCCATCTTTTCCGCTTCTTGTAACTTTTCAAGAACTCTTTTTTGCAGCGCTGTAACTACTTTTGTATTTGTTTTGCAAACTATGCATCTTAAAGAGCCACTAAACTTTAATTAGAAGCTAAAGGATGTATCATTTGATACTGAGGTGTTCATGCTGGTCCAACTTTTGGACTTGTCAACTGTTGAGCCGTCAGCGTTCGAGGAGGCTATCATCTGTGGATGTCAGCAGGGGTTGTTACTTTTAATGACCCCACCGTAAACAAGAGACCCTTGTTATTAGTAGATCTGTTTAGCATCCGCTTTACAGTTAGCATTTAAAAACTCAGTGTCTATTCACTAAAAGGTGAGTTGCAGGTGAGATGAGATGTCACTGACATACCTGTACATCGTGCAGAAGAACATAGTTGGTCCTGCATAATGCAATGGTAGAAAATGTGACTCTTGCATTATCCATGGTCAGCTAAACTCTTCCAGCAGGAGATAGCCTCCAAGTTTGGCCCTGTGCAAAGTGGCTCTCACAGCAAAAACGTGATGGTCAGTCGCATGATCACCCTGTGCGCCCCTGACTAAAATAGTACAAAATCTGAGGCGAGAGGAGAGAGCATGGAACTTCTGAAGTACATGCATTACAGGGTCTACTCAATAAAGACAGACTAGCAGAGAATTGAGATGTGAATTTCAAACTTAAGGCCAAAGGAACAGAGTTAAAAATAAATTTCTCATTCAGATCCATTGAAGAATTTCTCCAACTCGGCTACTTTGGCCTACAGCTTGAAAGTCCCATCTCACATCCCTGAAATGATCTCTATATTGAGCCTTAGGTGTGTTCCCTCAAAGGTAGGAGTGTGCAAATTCCGAAAATGTGCATACGGCGCCAACGAGGACTCCACATTCCAGTATCAAAAATATACTTATCATACCTCAACAAAAAATGCAGGGTGGGGGCAGGGTACAGACAGTATAATCAGGCTTACCACCTTACGTGTTTCACTCTCTATTAGTAAGCTCTACCAGAGCGCGAAACGCGTAAGGTGGAGAGCCTAAATATGCTGCAATGTTTTGGAAGTGGATTGTGAAGACTGAGTATCCTTTGTGAGTGATCTCCAGAGGAGCAATACCTTTATCAAGCTGCATCTGATTAAAGTATGAGTGCCAGCACTTACTCTCCTTTGTGGCACGGGCAGAAGGGGGGGCTCTCTTTTTTGCGGAATGTACAAATGTTTAAAGCATCTTTGAAACATAGAATGTGTCGGCAGATATGAACCATTTGGGCCCATAGTCTTTACAGTGCATGGAATGTATTATATTGTTATTAGCGTTACTAAACCCAACTTGGGAGTACATGTGTCCAGGAGTGATAATCCTGGGGTGAAGTCCCAAATTATTATTACCTTGCCTATTTACCCATGAAGATTGTGCCTAAACAAGGGGAAATGTGAAGGTTGATCTCAGCGGTTGCCCCCAACAACAGAGACCCCCAACGAGATTAAAGTAGACTGTGTTGTTACTAATTAACAGGATTATCAGGTGGGGTGGCTTTACCCTGAAAGACGGGATTAACCAAGGGGAACAGTGGTGTCTGCAGATTTTGTAGTTTAGCACTCTAGAGTTACACACCTTGTCCCTCATGCTATTTTTTTTTTTAATTCTGCGAGAGAACCAATGTTTTCTGGTGAAATCCCTGTTTCCCTGTAGGGTGGCTGAGAAGTAGCCCTTGTTCCATGAAAATCATTATATACCAGTGCTAGATTATAGTGCAGCCCACGGCACCGACGGTTAAATTCATGGTTTATTTATAATACCTCAGGTATTATAGTGGGGGGGTATAGGAGTTACAGAGAGGGAACTAGTCCGCACTGTAAGTGCATTGATCTGTTTACAATAAATGAACGTTGCCATGATGGATTGTTGTCAAGGTAATATAGTCTTAACCATTTCACATCTTAAGGGAGGTGTGATTAGCTTTAGGCCTCTCTCAGTGTGCAAACTGTTACTGACGGAATGCTTGATCAGACCCAGGGATACAAATCCATTTTATTAAGTAAAATGAGAAAAAATTTCAAAAGCAAGAATGGAAAGTAGGGAGTGCAATTCAAATTCACAATGCAGCCTGGCTCTCTAAATTATCACACAATGAGGCCTGGCTCTCTAAATTATAACACAATGCAGCCTGGCTCTCTAAAATATCAAACAATGCGGCCAGGCTCTCTAAATTATCACACAATGCAGCTTGGCTTTCTAAAATATCAAACAATGCGGCCTGGCTCTCTAAATTATAACACAATGCGGCCTGGCTCTCTAAATTATCACACAATGCAGCCTGGGTCTCTAAATTATAACACAATGCGGCCTGGGTCTCTAAAATATCAAACAATGCGGCCTGGCTCTCTAAAATATCAAACAATGCGGCCTGGCTCTCTAAATTATCACACAATGCAGCCTGGCTCTCTAAATTATCACACAATGCGGCCTGGCTCTCTAAAATATCAAACAATGCGGCCTGGCTCTCTAAATTATAACACAATGTGGCCTGGCTCTCTAAATTATCACACAATGCAGCCTGGCTCTCTAAATTATCACACAATGCAGCCTGGCTCTCTAAATTATCACACAATGCGGCCTGGTTCTCTAAATTATAACACAATGCGGCCTGGCTCTCTAAATTATCACACAATGCGGCCTGGCTCTCTAAATTATCACACAATGCAGCCTGGCTCTCTAAATTATAACACAATGCGGCCTGGCTCTCTAAATTATCACACAATGCGGCCTGGCTCTCTAAATTATCTCACAATGCGGCCTGGCTCTCTAAATTATCACACAATGCAGCCTGGCTCTCTAAATTATAACACAATGCAGCCTGGCTCTCTAAATTATCTCACAATGCGGCCTGACTCTCTAAATTATAACACAATGCGGCCTGGCTCTCTAGATCATGTCACACAGCTTGGCGGGTCTAGCGTGTCTGGAAATGTATCCAGGCTGACCAGATTATTTCATACAGCAGTTGACTGTATTCATACTTTTTTATTAAGTCCCAATGTAACCAGTATGTGTAGATTGCTGTTCAATATTGCCAAACTCTGTGGAATACATTACAATGCAGCCAGGCTTCTAGATTCCATTAGTTACATTCTGTCGATTATATTATAGTGCTTACATAACTCAGCTCATTAATGAGTATCTGCCCAGTTCTTCTATATTTTCTAATCAAAGAGTTTTTTCCCTTTAGTTATTTTGGACACTTTCGAAATTCCAAATCCTTTTATTTCCTTTGCCAATAACTAATCCATTCAGTAGTCCTTTTTTTTTTTTTTACCTCCCCAAATCCTGCTTTATGTTAATGGAGAGATTCTGCTCTGTTTCCCATTCTGCTTTTTTTGGGGAGGGTGCTACGGGTTGAATAATGGAGCTGACTCAATGCGCCAGATGCTGATCCGGACTGTGCAGCGTTTGATTTCAGCCCCGTCAGTCTGCCCCGCACACCTGTCTCTCTTATGTTTCTTGGCCCCTTCCTGACAGACTTACTCGGCCCCCAACCTAATGAAGTTCTATTCCCTTCCCCAACTTCTAAAGTACCGGTGACGCCCTGCCTAATGGTAGGTGCAAAGCGTTTTACAATTGCGTGTAATTTATGCTCCCCCCGGGGGCCTGTTTAGCGTAATGTTAAACAGCCCTTCATATGGATCTTATGAAACTCAGAACAGGAACTGGAAACAGTGATGCATCATGGAGAAGAAATGACATCAAAGGGAACCAAAGAAATAATCAGGTGGAAAAAAGGCCCGGTGTATCGCCCCCCCAAATCTACCTCCCCCCCAACTCCAGCCCTCCGATAGATCTTACCCACCCTCAGGAGGTAATACTAACCCCGACAGGCGAAGAAACACATGCCTACATTTCAACAAAAGCAGGAAAGACTTTCCTCGCAGACAAATCCCCTTGCGACTGGGGGGGATCCTGCGAGTGGTCAGCTAATCCTCTCTGTTAGGTCACCACTGCTGATTGATCGGTTGCGCTGTTAAAAGACACTGGGGGGAACAGGAGCAGCAGGGGTGGCTTAGAACTGTGCAAAAAAAAGAGAGAATCAGACATCATTTAGTGAGAAGTGCGTAACCCACCCTGAAACAGCACACAGTGCTGGGGTTTTAATAATCCAGTGCTCGAATGCAGAGCTTGAAATGTATAGCTAGCTATTCCTCTCAGCAAAGAGTGACGGAAGGCACTGGTTTGTGTTAACTTGTCTTCGATACTAAGCACAGGAGGATAAGTTATGGTAGCCGAACACGCAGTGCTGTATTTACCGCGAGGCATCCTAAAGCACTGAAGAAAAAAAAAATGACAAAAAAAAATAAAAAAAACGGCCCTTTAAAAAAAAAAAAGACCGCGCTGGCAGGCAGAGACGGAGGTGACAGGGGATCGGAAGATCCCCCCTCACCATCGCTCTGCCTGCCAGGCTGCACGGGGAGCCGAACAGGCAGCACAGAGAAACCTCCGTGCTGCCTGTTCGGCTCCCCGTGCAGTGTGCCGACACGGAAGTGCCGACAGTCACGTGACGGGCGCGCTGACATCATACGCGTGCCCGGTCACGTGACCTGTCGGCACAATCGCCGGGAAGCCGAACAGGCAGCATGGAGGGACCATGCTGCCTGCCACTAGCCACCAGGGAAAGGTAAGTGCTGATGGGATGTGTGTGTGTGTGTGTGTGTGACTGAGTGTGTTGGGAGTGAGAGTGTGTGTGATGGGAGTCAGAGTGTGTGTGATGGGAGACAGTGTGTGTGACTGAGTGTGATGGGAGTCAGAGTGTGTGTGATGGGAGACAGTGTGTGTGATGGGAGACAGTGTGTGTGATGGGAGACAGTGTGTGTGATGGGAGTCAAAGTGTGTGTGATGGGAGACAGTGTGTGTGACTGAGTGTGATGGGAGTCAGAGTGTGTGTGATGGGAGACAGTGTGTGTGACTGAGTGTGATGGGAGTCAGAGTGTGTGTGATGGGAGACAGTGTGTGTGACTGAGTGTGATGGGAGTCAGAGTGTGTGTGATGGGAGTAGGAGTGTGTGACTGAGTGTGATGGGAGTAGGAGTGTGTGACTGAGTGTGATGGGAGTGTGTGTGTGATGGGAGTATGAGCTTGATGTGAGTCTGAATGATGGGGCATGTCTTAGGTGTGTAACGTGGGTGTGCAGCTTGGGTAGGGGGGTGCCCGGATTTTGTCTGCCTAGGGCAGCACAAAATCAAGATACACCACTGCGAACACGTGTCACGTTGTGCTTTCTGAAGTACATTACCTACCAAAGGTGGTCACGGGTCTGGTTTTTGTGTTGTTTGGCTGCAACTAGGAAAAGCTGGGTTTCTAGGCATCGTGAAAAGTCACCCATGACCCACAAACCATACGGTTTGCAGCAGTGTTAATTTTGAGGGTGAACTTTGATTTAGTCTTTTGACTAAAATGTCATTTTAGTTTAGTCGTATTTTAGTCCTCTGAATTGTTTTCATTTTAGTCAAGTTTTAGTTGACTAAATATCCAGCAGTGAGGGTGGGAATAGATGTGACACAGTATTACCTTAACTTGCTAGGGAGATGGGAGGGAACAGGTCTGTGAAGGCTGTTACACACTGTTAAGTTAACTTGCTAGGGAGATGGGAGGGAACAGGTCTGAGAAGGCTGTTACAAAGTGTTAAGTTAACTTGCTAGGAAGATGGGAAGGAACAGGTCTGAGAAGGCTGTTACAGAGTGTTAAGTTATATTGCTAGGGAGATGGGAGGGAACAGGTCTGAGAAGGCTGTTACAAAGTGTTAAGTTAACTTGCTAGGGAGATGGGAGGGAACAGGTCTGAGAAGGCTGTTACAAAGTGTTAAGTTAACTTGCTAGGGAGATGGGAGGGAACAGGTCTGAGAAGGCTGTTATACAGTGTTAAGTGAACTTGCTAGGGAGATGGAAGGGAACAGGTCTGAGAAGGCTGTTACATAGTGTTAAGTGAACTTGCTAGGGAGATGGGAGGGGAATCACTCATGTGACAGTACCAGGTGAATCAGTTGGAGGAGTATCCTCTTTCTTCAGTTTGCAGGGTGCTGTTCCAGGGGTTAGACAGGCACAGGGAGCCTGTGTCTCAGTCAATCCAGCTGCAGATAGAGTCAGGGGACTGGGCTTTGGTAGAGATCCAAGGGAACCAGAACCAGAAGTCCAAATAGGTAAATGCAATAGTCCCTTCCTAACATTTTCAACAGGTTGCAATGGATGTTCATCATAGTTTTAGTCCTATAAACTTATACACTAACATACAGTTGACAAAAACAATGATAAAAATGTTTCGTCGACAAAATTAACCCTGGTTTGTAGCAGAAGAACCTACAGGTCATAAAGACACATTTGGTGCCGGGATACATACATAGCAATTACTAGTGGTGAGATTAGGGCTAAACGCGGGAACAAATGTCAGGCAGCTCAAAGATTGGTCTAAAGAGTATGAAAAGACTTTATTGTAGCAAACACAGAAGAAACTCCATCCCACAGTGCAACCAAAACACACACGTTGGAGCGGGGGGAAAACCGACGCATTTCTTGCCTATCTGCCACTTCATCGTAGGTTGAATGAACTAACACACCCCCTGTTAAATAGTCGCATGCTAGGGCACATCACACAGGCAAAATACATTAAAAAACAAAATCCAAGTGAAGAAATGTGTGTTCTAAAAAAAATAACACCAACGCATAATTAACATTGTAGCAAAAAAATCATAGGTAAATTACACTGCATATATTGGCACTGAAAAGCTGGATGTAGGCAGAGTAAATAAACGAATAACTGAAACTGCCTCGATATTCTGCCGCTGCCCTGTGGGGCATTACCTTGTGGCCTGCTAAGGTCTCCATGATTATGATGCCTTCCTACTCCATGGACTACTGACTTTATTAGCGCTAAGAACATCTCGGCATGTCTTACGTTGTTAAGTGGTTAATGGAATTTATACCACATTGGGATTTTGCGAAAGGAGAAGGTCTATTTTCAGTTTGCGTGGCGTATAGAGTAAGGGGTCATTATATACCTGAATCTGTATGTAGATAGAGTGAAGACAAAGTATCAGTCAGGTGATAGCAGGTGCCCCTTGAGCCCCATGGAATTAAAATTGAAAAAAGGCTCTCTGTAAATCTGGACAATCACTGGTTAAACAGCTATGGGGCTTTACTGAGTCAATATCTTAATGAAGATTATTATCAATCACACACCACCCAACAAACTGCACTGATAACAATCCAGATTATATTTCATGTAGTTCCATGAAATATCGTTCCTATTTCACAGCTGTCTCAGCAAGCAGCACAATTTGGGTTACTACCTTTTCCTAAAAATACCAGCTATGCTTTAACCTCCATTATAGACTTAATATTGGTCTAAAGCCAGTAGTGTATCTTTCACAAGGCAAACAAGGCACTCGCCTAGGGCGGCACTTTGCCAGAGGGCATTAAAGCACACTTCTGGAGCTTCAAACATTTTCGTTCCCTCCCCCACCGTTCAGAAAGCTTTAGCTCCTTCCAATTAATCGGGGTGATGGAGGCATGTAATGGACGTGGTGGGGGTATGTAATTTGGGTGATGGGGGCATGTAATGGACGTGGTGGAGGTATGTAATGAGGGTGATGGGGACATGTAATGGGGTGATGGGGCATTTAATGTGAGTGCAATGTGGATAATGGGGCATGTTGTAGGTGTGCAATGTGGGTGGGGGGGTGCCAGAAGTTTTTCTGCCTAGGGCATCACAAAACCAAGATACACCACTGCCTAAAGCCAGGTGTTTAATGGCTGGGTGACAACCCCAAAAGCAATATGTCTGTCTATTGGTCACATGCCAACCCCACAGTGTTACACATGCGGGGTCTATTTACTAAACAGTATGAATTTAATCAATAGATAAAGACCATTAAAATGGGGGAAAGGCAGAAGCACAAGAGGGTACAAAATCCCACAGTATCCTGTGTATAGGGAAAGTGATGGTGAACACAGAGTGTACCATACAGCTATACACACAGCACACAGGGAGATATCTTCAGAGAATGCTTATTATTCCTCTAGCTATATTTAAAGAACTCCAGCGATGGACAGGACTGTCCGGGAATTGTGGGTGGTTATGGGAAAAGGGGCTAAGCATCATGGGAGTTCTAGTTTACCCCATCTGGAGCTGATTTGTTTGGATTCCTCAAATTTACATACATTGCTCCTTGACAGACACTGAAATTCTGTGCTAGCAATTAAAGAGAAATTAGACCCAGAATGTACTTTAATTACCTTCATTATCACTAGTAGTCTTTACTGCTAATTATTTATTTCTGGGGGGGATACAGCTCTAATCCTGGAGACTGTGCAAAGTAATTTACAAGAAGAGCAGGGAACAAGCATTTTCATTTTCAAACAACAAAAACCCCTTGAAGGCAGCATTGGTAGTAGACACACTATATGGGCAAAGGTATTAGGACATGCCTCTTAATTATTGAATTCAGGTGTTTCAATCAGAGCCATTGCCACAGGTGTATACACCAAGCTCCTAGCCATTCAGTCTGCATTTACAGACATGTGTGGGGGGAAAATGGGTCGTACTGAAGAGCTTGAGCACACCAAGAGATTCTGGACAACGTAGTGTCTAAATTAATGTTCAGTATGTGACAACTGACAACCTGCCAGTTACAGGACTAGGGCACACCAGTCTCCCTGACTGAGAATTAGGACCACCCTGGTGTTAAATATTCTAAATAAGGCTTAATGCAATACAGAGTTCCTGGCATCCTTCACACAACTGCACCACACAGGCCTCTGTAAAGACCTTGATCCTCACTACACCTAACAATACTTCATGCTGAGAAATGGACAGAACCCTGGAGATACCAAGGGTTTAACAGAACCTTGCTGAGCGGGACCCCAGAGACCAGACAGGGGTGTGGTCGAGGCAGAGGTACCTACGCTTTTTGGTTTGTAAATATAATTTCCTGAATAAATTAATGTGAGCATTTCTTTGGGACAGGTTAGATGTTCCTTATCTCTCGGCACATCCTATGTTTCTAGGGCGGACATGTTGTTCGGAATCTTGGCTCACATCTGTCAATCCTTCCTTACGTCTGACTCCAATGATATCCAGTGACCTTTACTGAGACCTGTGTTTATCTGACACGTTACAATTAATCCTATCGCCATCAACATTTCAACTAACCTTACTGTTTGAACTCCTGGGTTTTCTGATTTTATTCCTAGCTCGTAGTATGCTTGTCCGGCAGAGTGACATCAGCTGTCACCATGACTATTATCGCCATTGCTATATAAGAGAGACGTCCAGTGTATCGATTGGTGGAGATAATCCCCCATCACCTGTTTGTGCACAGAGCCCCACTTCCTCCTCCGAGCCTGACTTGTTTTAATATCTCCTGGCAGCTGAGAAGGATACTTTGCGTCCAATCAGCGCTGTAATAAATTGCACGGAGAGCTCTCGCTTGGTGGCGCCAGCAGTCTATAGGGAAATTCACTGAAAGCGTTTTTTTTTTTTAGTAATGTCAGAACCACAGCGACCTGTTACTGTCTGAAAAACAAAATGATTCATGTCATCTCTGAGCCGCTCATCTTACTCTATGCTGGGAATATCTTCTGCAAGACTCAGGCACTTAGACAATCTGGTTTCATGATAGTGTAACATTTAGAAATGTAATTTACATTGTTAGGAGGATTTGAGGATTACGGGGGTGGAGAAAAATCCTTCATGATATGTTTAAATATACAGGTGTAGCCTTTACCTCCTCTATGTTATCAGGCAGTGACATATACTATATTAATGCCACAAAATTAAAAAAGGTAAATATTGCTTTTCTTTTTAAACCTACTCGGGATGTATCTACTTGCAGAGTGATTACGGAAGGCTTTGCTCTTTAGCTGGGGACCATTCAAAGAGATGGTTCTATTGAGCTTGATGGCTTTGGCCCTATATGGAGTTGAAATAGACCAGGACTTCCCAATCTATTTCCAATCACACACTACTGATATTTATCAAAGTCTCACACCACCCCCATTTCCCTTGCCCAAAATGAGATCCCCTCTGTTGGTGAATCTACCACTGGAACAACATCCCAGATTGCAGTCGCCAATCCCACTGTCCTTCTGAACTCTACTCTTTACTCCCATGTCTCTGAGCATCAGAATTCCAGAGGTTGAAGTTGGGACTGTGAGACACTTAGAGAGCATGTGTCTACTATTATTCCTAAATAAGGTGTAACTATATTTGAAACCATGAACATATGTTTCCTTTTATACAAGGGTTGACTCAGGTAGCTCCGATTGGTCCCAAAATGGATTCAGGTTGGATTCAGGCAACTTAGCCCAATGTCACAAATCACAGAAAATGCCTCAATATGAGTCCGAGTCGGCTGTTTGGGGTGTTCAGAGACCAAAGCATGGAAACAATGAAAACCTAAGTCGATCACCCTCGAAACACGTTCCTAATTCGGGTAACATAGGCAAAATTCACCCATCTGAGTTATCCAGATTTGATCTGGAGAATTGGATAGAAAAGTGTAGAAGAAGAAAAGTAAACATATTTTAAACACAGAAATATTTATATACAATTATGTTAGATTAATGTGAATTATCCTAATAGTATATTTACATTTATTTTAAAATTTTAAGAAAATAAATATTGTGTATTGTTTTATGTTCATTTACTTTATAATTAATGTATCATGTTATATTTTTTTCTGATTTATCTTTTATTTAGACTTCTATGGGAGGACTTCTGCTATAGTCGTAATTTCGGTGTCGGGACAAAATCGGCATGGAGTAGGTCATGAGGTCCAAATTGCAAACTTATTTTGAGGCACATCAGGGCTACCTGGAGTAGCTTGAAATTCGGGTACCAATGTGCCACCAATGTGATCTGGAGCTACCTGTGTCAACACTGTAACGTTGCAGAGGAAACATTATTCACAGATGTCTTTTTTGGGGTTTTTTTTACATGAAAGTGGGTTGAAGGATAAAACTTACCAGGAAAGGTTAAAGCATCTTAACATGTATAGCTTGGAGGAAAGACGTAACAGGGGGGATATGATAGAAACATTTATATACATAAAGGGAATCAACACAGTAAAGGAAGAGAGTATATTTAAAAGAAGAAAAACTACCACAACTAGAGGACATAGTCTTAAATTAGAGGGGCAACGATTTAAAAGTAATATCAGGAAGTATTACTTTACTGAGAGGGTAGTGGATGTATGGAATAGCCTGCCAGCAGAAGTGGTAGAGGTAAACACAGTCAAGGATTTTAAGCATGCGTGAGATAGACACAAGGCTATCCTAGATATAAGACCGGGAACGGGGGACTAATAAAAGCACTCAAAAAAATTGGGTAGATTAGATGGACCGAATGGTTCTTATCTGCCGACACATTCTATGTTTCTATGTTTCTATGTAAAGTTGCTTATGACTACATGCCATTTCTACCTCACTTTACCTCTTCCCACCCACCACATTAACCCTAACAGTGCCTGCCGAAAGTACAACCAATGCCAATTCACCTCTCCTCATCCTCTCTTCCCACTAATCTTTCTAACTAATCCTTCATGACACACAGGTGTGACTCTCTCATGTTCCCTTGACATCATTTTCTGTAGAAAACTCCAAATGAATCCAGATCCGATGACCGCATTTGCGGAAAAAAAAAAAGGAATCCCATCCCGTCTTTCCGACATCAGGTAATCATCTGAATCCTGCAGGAATCTGCTCATCAGGTTAACCTTTCTCACACAATATCTTGCAGATTTGTCTACATTGTTTCCTCATATATACATCTTCACCAGCGTCAATGAATTTGCCACATTACAGATGTCAGCGTCACCCTTAAAAATTGTGTGAAAATGCTGAAATAATTTGAGACGCAGATCTAGACGCACCCCCCGCAGTGCCCCGTTTTGCTATATAGCCCACAAATTGTCCGGGAGAATTATAGATCTGTCATGTATATCGCGCGATGCCAAAAACCGCAGGAGAATCCCAGTTATGCATTTTGTGCAGCAGCTGCCAAATTCATTGCGCCTGGATCGGTTTAATTTTGTCAAAAGGTTACGCACTGGAAAAAAAAAGAAAAAATAGCTTCTCCAAAGACAAAACAAATGGTTCTGGAGTTTATTATCCCCAAATTCACACAGAAATCTGTTTGGAAACGAAAGAAAAACAAGGATATAAGCTACAGATGGATGGAAATTGTAACGGTGATATTTTAATATATGTGTATGTATGCTACCGTGGAGGGGCCAGCTCCACTCCACAGCAACTGTCGAAGGAAGGGCATTAAACACCACGCTTTTTTGGCGCTTACTTTCTGTACTATGTCACCAGCCATTTCCTGGAATGGATTCCAGACCGGCAAATGGAATTTCACTTAACTGTCTTGCAGTCTGTTTTCCAATACACTCCATCAACCAAGAGGTTAAACTAATGAAATTTAATGATGCCCAATCAGTACTTTATCAAATTACGAGTGTAGCAAGTTCCCAAACGCTCTGGAAGCTTGAGATTTTATATATATATATAATTGTATACAGTATATCTCTTATAAATGTTTTTTTTTTTTTTCTTTTGTTTTCTCATTTGTGGAAACGCCTGGTAAATGTAGTTATTCCGTTACTTGCGCCTAGGATTCCCCCCAGTAACATAAGTTGACACGTGAGCTGAGATGTTGATATTCTTTATGAACTTGCTCTGGAAGGTTTTTCTTGATGTCTTCTCCAGCGCTGACATACTGGGGCGCGAGGAGATGAAACCCTGTGTTAATAAGAACAGCGGCTAGCAGAGCGGACGGACCCAGTACTGCTTTTGGCAAATTCACTATGGGTTCTACTCAATAAAGAGAGATTTGCAGGGAATTGAGAAGGCAATATAAGGCCAAAGCAGATGAGTTGTAAATTGCATTGTAGAACTTTTCCGACTGGGCTATTTCGGCGGATAGTTTGAAATTCCCATCTCAATTCACTCCAATTCTCTCTTTATTGAGTAGATGCTGATCTCAGGCAAGAGAAATGGGGTCTTCCCACTATGAGGGGCATGTACTAAAAAAAAAAAATACGCAAATATATTTTATGTGCAAAACTATTTTTGAGCTTTGCTCCTTTTGCAATGTACTAAGAATTTAACACTCCAATAGCACAATCGGGCAAATTGAGAATAAAAAAAGGCAATTTTGCGAATATTTTTTCTACCTCTTTTGATAGCGCTCGCTAAAAGCTGGTGTAATTTTCACACGCAATTAAGAATTTTTCACAAAATATTCGCAAATCTAAGCGCATTTTATTAGCGCAACCGGAAAAATGCACGCTAAGTAAAAATAAACGGAAGAGGCACAAATCAGGGAACACAAGCGCAAAATGTTACAAATAGTCGCAAATTGCTTCTTACTCATGTTTTACCTACTTTTTTCCCCACTGCACTTGTTTAGTACATGACCCCCTATATCATCGCACTCTTCTCGTATAAGAGTCGGCTTGCATGACGATGTTTAGCTGGGGTGATAACATGTTTCCTCTGTAATATTAACTACATCATATCTCCTAATGTTGGATGCCCCCAAAGCAGGACAGCTGGGGTGTGTGGTCTTAGTGGGGGGAGGGTGACGTTACAGCACAGAGCGGGGCTTAGTACTTCACAACAATATTGGGAGTTTTCCGCTCTGAGCGCCAGTCCAACACCTCAAGGTTGACTGATCACTGCTGCAACCCATGTATAGAATTAGCGGAGTTCCTGAGAAGTGTCGGAATACCTCAGCCAGATGCACATGGATGTGCTCAATGTTCCGCCACACAAAAGTAATGGCGGGGTGTTAAAAGGAATGTCCACAAACATTGCTTGTACTATAAAATCCCAAAAATAAAAACCCTTGTGCCTGGTTCTTGTATAGTTAAAGCTCCCCTACCTCGTGACATCAGATAAGATAGACACTTTGGCCGATGTGCGAGTCTGTCTGTGTGAAGGCGAAGTCTCAGGATGAAAACTAGAAATCTCTTAGCAAACAGAGCATTTCTAATCAGGCTCCAAGTGTCGGATCGTAGCCCATGCTAGCCATTAGTTTTCAATAAAAGGGTTCTTGGAAGCAGTGGTAAAGTGGCAAGTGACTGTCAGAGTCTCTTCTAGAAACATTCAGACGGAATCAGCGGCAAATTAATGGGTTTTTTTGGGGGGGAGAAAGTAAAGAACATACAACAGGGCTGCAGAAACCTTGCAAGACCAGACAGCACATAACAGCAGGAGTTACAGCTCACACTGTGCTCTCGCTCAAACTAAAGGGGGTTAAAAAAAAAAAAAAAAAAAACAAAGTCCGGTAAGAAGAGAGAGACGAGGAACTGACTGTGAAATAGTCTTCAGAAGAGACTGGTATTTATAGAGAATTCTAGGGCAAGGTTCTCAAATGAGTGCAGTCACCATGGCAACCAATGGACTGCCATGCTATGGTTTAAATGGTCATTTGAACAAAGGCCCTTATTGTCCTCTGATCATTACCCACCTATACTGCCACTCAGAGGGTTAATATACAAGTAACATAGAGGTTTAATATATAGGGTCAATCTATATAATCTGTATAACCTGAACATTGTTTTTACTAAGCATGAAAAATGATTGAGAATGATCTATACATTGTGTTAGCAGAGTTGCAAGAAAATGCTTAAATTAGGAGAAAAATGTGTTTTGCAAACCCTGATCCTAATGAAGTGGATTTTATATAATTCCCTCCATTACTCGGTCTCCGACATTATTGATTAGTCAACTTTCCTGATTGGAAATTTAAAGGGTCTGTATCACCTAAACATTTACATCACGGTATGCAAATGAACTGCTTTTAAATGGGAAATGTGTCATTTGCATACCGTGCCACAGGTGATGTCATAAGCACGAGACTCCGCAGGCACATTTAAAACACATGTGTCTCCTAATTTAGCCATTGGCTGGCAGTTTTGCTAACACAATGTATAGATCATTTTCAATCATTTTTTTATTGTCTACGTGCACAAGAAAACAAATGTTTAGGTGATACAGACCCTTTAAATTTCCAATCAGGAAAGTTGACTAATCAATAATGTCAGAGACCGAGTAATGGAGGGAATTACATAAAATCCACTTCATTAGGATCAGGGTTTGCAGACATTCATTTTTACACTTTCTCAAACGTAAATGATTGGTATCCGTTTGGACTGCCACCTTTTCTTAAAAAAAAATACCGGCCTTGGCCCTGCCTCCGTAGATTTAACATTGGGGTCAAGCCAAGTTTTTACCGGCATGCTGGTAAAATACTGGCCAGGTGGCAACCCTAGTATCCGTATGAAGAGCGGTGTCCGGTCATGGTATGACATCACATGGCATGTTCCCATGGCACACGTGTGTATGTCAAGAAGGCAGCGGACAAGTTTTCCTTTGCAGTGAGCTGTGTTTGTGTCTAATTAGTACGTTCCCGGGGGTCTGGCAAGTAATGATGTTTCCCTTGATGAAGATTACTGTCTGCAGAGTGTGAATTCTGATCTACATCCAGACATTCTCCGGAGCAGTGCGTTCAGCCCATTTGCACAAACAATTCAACTTTGGTTCTATGTAAACAGCCTCCTACGTTTGCAAACGCCATGTTATGCTTGTAATAGGCTGCTGCAATCAATACTTGGGCTCTGTGCTGTTACTCGGCCCATCCATTTACCCTCCGTAGACAGAGAGGCGACGGACAGGGCTGCAGGGAGATGAATTTTACAACAAACAAACAAAAAAAAAACAACAATAACAAGAAGAAACAAGTGCGGAATGGAAAAGTAAAGTTCGGATAGTGCAAGTAAGCATAGAGGATCTAGACGGCGGCTGTAAACTGTGCATGGATTGTCTAGGCAGCATAGAGGGCTCTATATTAAATATGCACATCCTGAAGTAACACCAAACAGTGTAACCATTTACATGCTACTTGTCCTGACAATCAATACTGCACAGAGGCTTGCGCATGCACAGGTGCTGTGTAATGGTGAGAGGGGAGGGCTGGGGAGGGGGGCAGGAGGTCAACTGCCCCCCGGTCTGCCCTCTACTGCCTTAATGGGCTGGAGCTGCACTACATTCCACTTCTAAAGGTACCAGTGGATATGGCTTTCTAGCTTTCTGCCCAATTGTCTGATCTGTCAAACTGTCTGTCTTGCCCATCTCTGATGATTAAATAGTTTTTTCCCCCAGGGCAAGATGTTTCCAGCCCTCTCCTGCATCCTCACATGCATTGCAGCACTGACACTCTACTCTGAAGCCGGATGTTTATAGGGTCAACTCGATTTCTTGAAAAAATGACAGATCCGAGTTTTGGAGCCAATCGGACCTCTTTGGCTTGGACTTCGTGCCAGATTGGGGCATTTTGAGTAGAGCCTGTTGTATGCGTATGTTTTTCTCTGTTTGCTTTTACATGCGTCTCTGTGTGTTTACACATCACAGAAAGATATTTCTGTCCATAAAAAGGGAAACTCTTTATATTCACTGCGTTTATGGATATTTCTGCTTTATCAAACGTTGGAGCAAACCTGAAAGTCTGTAATAAAACGTTGACAGCCTTAATTATATCAGCAGCTGGGGGAAACGATGTGAGACTTAAAAATGGGATTACACCAGAGTGCATTTAACACCGGGGTAAAGTTAGCACCTCATAGGATGAGGAATTATTTGACCAGAAGGAATTTAAAAGCAACTTTACAGCCGTCTTATCATCTCAGATTTAGCAAAAATGCCTCTCCTGGAGCACGAGGCAGAAACTAGAAGCACATGATGTTATAAAGCATATATACCATGGGGCGGACTTACTGTAATGATTATACACAGGGGTCCATTCACAAAAAGTCGTGATTGGAGGTCAGGATTAGCACTGATCTTAATCTCCAACCTCGAACAGACTCTCCCCAGAATGACTCATCTCGACTTTGCAAAATGGTATTCACTAACTATTTGGCAAAAGATCGATATTTAAGGTGAAGCCTGTCGAGATGATTGGGATCGGGACGAAAATCGCTACTATTCATTTCACTGGGGGAAGGAAACAAATAGTCCAACTTGAAAGAAGTCCTCTCCCCATGTAAAATAAAAAACCCTTGTTCCTGTCAAAAACAGATCCCGGGGCTCCCCAAATGGCCTCTGGGACCTATAACTAGGCATCCCATATTTATAATCGGTGCCAGGAACTCACAGCACCATTTTAGTTATAGAGGGGGGACAGGGCCATTTGGAGAGTCCCCAGGAACCGGGTTTGGCAGTGGAGGGTGTGGGATTTTTTAATTTATTTTTCGTCTACAAATTTTTTATTACTTTTTATGCAACTTGCTACCTGTAAGGGCGGTGGTGGGGTGAACGGCAAAGTCTAACTTGCCTCCCTATTTGAACTCCCTCGGGTTTTTAGTGCTTTTTCACTGAAGGGATTTGGGTATGGGACTTCAGTTAGGTGTGGGCAGAGGGAAGTTGAGTTTGCGTTAGTGGTGGTCGGCTTGGGAGGTCGACTTTTAAAGGGATTTGCCAGATTGGCCTACCATTTGACAGATAAGCCTACATCTCATTCACATTCCACATTGGAGAGTTGAGAGACGGGCATTGCTGTGTTGCTAAATGTATGGCTAGATTGGTGAGATTAAACATTCATCTCACCTTAGCTCACCTCAACTCACCTGCAGCTCACCTTTTTAGTGAATAGAACCTGTTATTTGGACTTTTGGGTCTGATCGTCCTCCACCTTGTGTAAGATAAAGAAAATTCTAAGCAACATGTCTGCCCCCTGATAGAGATATATGGAGAAAAGAGGCCAGAGCAGAGCACTTTATTTATATTCTATATTACTGTAATTAGATCTATGCCAACCATCTACACGTCAATCAGTCTTTTAATTAAAAGCGAATTCAGTAAGATTTGTTACCGTTGTCCTCTACACTCTAGCTGATTGATGGGCCTCCAAAGACCATCTTGTGCTAATTCAGATGTTCCAATCTTTGGTCCTCAAGGCACCACCCTCAGCAGATGTTCTCAGAATCCAGCACGTCAATAGTTAATAGATTAAACTTTTGTGTACGAAAGGATTTCAAATCTGACAATACTTAGTGTTTCTGCCTCAACATCAGCCAGATATTACCTTCTACCTGTTATCAAAATGTCAACCTCGCAATTAACCAGCATGAGGTCTGTGAAAAATACCCCCCCTGCTCAGTAACATTCGAAAATGCTGCACCAATGTCTTGATCAATAATATTATTATTATAATGGGGCTGGAGAAGCATGATTGTTTTTTTTTTAGATGAAAATAGACATAACTGAGACCTCAGTCTAGCTTTAAAAGATCTCCCTCAACCTAAAGGTGGTCTATGTTGTGAATGCAGCAAACTAAAAAAAAAGAGAGAACAAAAATGGTTTAATCCGTGGTGTCTCCGGCTTATGACATCATGTAGAGGTCATAAACAAAAATGAACAAATGTTCAATTGGCAATGTTCTGCTGGGAAAGCTTGGGTCCTGTCATTCATGTGGATGTTACTTTTGACACGTACCACGTACCTAAGCATTGTTACAGACCATGTACACCCTTTCATGGAAACGGTATTCCCTGATGACATTGGTCTCTTTTAGCAGGATAATGCTCCCTGCCACAAAGCAAAAATGGTCCAGGAATGGTTTGAGGAACACAACAATGGGTTCAAGGTGATGATTTGGCCTCCAAATTCCCGAGATCTCAATCCAATCGAGCATCTGTGGGATGTGCTGGACAAACAAGTCCGATCCATGGAGGCCCCACCTCACAACTTACAGGACTTAAAGGATCTGCTGCTAACGTCTTGGTGCCAGTTACCCCAGCACACCTTCAGAGGTCTAGTGGAGTCCATTCCTTGATGGGTCAGGGCTGTTTTGGCGTAGATTGGAGACCTACATAATATTAGGCAGGTGGTCATAATGTTATGGCTGATTGGTGTAAGTACCAACACAGCAACGCATACTATATAGTTCGAATGGAGTAAAATACCATGTTCCTTATAAATTACACAGGTATTTCGTTCATTTCTTTCCAAATCTTTTTCCAATCCTTTCATTCTAGTGTTTAGATTTTTTTTCTTCTAGTATCTACATTTTTATTATAAACAATGTTTGGGTTTTGGGTGACAGAGTCTATTTAAGTGGCTTAGTTACACAGTCCCAAAAATGTAAGTGATCAGGATTGAACCATTGTGAGATTTCTTTCCCTTTATAACCTTCTTTCTTTCAATGTGGTTTTTCTCCCAAAAGGTTCAGACCTTGTACGTATTTTTTTTTAAAAACATTCTCATCCGTGTGTTACAAACCTGCCCCTGCCTTGACACGGTTGTATTGTTGTATAAATTGTAGACTGTGTAGAACATCTTGTTCTCAATGGCCGGGCCAAGTCGGTAACATTGAGATCGCAATTTGAAAGTTCTTTTTCCGATCTTGCAGTAGTAGACTGGTTATAATGTGTCCTTTACAAAGGGAAGGAATTTGAGAGAATGAACGTCAAATGGTATCAGGTACTTAGTGCTATTCAGCTCTGCCCATGAAAAACAGAGTTTTGCCGAGACCACTTTGAAAGCTTCGAGGTCCGAACCTGAGAAGTTCACCTTCTTTAACTACAGGTGAAAGCAGAGATACAACGTCCAAGCCAGATAATAAAAGGAAGTTCTTTCTGGATAAATAAAATACTAAAGACTTACCAAGCTCAAAACGTGCTTTCACTGTGATATATTCTGCTTACTTCTAGAATTAAATGGACTCTGTTTATATTGTGAATATAAATGTAAAAAAAAAAAAAGATGAAAAATGATCTGTACGATGTATTAGCTAAATTCCAAGCAAATACTTACGTGAAGAGAAAAGTTTGCTCTAAAAGTGTCTAGGAAGGCTCCTGTTTATGACACCTCTAGTGGCTCGATATGCAAATCATTGGTAAATGTGTTGTTGCCATAGGACTTCATAGGGTGATGTCATAAAGAATAGATGCCACGGAAACATTTTACTTTTCTCTCAATTAAAGCATTTGTATGCAATTTTGCTAACAGTGACAAGATCTTTTTTAGTCTCCATATTTACAATATAAAAACATGTTTAGGTGTTGGGTCCCTTTAATACACTAGGTATGGGTGTAAAACTGTAATACATTTCAAGACTACTGTCTACATGGTATTTAAGTCTCCTCTTGACTAGATGATGCACCAAGCTCATTCTATATTTAATCTAACGGTACTTTGTGTTTGACCCCACGTGTGAAAATAATCACTATGTATTTCACCAAGACAGATACACAGACAGATTGCCCTATTTTTTCAAGTACATTCTGTGGGTGTTACTATTCCCCAAAATCCAGGGGACAGCACTATTACCCGATTCAGTGGCAATCATTTTTTATCAACCTTAGACAGATGAAGGACTGAGTCGACCCCTAGCGGGAATCAAGCCTGCAACACTGACGGATAGAACCGATTCTACAGTTGATGCAGTGAGCCCACCGAGCTGTCACCAGTTGGAGCTTGGTGTAAATTTTGACCGACCCCCAAGATCCAGGGGGTCCTCCTCTATAAAATGTACTAACATTGCATTGGCTGGTTTCTGCAGCTGGCTCTGAGAAGACACACGATTTGAAATGTCCGTACATTAAAAATATTTAAGTAAAGTCAGAATAATCCAGTAAGGATCTTTCACAACATATTATCCATGTCTCGCTGGACAAAGAAAAGCTGCCAGTCACACTGAAAGCTGGGGGAACCCTGCGTCATGTTTGGATAAAAGGAGAAATCAGGCTTGAAGGATGCAAATTGAAAGTGCTTGAATTCATATCAGTGCTCTCTCACAACGTTACATCAAATGAGCTATTTATCCCAACAAGGGGGTGGTGTGATTTAAACACCTATGCTTTATGGAGATAGGACTCAGGGCACCTGAGGGTGATAGGTGTTGGGGTGTAGTAGGAGGTATGCATGTTTATTATTCTCCATCCTGGTAGCATTATCACCATTATACACATGTGGTAACAAGGCTCCAGGCCGTTATTACACAGGCTGAATTGATCACACTGTGTCTATACAGCTCGCCGAACAGTCCGATGTAATGTCAGATGATCACGCCACAGGTGGATATATAGTAAAATGCACAGCTTGGTGATATCCTTAATAAATCTGCCCTCTGCAGGGCGTATAACTGGCATAAATATATCGCTACTAGATGTGTCATAACTGAAATACATACACCCGTCTCATCTCCCTGGGAGGTAAGTCAGATAAGGTAGAATTTAAGGATCCAGTTAAAGAATTCAGAATACAGAATGGTAAAATGTTATTTTTTTTTGGTCAGAGCCGGACCTCTAACTCCACCTATCAATACTACTGGCTTGTAATAAGAACAACAAAGTATTTAAAGGTGATGTAGTCTCTCATTTTAAAATACATCTAGGGGATGTTACTAATACCCAACTTAAAGGTACTCATTTTACGAACCTCAAAGGGATGGAGAGTATAAATAATGTTGAGGTGATGAATCCCTTTAATAAAAAATAACTGCTGCTAAGGTCCTACATCTCCCATCTACAACCTGGTATGGGGTATGAGAAATGTAGTCCTGTTGCACTGTTTTAAATGTTCACAAATCAAACATTTAATTTGCTACAGTAATCATTTCCAGGTTTACCCGTATTTAACAGAAGCCAAAACTCTTTGCCCTATGGAATAGTCTAGTCGTCTCAGCCAATAACCTGGTAAATATCAAGAATTCCTTACCGAATCCTGACTACTCTCTCTCTGATTCCCTTGACCCTGACCTGAATTTAAAGTCCCAGTGTGTCTGGATGTCTGGGGCTGCCTGTGCCAACTTAAGCTAGTCCCTCTGTGATGCCATGTGTCCATCCAGCGTACCCGCTCAATGATTTCCTGGCATAGGAATCTTTATGGGTTCGAAGTTGTATATACAGGCATACATATCTGTAAATACAGACTGCTACACATTGTGCAGCGGAGAGAAAACTTGCCAGGTTTGTCCCTGTCCAATGTAAACTGGTGAGATAAAATATATATCTCAACCTGCAGCTCATCTTATAGTGAATAGTCCACAGCTGGATCTTTTCACTGAAATTAGATTTTGGAGTTTCCAATTGGCACTAACCTCAAACTCCAAGGTCGGACGGATGAGCCCCTCCATCTCGTATGTTCCCATTTCGACCTCGCTAAATGTTATTCACAAACCATTTAAAAATGTGGCGATCAAATATGACTTCTGCACTCAGAGGTCAAAATCGAGTTAGCCTTAAATATCAATTTGGTCAATTTGCCTCCCAAATCGGAGGTCGATTCTGACTCGACCTAGTGCCATTTTTTTTCCTCCCAAAACAAATAATGGGACTTGCCAACCTTTGCGAGTTGAAAGATGTGATTTTTGCGGCTAAGTCAATTTAGACAACAATCTTAGTGAATACCAATTTTCCATGTTTTTTATGCAGTTCGATGGCAAAATAGGAGTTCAAACTTGACTTTGATGAGGGTTATCCAATGGTGGTTGAGTTTGGATTCTAAAGCTCCACTGTGTCAAGTTGGGAGGTCGAATTAACTTTCAAATTCAACCTCCTTTCGCCAAATTTGACTTTTAGTGATAGACCCCACTGTGTGTGGCTTGGTCAGCTGGACTCTGTCTGCAGTCAATCCAGCTGTCCTACAAATATGCTGTTTTCTATATTATACATTTCAGCTTCTACTTAACAACAAAATAATTGAGGGGACCTGAGATGGGAATTTCAAACTTCAGGCCAAAGTAGCTGAGCTGGAAATATTCTCCCATCCAGCTTCATTGAAATCATTTTCAATGCTTAAAGATTGAAATTCCCATCTCAATTCCCTGTGATTCGATTGTTACTGAGTAGACATGTTTATCTCTATATTAAAGAGATTTTTATACCCTTTATACAAGTTACCGTCACTAGAGCCATTCAAAGCCATCACTATATTAGCATGAAGAGCAAAGGAATCACCAGCCTTGCTCATATACTTGATACACAGACATGGGATTTGCAAAAGCAAGGCTTGACCAATAGTTGTAGATATTAGGACTCCATGAGACCCATTAAGGAGCCAGCCTAGCTACGTTTAGGAGCCAGGGAACTAGTCATTCTGATCAGTTCTTTGTTACAGTGGCAGCAGAAGCTCCCTGGCTCCTGGGATTTGGATGAGTATTTGTAGAGTGACAGACACCTTCCCCCTGTTCACATTCTGTGGTTTCTTTGAGGAGAACCTGCCTTCCTTGACATCCTCTGCCCTCCTTTTTTTTTGTATGAATTCTCCTGATCTGTGTTAAAACAATAATGTTGCAAAGTGTTCAGCTGACCTGAACTTTCCAAACACATTCATACAGTCTCTTTGTTTTATTCCCCCCCCCCCCAACAAGTAATGTGTTTTATGATTCATTGTTGCTCACAGAAACACATCTGTGCCTGATTGACTAATTGACTTAATTATCTCTCAGATGGTCATCAAGTCAGCCCTGGACGTGCGGGGTGGGGAACACATACACTGATCCAGCGTTTGGTCATTAGGCAACAAAAACAAACCTGCTCAGTGTATTCAGTATAGGGACATGGCATGTACTATGTTTAGCTGTCAGGTGCTGAAGTTGACTCCTGGGCAGTTAAAATGAGGCCACAAGTCTTTAATGTGTTGGAAGAACCTCAACCTACACACCTCTCCTCGTAGTCTCTGGCTAGTGCTTGGGAGATAGACCGAGTTTGTTGCAAAGACCGAAAGGCTTCCCCCAGGACAGCTGGGGGGGGGATAAAAGCAGAGGGTAACAGAGCACAAATTTAAGAAAGTGCCACATTCGTACGGGTGACATGAGATATATATGGGGATTTGCAGCCTCCTTGTCTCCCCCTTCACCCAAATCCGACCGAAATTTCTATAGGTGTCAAACAAACTTTGTTTTTGCCATGGACATTGAAAGGAACAACTTTGATTTTGGGCGTGGTTCGAGAGAGTGTCTAGGGTTCAGGCTGTGATGGACAAGTGGACAGACAAACAGGTAGAACATGCAGCATTTTGGATCAGTGACCAAAATGAGCGGTGGTGTGCCCTTAAACTTTAAGAAGTTATTTTTTAAAGTATCACTCCATTCGTAGAAAACGGAGCAAATAAGTACGAATTGAGGCTGACATCACACTACTGTCCTGCCCCACCAGTCACCGCTGCTGATGAAAGAAAAATAGCAAAGTTACCAGTTTCTGATTGCAGCTGTTAGTGCACATGCTTAGTATTACTGAACCCAGAACCTCGGCACTGATCCTCTTGCAATGTTCACATTTGCTTTTGTTGACAAAAGAGGGCTGGAGCAGAAAACTGGAGATATTATGTAGCAATAATCAATAATTCAACATTTCAGTGATGACACTTCCGAAAAATACATAGATTTCCTCCCTATCTGCAGCCAAGAAAGGTGTTGATGTTGAAATAAAAAATGATCTGAAAAAATGGCATCTGATATCTTGGATACTAAAGTGTATCAGATTGAATGGGAGCTGTACAGTAAGAACAAATTAACCATGATAAGATTGGTTTGCATCCACTTTATTATAAACAGCACCCTGGTTAACATTCACCCTATTAGTGTAGCTGTGTCATTAACATTAGTCTCGACATATCACATGTTAAAAAGCCTCCAGGTCACACTTAATATCACATGAAATACAGGTGCAAATTGATATGATTCCTGTAAAGCATATTAGGTGAGTTGGTGCAAATTGCTTCAGGTTGGGTGTTAGTTTAAATATCGGGCTGGGAGACCCAGGTCACGTATGAAGTGTAACCAGTCATCACGTATGAAGTGTAACCAGTCACCTGCCATCAGTGCACTTTATGCCAAACATTAAACACCGTGAAAATAGAGAATTATGCTTTTAGAACATGATAGAAGAGAAATGGCTTTATCTGGGTGGGATTATAAGATGCCATTTGGGGCTCAGAGAAAGGAGACTATACAGACTGAAAATATAGCAGATACAATTTTCAGCACATGAGAACAAATAGAAACATAGAAACATAGAATGTGACAGCAGATAAGAACCATTCGGTCCATCTAGTCTGCCCAATGTTCTAAATACTTTTATTAGTCCCTAGTAGCCAATCTTATAGCTCGGATAGCCTTGTGCCTATACCACGCGTGCTTGAACTCCTTCACTGTGTTTACCTTTACCACTTCTGCTGGAAGGCTATTCCATCCATCCACTACCCTCTCAGTAAAGTACTACTTCCAGATATTAATTATAAATATTTGCCCCTCTAGAGGACTATGTCCTCTAGTTGTAGTCGTTTTTCTTCTTTTAAATATACTCTCTTTCTTTACTGTGTTGATTCCCTTTATATATTTAAATGTTTCTATCATATCCCGTTACGTCTTTCCTCCAAGCTATACATGTTAAGATGCTTTAACACTGCCCCCTTCTGTCCTGTGAATGTATAACACAGCACTGCCCCCTTCTGTACAGTGGATGTATAACACAACAATGCCCCCTTCTGTCCTGTGGATGTATAGCACAGCACTGCCCCCTTATGTCCAGTGGATGTATAACACAGCACTGTCTCCTTCTGTACAGTGGATGTATAACACAACACTGCCCCCTTCTGTCCAGTGGATGTATAAAAGAGCACTGCCCCCTTCTGTCCAGTGGATGTATAACACAACACTGCCCCCTTCTGTCCTGTTTATGTATAACATAGCACTGCCCCCTTATGTCCAGTGGATGTATAACACAGCACTGTCTCCTTCTGTCCAGTGGATGTATAACACAACACTGCCCCCTTCTGTCCTGTGGATGTATAAAAGAGCACTGCCCCCTTCTGTCCAGTGGATGTATAACACAACAATGCCCCCTTCTGTCCTGTGGATGTATAGCACAGCACTGCCCCCTTATGTCCAGTGGATGTAAAACACAGCACTGTCTCCTTCTGTCCAGTGGATGTATAACACAACACTGCCCCCTTCTGTCCTGTGGATGTATAAAAGAGCACTGCCCCCTTCTGTCCAGTGGATGAATTACCCAGCACTGCTGTGGCAGTTTTCCCATTTCTCAAGCATGCTGGACTCCATTCAGGGGTTGCAGAGCATGACAGACAGACAGACATAAGATATGGAGATATATGCCATAGCACAATCTCGGCAGAGGTTACTAGGGAAACACATAAAGTTGGAGAGGGTTATATTGCCACCAACAATGGCAGTGGATTAGCGTTTGCAAATAACACTGCCATTGTCTCATCTCGCTGCCAATGATATGTTCAGGTAGCTAGCAAGAGAGCAGGCGGATGTCTCTTTATGCCTCATCTACTATGTAACTATGTAACTCATTTCACACCGCGGCTGGAAATACAAGGGCAGAGGGCTTGAGTGGCGCCAGTCCTCCTGCGCCAGATTAAATAAATGACATCCCACAGACAAATAATCTGCAATCTAATAACTCTCCCGATGTAGATCTCAGCCTGCAGCAGTGACAAGAAGCAGTCTTCCTGTAATGACAGAAAGGTATCGCGGTCCAATTTGATGTTTCAGTCTGATGGCGCAAATCCATATAAATAACACCAGTCCACGGAGCGCTATAGGTTATACGAGGATGTATATATGCCACAAATCAAAGCTGCAGTCCGCAGGGAGTATAAAGCCTGATACTCCAACGGAAAGAACGCAGACTTGATACATATCTATTTTATTCATTACATTACGTTAAAAGAATATTGTAAAAGTGAGAATATATTACGAGTGGCATACTAGAGAATGAGAATTGGGGAGCCCCCTTTTATATGGTTACGGGTACAGCTCTGGAGGATTCAGGAACAGTTTGGGAGGATTATGGATAGACAGGGCTTTGCTCCTGTTATTAAATGGTAATAAAGCTCTAAATATATATAGCACATCGCCACATCCCCAATATAATCACCACACCGCCATATCCCCAATATATTCCTCACACTGCCATATCCCAAATATATTCCTCACACTGCCATATCCCCAATATATTCCTCACCCTGCCATATCCCCAATATATTTGTACTGAGGTACAGTCCTATTTATATCTGTGTCTCCCCTTTAATCCCCTTTAATTTTTCTGTGTTTTTTTTTAATTATTTTTGAACAATATTTCTGTGATATAACATTCAAAAGATATCCCATAGTCTTTGTCTAAAAAGAAGACATAGAAGACCATAAGTTGCTCCCAGAGGTCTTTTGGAAGGTCTTTCGTGTAAAATGGGAGGGAGGAAAGTATATGTTCATCGGAATGCAAAGAAAATTTCTAATTCTAATGTGAACATTTGGGTAGGATAACAGTGGAGGAGGGAGCAGGAAACGGCGAGCAGAGAAGTCAGAGCCTTGTAGAAGCTGTAGGTACTGTAGTAGAAGAAGGAGCACAGAACATGCTGGAGATTAATAAATATGTTCCAGCACATTAGACCAGGATTAAATGTATGTATTAGAATAACACTTTACTAGTCCCTCATCAATTCACCTTCAGCTTCGTTAGGACAAAATCTTCCAAAATAAGACACATTTAATACAAAACAATGGCTGGAAAGTCCTTGATAACAAAGTCCTGATGAACAGAAGGACAATTACATACCAATTAGTTAATGGCAAATGCCATTAGGAAGAATGCGAAGCAGGTCTGAGGTCAAATCATCCTGAAGTTGCTTAATGGTTTGTCTTAAATTAAACAAACACGGGGTGTTATTCTACCAGAATTTTACAGGGTTTACATGGGTAGGTTGTTCTAATGATTGATTATGAACATACTTCGGTTTACAGTTAACCTAGATATTCTTCAAACTATTACAGGCAGCTGGTCATATCTGTGTACAATGTCTACAAAAGGAACTGAAAGTATAGGAAGTAATTGTTTTACTGCCTGGGAAAGTGACGAAGCAGGGGTTTGATTCTCTAAAGTCACAGCATACAGAACATTCCCTGTAATTCCATTAGGTTATGGTATAGACCAGTAGTAGGCAACGTTCTGCACTCCAGATATCGTGGACTACATCTCCCATAATGCTCTTAGTGCCGTAATCATGGCAAAAGCATCATGGGAAATGTAGCCTACCCTCCCTGAATATGAGTTTTGGAGATGCCAGTAGCGAGCTTTCTTTCCACCCCTCCAGCGACATTTCAGCTAATTTGCTTTAGTATATATATACAGTGCTGTATTTACCGCGAGGCATCCTAGGCGGATGCCTATGGCGGCAAATTTTGGGGGGCGGCAGCGCCCCCCAGCACTGGAAAAAAAAAAAATTAAAAAAAAAAAAAAAAAAAAATCTGGCCCTTTAAAAAAAAAAAAAAAAAACCCCACCGCGCTTGCAGGCAGAGACGGAGGTGAGAGGGGATCGCAAGATCCCCCCTCACCAACGCTCTGCCTGCCAGGCTGCACGGGGAGCCGAACAGGCAGCACAGAGAAACCTCCGTGCTGCCTGTTCGGCTCCCAGTGCAGTGTGCCGACACGGAAGTGCCGACAGGTCACGTGACGGGCGAGCTGACGTCATATGCGCGCCCGGTCACGTGACCTGTCGGCACAATCGCCGGGAAGCCGAACAGGCAGCATGGAGGGACCATGCTGCCTGCCTGCCAGGGAAAGGTAAGTGCTGATGGGATGTGTGTGTGTGTGTGACTGTGTGTGATGGGAGACAGTGTGTGTGACTGAGTGTGATGGGAGTCAGAGTGTGTGTGATGGGAGACAGTGTGTGTGACTGAGTGTGATGGGAGTCAGAGTGTGTGTGATTGGAGACAGTGTGTGTGAATCAGAGTGTGTGTGATTGGAGACAGTGTGTGTGAATGAGTGTGATGGGAGTCAGAGTGTGTGTGATGGGAGACAGTGTGTGTGACTGAGTGTGATGGGAGTCAGAGTGTGTGTGATGGGAAACAGTGTGTGTGACTGAGCGTGATGGGAGACTGTGTGTGACTGAGTGTGATGGGAGTCAGAGTGTGTGTGATGGGAGACAGTGTGTGTGACCTGTGTGTGATGGGAGACAGTGTGTGTGACTGAGTGTGATGGGAGTGAGTGTGTGTGCGTGATGGGAGTAGGAGTGTGTGACTGAGTGTGATGGGAGTAGGAGTGTGTGACTGAGTGTGATGGGAGTGTAAGCTTGATGTGAGTCTGAATGATGGGGCATGTCTTAGGTGTGTAACGTGGGTGTGCAGCTTGGGTAGGGGGGTGCCCGGATTTTGTCTGCCTAGGGCAGCACAAAATCAAGATACACCACTGTATATATATATATATCTCTCTCTTTTATAAGTCTCTTTTTTTATTTTCCAATTTAAAAAAAAGGGGAAAAAAAACGCTAAGCGCTATAGTTTTTTTCTTTTCTTCTATTTTGGGAGGAAATGTACATTCCTACTGTGTGTGCCTGATGAGCGAACGGTGAGAGGCAAAATCCCCTTTTTTTAGTTTATTTTCACCAGTATTAAAAGATGTAACACGATGATACAAAAATAGTTGTGGTTTTTTTTTTTCTGTATCTACATAATATTTAAAATAGGTGCTTTTTTTTTGTAGGTTAAAATTGAAAATGTAAAAATAATGAAAAAAAAAGGTGGTGTTTTGTAACAGATCCGATGGTTAAGTGTAGAAATGTTAAAGTTTTTATCAAGTGAAGTTTGTATGAAGTTTTTTTCTTCTGTTCATTACTCAAAAAAATGGGGGTGGGGGGAAAGATTCTGTATGATCTGGTATGGGAGGAGGTCCGACCCGATGAGTTACTGCAAGCCAACCATAGTGACGCCACTGCTGGGGGTGGGCAAAAACTATTTACTTCTTATCCGAGATGGACATAGAACAGATATACTGACAGATAAAAGTACAGAGATTGATAGACAACAAATAAAATTGGAAAGAAAGGCGCACTTGGGAATTTACAAGTGAAAAGTTGTGCAACCCCAGGTTATAAAGCAGCCTGGGGGCAATTGCCCCCTTACCTCCCTTGGCCTACCCTGATCTACATTAACTTCTCCAGAAAGCCATTAACAATTTGGGCTTCAATGGACTCTGTCACATGGTCAAAAACAAATTTCCTCCTGTGTGTGTGGATTAAACCATCAGACCTTTCTCTATTAAAGTGTTGGTAATTACGGTTCTGATCAAACAAAGCCAATTAAATCCACCTCCTCCATTTAAAAGATTAATTCGTTCCCAGCTGCAGAAAGCAGCAAAGAGTCATTTGTATTCCCTCCTTCCCCGCACCAGATTCACTTCTTAATTATCGTTTTCTCGATTGTTTTATCCGTTCAATTGTCCTCCCGGCAAGCGACAACCCTTCTTTTGTAATATCGAGCATCCTTTTGACAAATCTTTAGCGCAAGAAGCCGCTAGTATTGGATTAGCACCCTCAAAACTGGCAGGCTTTCCATCTATAGCAAACTGGGAGTGTGGGGGAGGGGGGGGGGGCAACTCTTTCGAAAGTCAAGGTAGATAAATCCCACGTGAAATATCGCACCCCAGTCTTTTGCGCCATCAAAGGGGAAACGTTCTATTTTTCATTTTTAAGAAACTGATGGATAAAATCTCCTCTAATCCTGTTAAATGGTGTCTTTGTTAAATCCTCTGTGTGCATTTATCCAGGAGAATAAGGGACACACGGATATAAAGTAATCAACCTCAGTTAAAAAGGATATTAATACCCTTCTTGGGGCAAAATTGTCATGTGCATTTACCCGGAGGTGGTAAAATGGCTTCAAGTAATCCTGTTCACCGACAGTTCGTGGGTTCGGGAGTAAAACAGCCATAAACTACAGATTGGGTAAAATCTCTGCTATTTTACAGCACGACATGTTTAGAATAACTCACACCATGTGTTCACTTCATAGCCGGATACCCAGATTTGCACGTTATACAGGGAAGTCTATTCACTTAGCAGCCAGCTTGATTAACTGAATTCAAAATAAATGTGACCAGGATCTGGCAAAGGGAAAGAGGAATTATTTCTATATCTGTAAATCAGGGTGAAAGGGGCCGGCAGCAGTTAGGGCGACATACAAAAATAAACGGGGGCTTCTTTATAAGTGTGAGATATTGAGGTTTTTTTTAAAAAGGTGAAATCGATAAAGTAGTGTCTATGAATAAGAGCTAAGCCTAAACCAAAACGCGTTAGGAATTTTTCTTTTAGGACTTCCGTCGGAGAGGCATGCTTTGCTGCTGCTATACTGTGTGGTGGATTATGAACTCTAAATAAATGAAGCATCTTGCAGTCGAGGAGACTGAATCGTTTATTGTGCCGCCCCAGCAGCGGCGAGCTTACTACTTCCTGTCGATGTCTTTTGTTCTGATTCCGGTGAACCCGCAAGAAGTTCTCGGCAGCAGTCGGGAGCCTGCTTGCTGTGATCCCTGTTATTTGGTGAACCTAAGGACACTATACACTGTGCAGGGACAAACCTGGTGAGGTTCTCCTGCTAGAGCTTAGCTGGCCATGGATAGTGCAGATTTATATCGGTAAACTCATGGAATGTTCATGACATCTCACCTCTTAGTGAATAGCTCACTGCCGACTCTAAAATTTTGACATTTCATCAGCAAACAGCTCCAAGGTGTGGGGGGAGGGGAGTTCATCTGTGATGGAGATATATTTAGGATGGTTTTATTGGAGAGTCATTTCAGGAACATCTAACTCTTTAAAGTAAATTAAAAGCCTGAGCCCAAAAAAGGAGTAAAAAAAAAAAAAAAATAAGACTGGCATGACTCCCCTCTGGCCTTGTGGAAAGAGTTAAACGCGTAGACTAATATCTCCCATGAAAACTGGCTGGCAATCAAAGGGTTAAGAGGAGTTGTTGGTGGGGTTTTTTTTTGTTTTTTTTATATCATTGATTTTTATCTGTCTAGTGTTTGTGGGAATTGCTTTCTGTGAAATAAATCTTAAAGTACAGGAGTAAAAATGCAAAACTCAGATAAGAAGCAAACGGTAAATAAAGCAAATGTTTCCTGGGAATAAAAATGACCTTTTATTTGTGTCTGATGGTCGCAGAGAAAAGATGAGTAACGTTAAGAAAGCTGGACCCTGGTAAGTGCTTAATACGTTCCAGATTCCAAAAGAATAAATATACTGTGTAATATCATGCTGGACCTTCCTGGAATTAAAAATATTGATCAGAAGGGAAGACAGACTGGGTGATAGACAGACACAAAGACATGCAGAGAGATAGACTGATAGACAAACACAAATACATACAGAGACAGACTGGGTGATAGACAGACACAAAGACATGCAGAGAGATAGACTGATAGACAAACACAAAGACATACAGAGACAGACTGGGTGATAGACAGACACAAAGACATGCAGAGAGATAGACTGATAGACAAACACAAAGACAAGCAGAGACATAGACTGATAGACAAACACAAAGACATACAGAGAGATAGACTGATAGACAAACACAAAGACATGCAGAGACAGACTGAATGATAGACAGACACAAAGACATACAGAGAGACAGGCTGACTGTTAGACACAAAGACATGCAGAGAGATAGACTGATAGACAGACACAAAGACATGCAGAGACAGACTGAGTGATAGACAGACACAAAGACATGCAGAGACAGACTGAGTGATAGACAGACACAAAGACATGCAGAGAGACAGACTGACTGATAGATACAGAGACTAAGAAAACACCAACTGTTGCAGGATGACACACATGCTACGAAACTGATATACATACATGCACAGTGACAGAGTGTTAAATAGACCGACACGTAGATATACTTGGAGACAGATACATAAATAGACAGACACATATTGACAGAGTTAAATAGACAGACACATAGATCTTCGAGACAGACTAAGTCACATAAAGATACACACACGTAAAGTAACAGAGCGATAAATAGACAGACACAGAGACATACTGAGAGACAGCCTGAGAGGTAGAAACACATGCATACTATCAGAGCAATAAATAGACAGACAGGTGGACATACTGAGAGACAGACAGAGAGATAGCAACATACGCACATTAGACAGACTCATAGACATAGCAACAGATATACAGACAGACAAATACTAAAAGACAGACAGGGGCTGTAATATTGCTACGGAAAAACAGATAAAGAGCCCGCTCTGACCTGACACAACCAGCGGGATACTGGGAGATTGCTGTGAGCGGAGATACACCCATAAATCTCAATATTGTGATGCGTAAGACACAATAAAACGGTAATGTTAGATTGTCAGATTTTTATTAGACGTACAAATCATTGAGGGAAATGGATGCTGTTTGGGTTAAATCACAGTGTCAGACAGGGGACTGGGTAAGATTTATACTTTCACAATAGCACAGGAGAATAAACAAAAGTCTAGCATTTTTTTTATTTTTACCTATTCAGTTAAATGATCAGGGATCTCATTCCAAAATAATCAAATATCTTGTTGGTTTTTTTTACTAGGGTTTGTTGTATGTCCTGCACTTTTTTCCTTCGCGGAGTAAATCAATTATAGCAGCTCCAGAAAAATAAAAATAAAAGAAAACTGTATACACTCAATTAAATAAAAATCACAAAAACACTAACAGATCAAAAAATACAAATGCACTTATACATACACTTCATCTCTCCCCGGCCAGACACAGGGCGATAATCAGAACTGATAACGGTACCCAATTCATCAACTCCGCACAGGGAGAGGGGGTGCAGGGCGGATTATTAGGAAGATTGTTTGGTGCAAAATGTGCAAACATTGCCCTCTTATGAGAACGAAGGGGAAATACGCACAAGCACCGACTTTGGAAAGTCAGATTAAGACCTCCCCGGAATGGATCTAAATGTCACCCCTTGAATGGGTGTAGCTGCAGAAGGAGAGGTGTGGGTCCTAAGCACAGGGGGATCTGTTGATGTTACAGTGTGTGTAGAATGTCTGGAGCACCTCAATTTTGCCCTGGAAGATCTTAACTGAAGAAATAACTCTGGGAACAGAGAGACAGAAAATACACTTTGTGCCCAGATTTGTGCCCAGCGTTACCGGGTCACGTGACCCGCCCAGGCGTTTCGTCTCAGACGTTCTGACAGAAGTGTCAGGCAGCATCAGGGGACGTCTGTGTGCACCGGCTGCCCCCACTAGATACCAGGGAAGTGTTGGCAGTCCTGGGGGTGCATTGGCAAGTCTGGGGAACAGACTGGCATATATGGGGATGCAGTGGCAAGTCTGAGTGCAGATTGGCAAATAAAAGGAAATAAAAACAAGAAATCCTTTTTTTTCCCCAATCATAATTTTTTTTTATTAAATATGAAAAACCAGTCTTCATGTGAATTAATGTTTACTAGTAAAACTTTTTTTTTCCTTTAGGGTCATCTTATATTTAGGCTTTTTCTTAAATAATTTTCCAAAGTTTGGGCAATCGTCTTATATTTGAGCAAATACAGTATATTTTGGATGGTGCAGAGTTAGAGCAGTTTTAATCCAGCAGAAGTCTCTCTTAAGGTTTCCCTATATTTCACTCATCGAATCGTCAATCTCAGTACTACTCCGGCTCATACGGTGACAGAAATTTTATAAATACCACACATTGTATTAAACTTTTCAAGTTACCTTTAGGGTATTTTTAATTCACTACAAAGAGGCTTATTGAAACAGCTGCAGTGTAGAAGGGGGGAAAAAACCTCTCTGTTTTCGATTACGAATCAAACGTTCTGTTTCCTCCTCCGTAATCTGAAAGTTAACCATCTGTGAACCTCATGGACTTTTTATGTGGTCTTGTAGTTGGGATCAGATGGATTAAATGAACATTGTCTCCTCATTTCACACCGGCTAGAATAATAATTGCAAAAATGACTGTGCAGAAAAGTAGTTTACAGAGTAAAGTTTTTCTCCAGATGTTTGTTTTCAAATGTGGCCAACATGTGTTTAAAAATTGCATATTTGTTTCTGGGATTTATTTTTTTTACATAAAACGTACCCTTTTGTCCTCTTTTGCATGACCAAGGTATGGCGAATTAACGCAACCTCCCCCCAAGAAAAGACACGGACAACAAACTGGATATGAAGGTCACAGTATTTATTAAGAAATACTGTAACAAAGATTTTGTATTATTATCAGTAACTAATCAACTTAAACGTATACTACAAACGTATACAACCAAAAACACATATAACATATCATGTACAAAAGACACCATCTTGTGGAGTACCACATGTATATGCCACTAAGCGGTAGCATATCTAGGATTGGGTACCCGAGGATCGGACGTGGGCGTATCCAAAACTATCAGTCTACCGGCGTCAATGCCCCTGCACGGTAGCCACCTGATATTCACTCCCCAGGGACCAGCCCGTGGGGAGTCCGTGAAGCTAGCTCCCAGAGCTACTGCCTCCCGGGTTGGCCATACCCAAGACAGCCAACCCCCTGCACTGACGTCATACCTCGGGTACCCCCTGCCAACATGGCACTTGACATAGACAAAACAAAGAGGGATGGGTGGGAGGGAACTGATTTCTATAATGAAGAAAAGAGGCTGGGCAAAACCACCGCAAGGGTTTATATAGGTTTTGCCCAGCCCCCAAGGGGGGAGGAACGGCCGCCCATGAAGGGCAATTACTGGCCGAGGGCCTATGACTGACAGACTTGTGATGAGGCTGCATCACCAACCTGTTGTCATGCTGCCCTTTCATATATTGCATTATTACAGGATATTACTGAATGTCTGCACCAGTCACCAGTCACATCCCACAAATAATTTCTGTGAAAATGGTAATCACAATAGCAATGTAGACAAGAGATAATGAGATAGCAATGTAGACAAGAGATAATGAAAGCAAAAGGAGAAAACATGGAAAGATAGTCTACTGATTTGCTGCATGCAAAAAGAAAGTACATGAGACACTACCAAGTGCATCAAACTTTGTTTGATGCCTGAAGTGTCCTTTTGAAGATTGAGTCATGAGGCAGGGCCCAGTTATACCATTTGGGTGGTTAAAAAAAAAATTCCATTGGTACAGTATACCCCAGCCTACTAAGCTTTCTACTGCGATCTGTGAAAATAGAAGAATTCAGCCAGCACTGTTGGGACACTAGAGTTGTCTGCTCTGCCTGGTAAGGAAGTTATAAGCTGTCACATCTTTTACATCAGATCTCTGCTTAAGAAACAAATCTGCAATGTATATATCTAGCAACATGCAAGCAGGGCCTAGCTGGTGGCTGTAATATAAAATAGATTAAATCTATTGCATTAAAGAAATGATAGATGCGCCAATGTGGGATATGTTTATTACATATGTGTTTTCTGTGAAATACAAGCTATTTAGGCTATGGAAAAAATATATATTTAATATTGCTTTCGAAACAGGTAGATATCAATCTTTCTCTTCTTTTTTCCATTAAAGGTTTTCATGTATTTGTAGTTGTTTGTATACCTGACATATTTGCTATTTCTATTTGCTAAATGTTTATTATGTTATTGTTTATTTATATTTTGCATAGCTCCCAATATGTCAAATGGCCAATGAGGGACATTTTTGTTTAAGGGGGGCAGTGGCTATGGGCAGAGGTATATTTGCTGAGATTATGTCCAACTGAGAGCTATTTATGTAATTTGGTATGGCATATGGAATAAGAATAGTGCATTTTCTATCTAAATACTGATATATAAACACATTATTGCACTAAGGCACCAAGCTGGAGTGCTTCGCCCTCCTACTACCGATCCCGAGTGTGTGTGTGTGTCCTCGGGTGCAAGGGGCCTTGAGTCTTGAGATGATCCACCAGGTACCGAGAGATCCCCACATTCCAAAGGAGAATCGTCAAAAAAACAAGGAGAGTCATAGGAAGTCAGGGTACCAGAAAACAGGACCGAGTAGAACAAGCCAAATCACAACAGAAATTAGGAGTAGCAATATGAACAGGAACAAGGGGCTGTATCACCTAAATATACCTCGAAAATAAAAAAAAGTGATTGAAAAGTATCTATACATTGTGTTATCAGAATTGCCAGCAAATGACTAAATTAGGAGAAAAAGGTGTTATGAATGTGTCCCCTGCTTATGACATCACCTGTCGCTTGATATGCAAATTACACATTTCACATTGAAATCCAGCAACAGAGGCTCTGTGGCAAATAATGTGGACAGAACCCATGCAATGAACAGCTAGGGCAATAGACACTGATACACAACTGCACAGGTAGAAGCATTATATAGCCTGGTGGTCAAATAATGGACTGTAAGCATGCATTGGTCTAATGGCTAGCTTGCTGGTCTTGGATGCTGAGAACCATCAGTTTGATTCTCACTATGGGTGAATGTATATAGAATTGTAACCTTGATCCACATCTAAATTTTGAAATGTGGTGTTTATGGCATCACTTTGTGGCTTAAAGGACAATTGTCAACAAAAAATAAGTTCTGTTTAATTGAAAGAAGAAGAAGTTTTAGGCATTATAAGTAGAAATGTTTGTATGAAAGAACACAAATAAAGTACCATATTGAGCCCTCTTTGCTTGTATAGTTCTTCCAGAGAGCGGCCATGTTTAGACTCTTGGATCAGATGAATGAAGGTCTGCCCCTGACAGATCTATACACGCAGAGTGTGCTTATCTAGGTACTTTATTTGTATTCTTCCATTAAAGCATTTCTATTTAAAATGGCCAAATGAGTAGGTTTAGAGTGCAAGCTTTCAAGACCTCTCAGGTCTCTTTATCAGGCATATTATACAAAATAACTGTGAATAATCTCTCTTAACTACAAGTACACATCACATTGTAACGAATGGAAGGCCGATTAGATCAAATGACTGATCAAAGAACTCAGACCTGGTCTCAGTGGACCTAATCTGCTTTCCATTCGTAACCATGTGATGTATACTTAAAGGACAACTGTAGGCAAAAAATAACTCATGTTTAATTGAAAGATTACATCCAGTGTAGATGGTGTGTATAGAAATGTTTTAATGAAAGAATACAAATACAGCACCTTATTGAGCACTCATTGCTTCATTTAGCTCTAACAGGGGGCAGACATGTTGTATAGAATCTTGGCTCAGATCGGCATTAACCTTCATGCAGATAAATAAATATCTGCCCTAAGATTCTAAACAATATGTCCGCCCCCTGCAAAGAGGGCTCAATAAAGTACATTATTTGTATAATTCCATTAAAACATGTAAAATGCCTACACTTGATGCAATCTTTCAGCTAAACTCAAGTTCATTTGTTGGTACAGTTGTCCTTTAAGAGAGATGTTTTCACAGTTACTTTGTATAATTTGGGTGATGAAGAGAGGTCTTGAAAGCTTGCACTCTAAACCTACTCCGCTAGCCAATAAAAGTACCAACTTGACTGTATTTGTCTACTTGTATTTGTCTGTTTCTACGGCTTTTTTGATGCTGGCATTTTTTGCAAGCATCATCGTGCTCTTTATAATACCGTCTGTGGTAAGGTATCTGGGATCTGATACAAATAAGAGATACATACGCATCCATTTAATTAACCTGCTCCTCTGAACTATTACATTTGTATCTACGATGTTCTTCTGCAATTTGCATATGAGGCCAATAGGTGATGTCATTAACAGTGGACGCCACAGACAGATTTCAGACATGTTTTCATTTTATCACAAGCATTTGCCGGCAATTCTGCGGTTTCCTGTTTAGGACATTATTTTGTCATATGGCATATGGAATAAGAATAATGCATTTTCTATACAAATACTGATATATAAACACAATTATTGCATGCCAAACATGTTGCATGATGAGATATTTTGAAGCTGATCCCAGGGGCGGAGATTGCATCTAACCAGGAACGCAGGGAATACTAAGGTCATGTGCAAGTTACACATTTCAAACATGGTGATGTCTTAAACCGAGGAAACCACAGGCCATTCTGCTAACTTATTGTATCGAAGGATGTATCTGATATTTATAGATCATTTTATAGCATTAGGTTGGGAAGAGAAAAACATACTTAAATTTTAAAATATATTGAAATTAAAAATAATCACACTAGAGCTACAGTGATTCTATTAAATCAATATCTCAGCTGCCTCAGGACATCAAAACCCATACAAATAAAAAGTAACATCCAATCCCCAACTCGTTTCATCAGAGATGCATCTGGTGCTGATTAGTCCAAAGAATTGGTGTGATTCCGGTCTTACCAGCTACTCTGGAATTCACAGGTTTGACGAAAGAAGATTCCCTAAAAATTAATTTTTTTAAATTACAAAATCTCCCTTTCCTTTCTTTCCTAGGTGATCCTCCTCGCTCCTGTTCACATGGACAATTCATCTGGATTCTTCGTTTTGGGTGTTTGGAAATTAATATGCAAAACAGGACCCTCCATCACCTCTGACTCTAATAAAATAACCTGTAAGCTAAACTGCGAGGTCTTTGGCCATTTTCTACCTAGAGCATCATAGAAATAATTCTATTTATTAAATAACGGTGAATTCCCCGCGCGTTTCTCGGGCTGAGAACTATATTGACAGCTGAGCCCCTGTGGGTTTCTTAATTTACAAATAATCCTTTATTTTTCGACTATTAGGAATACGATGTCCTTTGGAACAGATCCCGCAGCTTTACAGATGATTGAGGACTCACTTCCATATTAAAGGCGCACAGTGTGTATTAAACCCATCCACACCTCGGTCTGCGGCTACTTAAGCTTCACGTAGTGCATCAAACCCCGTAAAGCTCTTTAAAGTGTGACATCACAAAGTGGCAGGTTACATCCCTATAGGTTTAATAGCTCCTGAGATTTGAAGGAAGATTGCCTATCCTTTGGGAGCCAGTTATATATCAGATGCAGAAATCCTTGGCTGAGCTTTGAAAAGATGAAGAGCTCGGAGATACGACTTTCATCGTGATAAATACCCACACATTTCCACAGGACTGAAACCCTCCCCGTGGGGGACACTTTGACATAAAACCCAATGAATAAAATTATAATGCATTATATAGCATCCAATACCACCTACCTACATAAAGAACTTTGTCTATCAAACTTGAAAAATGATGTAAATAAACACACAATATAAATACCAGGTTACAGATAATATACAGTGGGAAGCAGAGGATTTATCAGACTGAAATCTACACACTCCAAACAAGGCAGAAGACCTGATTTTCCCACATTTAATCAAACCACTAGACATGTGCATTCGTTTTCGGACGAATGCATTTTCGTCCGAAAATAGCATTTTCGTCCCTTCGTCCAAAAAACGAATAACGAAAATGATAAACTAACGAAAGATGAATGAACGAATGGTTAATAAACTAAAATCATTTGTCCATTCGTCCATTCGTGCTATTGGCATTCTATAAGCCGAAATAGAGTCCGTTTATAGAATACCAATAAATGCATGTAATGCTATTGCTATTCTATAAACCGAAATAGAGTCCCCATTCATACGAATAGGTCAATTGACCTATTCGTATGAATGGGGACTCTAGTTCGGTTTATAGAAAGCCAATAGCATTACATGTATTCTATAAACCGAAAGTCTATAAACCGAACGTCGTTCGGTTTATAGACTTTCGGCTTATGGAATACATGTAATGCTATTGCTATTCTATAAACCGAAAGTCTTTCGGCTTATGGAATACATGTAATTCTATTGGCTTTCTATAAACCGAAATAGAGTCCCCATTCATAAGAAATTCTTATGAATGGGGACTCTATTTCGGTTTATAGAATGCCAATAGCATTACATCTATTCCTTAAACCGAAAGACATTCGGCTTACAGACTTTCGGTTTATGGAATGCATGTAATCCTATTGGCTTTCTATAAACCGATATAGAGTCGGTTTATAGAAAGCCAATAGCATTACATACCTTCCATAAACTGAAAGTCTATAAACCGATATGTCTTTCGGTTTATAGACTTTTGGTTTATGGAATGTGTAGGTCAATTGATTCGTACGAACGAATAAAACGAAACGAAAATAATGAACGAATTTCGTCTGAAATGAATGCAGTAATGAACGAAATTCGTTTTAGACGAAATAAATAAAATTTTCGTCCGGATGGACGAAAACGAAACGAAGATTTTAGTTTTGCACATCTACAAACCACCACCACAAGGGATTCTGGGTAGGCATATGCAAATCAGGTCAACAATGATAGCCTCTTAATCCATTGTATACATGGACCACTTGGAGCATATGCACGCAGTACTAGACAGCCTTTAAACACAGCTCAGGACAGAGGTGCAGAAGCCAGACAATCACCCATGGACAGCTGTTCCATCCGTGATGGGATTCGTCAGCATGAGGTTGGTTTACTGGCTTGCTGCTTGAGGCTTGGCGCAGTGCAAAGAACAAACCATTTAGGATATTCTTAAAGCGAATCTGTCACCTAAACATTTTTTATACACTGAATATGAATGCATGATTGATTCATTGTGTCAGCAGAAGTGAATGCTTCTAAAAGTGTCTCTTTTTTATGACATCACCTGTGGCTGGATGTAAAAACAAGAAACTGTTATATTAAGGTCTGTTATCGAAGAAAACAAGTATTATTTGTAGGGAAAAAAACACAAGTGGGGCTATTAACTAAAAGGTGAGTTGCAGGTGAGGTGAGTTGCAGATGAGATCTTGCAGGTGAGGTGAGGTGAGTTGCAGGTGAGATCTTGCAGGTGAGGTGAGTTGCAGGTGAGGTGAGGTGATTTGCAGGTGAGATCTTGCAGGTGAGGGGAGTTGCTGGTGAGATCTTGCAGGTGAGGTGAGATCTTGCAGGTGAGGTGAGTTGAGGTGAGTTGCAGGTGAGATCTTGCAGGTGAGGTAAGTTGCAGATGCGGTGAGGTGAGTTGCAGATGCGGTGAGGTGAGTTGCAGGTGAGATCTTGCAGGTGAGGTGAGGTGAGTTGCAGGTGAGATCTTGTAGGTGAGGTGAGTTGCAGGTGAGGTGAGTTGCAGGTGAGATCTTGCAGGTGAGGTGAGTTGCAGATGCGGTGAGGTGAGTTGCAGGTGAGATCTTTCAGGTGAGGTGAGATCTTGCAGGTGAGGTGAGGTGAGTTGCAGATGAGATCTTGCAGGTGAGGTGAGTTGCAGGGGAGATCTTGCAGGTGAGGTGAGTTGCAGGTGAAGTGAGGTGAGTTGCAGGTGAGATCTTGCAGGTGAGGTGAGTTGCAGGTGAGATCTTGCAGGTGAGGTGAGGTGAGTTGAGGTGAGTTGCAGCCAGGATAACTACATAACTAGACTGATGGATATTTGGTCTCACCAATTTTTATATACATTGTGCAGGGACAAACCTTTTGGTGAATATTCCCTCAAAGGGATGTTTAATAAGAAAACATTTTTATTAAAATACATCCCATTGCTAAGGTGATTTACACCCCTTTCAGACTGGTGGGTTGTTGGAGATAAATAATGTTTGGTTTGCAATCTTTCCATTCAGAACCGGTTTGCTATGTCTCTAAATTTAGATTTAGATAGAATAAATAGCAAGCTCCTTCTGCCCCAGATTCAATAAATAGTAAGCTTCTTCTGTCCCAGAGGTAATAAGTAGCAAGCTCCTTCTTCCCCAGATTCAATAAATAGTAAGCTCCTTCTGCCCCAGAGGCAATAAGTAGCAAGTTCCTTTTGCCCCAGAGGCAATAAGTAGCAAGCTCCTTCTGCCCCAGAGGCAAGAAGTAGCAAGCTCCTTCTGTCCCAGAGGCAATAAGTAACAAGCTCCTTCTGCCCCAGAGGCAATAAGTAGCAAGCTCCTTCTGCCCCAGAGGCAATAAGTAGCAAGCTCCTTCTGCCCCAGAGGCAATAAGTAGCAAGCTCCTTCTGTCCCAGAGGCAATAAGTAGCAAGCTCCTTCTGTCCCAGAGGCAATAAGTAGCAAGCTACTTCTGCCCCAGAAGCAATAAGTAGCAAGCTCCTTCTGTCCCAGAGGCAATAAGTAGCAAGCTCCTTCTGCCCCAGAGGCAATATGACCTGATATACAGGAGCAGGACATAAGGGACAACGCCCTGCAGCTTTGTTGCATGAGTGGACATCAGTCTAGTTATGTAGTTATCCTGGCTGCGCCCCCCTTAGTTGTGTGCATTTGAGGCTAGTGCCTCACCCTAATTATTGCCCTGGATGATCACATGCCGACTGGGCACTGGTTCAGGATTCTGGGCTGATCGTCAAGCCCAGTATGGGAACACAGATTTCAGCTTCATTGTTTAGTGGGGTTTTTTCCTGATTCTTTCATTTTATTCCCCAAACAAGTGTTTAAATGAGCTATACCGTGTGTCTGCAACACATTTTCCTCTGCAAACACCAGGCTTCAGTGTAATTCGATTTGAACATTTTCAGACAATGGGACGATTTAATCAATACCATATTGTACGTTTCAGGAACGGCTCCGAATCCTAACTCAGCCACTAAACTCCACCTCACTACATAAATGCCAAGAGCTATTTGTCATGTTAATGAGCTCTCATCGCCAGTTTACAGGGACCCACCTCGATGTCATTTATATCCTGAATGTAGAGAATTAAAGTGAAATCATTTACCCCTTGTGTTAACCTATGCACTGGCTTGCAAATCTGCTAGAAAAAAAAGTTTTAAATCTGTCTGTGGGGTCGCATGCTTATGACATCACCTGGGGTCCAATATGCAAATGACCTGGTTTTCAAAGAATAATTTGTAATTTGCATTTTAAGCCACAAGGTGATGTCATAAACAGGGAATGGATAGATACATTTAAAGCCAATTTTTCTAATTTAAGCATCTGCTTGCAACCAACACAATGTATAGATCATGTATGTTTTTTTTTTTTATTTACATTCACAGAATGTTTACGTGATGGATTCCCCTTCAGCTTTTGGGCGACTGATTCCAGTATTTGAGAGTAGACCAAGTTATTCCCTCCTGGGAATAGAAAAGCTTGAGGGAGATTTTTTGGAGGGGCTTATGGTGGATAGAGGGTTGGTGTGAAGGCAGGGCTAGAGGAGCCAAGCATCGAGCCACACGCACAAAGGGTCCTCTGCATCCAACCAGAAGCACACTGCTCTGTGGGGCAACTGAGGATTGGGTGATTGGACAATGTGGAAGTGGTAGAGCTTGAGGGCAATGGTGGCACTGGTTCTGCAGTTGCCCCCTTCAGCCTATTCCCACCCTTCCTCTCCAGTTTGCCGCCCCTAGAGCTAGGAGGCCTAGGCAGAGATCCAGCGCTGCCTGTAGCGATGGGAGGTCGGATGAGAGGTAAAAGGATAACAAGTCAGGATAGATGAGAGGATTGTGGGAAATGTGCCTCTTTGGTTCAGCCCTGTCTCCGCTCTCTCTCCGAATGTCACAGATACTATGTTATTATTCTGACAAACAAATTTAACGAGAATCTTATTAAGCCGCGGCTCTGTTCATTTCTGAAAATTAAATTATTTTTGCTTCAGACGGCTTCATTTTATACGTTTTTTACAAGAACAATTGTATTGTTGTACACTGAAAATATGAGACAGCGTGATTTATATTTAATATCTACACCGCGAGCACTGCCGACTATTATCCAAATGATCGCATAAAATAATGGTTCATAACAGATATATGTTTGTACAGTGATGGCTGACTTTGGCACAGCCGTCTTCGGAAACTACATATCCCGTGATGCACAGTCAGCACAAAGCTTTGTACCAGAGAGTATGGATAAGGTTGCTGAATAGAATAGAGTTTGTTTAGGGTTGTGATAAGAAGGCTTTGAGCTGTGTACATAGATGATTATTGGTTAGGACTGAGTTGAGATCTTGGTGTAGATGAGAACTGGTTATAAACCAGGGTGTAGGTTAGAATGATGATCAGTTAAAGTATAATTTAGATTAAAGATCTCTTAGGGTTGAGTTGAGATCAGGGCATATATTAGGGGGGATGGGACTCTTCATCGCGGCTGCTTCCGCGCAGCCGCTTCACCGCCGACTCTGCTCAGCAAGACAGATCGTCGCTGGAGATTTTATCGCGGGACATTTCATCGCTAAAGGTAAGTATTTTACCGATTTTAGTTTGGTTAGAATTAGGGTTTAGGGGGTTAGAATTAGGGTTTAGGGGGTTCATTTTAGTATTGGGGTTCATTTTAGTGTTAGTATTGGGGTTTAGTGTTAGGGGTTAATTTTAGTATTAGGGGTCGGGGGTTAGTATTAGGGTTAGTATTAGGGTTTAGGGGGTTAATTTTAGTATTAGGGGTCGGGGGTTAGTATTAGGGTTAGTATTAGGGTTTAGGGGGTTAATTTTAGTATTAGGGATCGGGGGTTAGTATTAGGGTTTAGGGGGTTCATTTTAGTATTAGGGGTCGGGGGTTAGTATTAGGGTTTAGGGGGTTAATTTTAGTATTGGGGTTAATTTTAGTGTTAGTATTGGGGTTTATTATTTAGTGTTAGTATTGGGGTTTAGTGTTTAGTGTTACTATTGGGGTTTGGGAATCATTTATTAGGGGAGGTTATTTTCGTTTTACTTTTACATTTGTAAGAGCTGACAGTTCAGCGCTGAACTGTCAGCTCTTACATAGCCACGGCCGCGATGAAACGGACGCGTTATTCTTCATTGCTGACAGTTCAGCGTTCTAACTGCCGCGCTGAACTGTCAGCGATGAAGATGTGGCGCGGAAGTGTCCTAGACCCTATGTTAGGGTGAGGATCAGTTAGGTTTGATCGGTTAGATTACTATGTTGTTATTAGGTTTTCTTTTGCTGAGGTTGTGATGTAATGTCCTCAAGATCTGCTTGCCCCAAAAATCCCAAAAAATTCCAAAGAGCTTAGAGGTGGTTATGGACAACCTGCAGTTTCTGCAAAGCTGCATTTGATCATTTTTACAGTAGAACAAAAACAAGAAATATGGATTTACACTACTTATTGATTGAATTAATACACTTAAAAAGTGGTAGCTTGGCGATTCTGCTGCCACTATGATGTATGTCTACTGTTTCTACTATTGTTGCTTTATATATCACCACTCCGAACACAGTTTATTCATGTACTACATCTCAGCAAACCATAAGAACTCTGTAGCGATAAAGGAAGGCCTGTGACTGCATTATCTCCAAGTGGTCAAGGGTTCAAGATCATGGATCCCAGAAATGGGTGGCTAAAACCTATGGATTATGTAGATAAATGCAAATTGATGCAACATCCAAGAAGAGAGTCAGCTTAAATAAGGTGTAAATGAACCTAAACATATACTGGACATGGTGACTTCAGAAGTGACAGAAAGTCCATATACATGTGTGTAATCCATTATCACATATGATACCATTGGCCAATCGCACAATTGACTGTAAACAATACCTACCATTCCATTATCTAGATTATATGTCCTATTCTAGGTTAGTTCTTGTGTATCATTTGTACCCAGTATTAAACTGTGTATAGTACAAACTTCTCATTCTACGTTCTATATTAAATCTACGTTCTAGATTTTATGCTCCAACCGCTCGATGCCCTATATGCCATGTTCTAGATTGTACGTAGCTAATATGCCATGTTCTAGATTGTACGTAGCTAATATGCCATGTTCTAGATTGTATGCTCTACATCTCTCATGGGTAGATCTAGAATCCCTGACCTTATTCCACTTAGTCTCCATTGTTGCGTGTATTGTTGATTAATCCCAGGTTCTAACACTTACTGGCACAGAAGACGGTTTGATAATGTTATTGATCTTTTGATTTAAACCCCCACTCGACTAACACTTCTAGAAATGAAAAAGAAATCCAAAAAGTGATATGGGACAAGGGTTGAGTATAAACCTTACAGACATCCAGGGCCCAAGGCTACCTCTAGTAATTACTGAGCAAGCATTCAAAGCCAAGAGTCATTCTCTGTGCGTTGTGTTTATATGAATTCCATAGGGTCATTTATCACATGTTCAGGACCGGGGGAATTGCTAGGATTTTTTTCTCTCTTAGTTTACATCTCTTCGAATTAAACCAAGGCAAGATTTGTGACATGCTTACATGTAAGAGCCCTGAGAGTCTGAATATGTTTGAAAGTCCAGATTGTGCAAAACTCAATGTACTGAAGCGTTTTGAGTGCTGTACAGGAATGAGTGTGGGTGCTATATAGGAGTAAGTGCAGAAGATATATAAGATTGAGTGTGGGTGCTATATAGGAGTAAGTTCAGAAGATATATAAGATTGAGTGTGAGTGCTGTACAGGAATGAGTGTGGGTGCTATATAGGAGTAAGTGCAGAAGATATATAAGATTGAGTGTGGGTGCTGTACAGAAGTGAGTGCAGAAACCATTTAGGAGTGAGTTGGGGCGTTGATTAAGAGTATGGTATCTAGGCAGGTTGTTTATTTTCTTGTTTGATGAATTCCAGCAACTGCATGAGAGGCGGAGAGAGAGACAGCCCACGTCACAGAAACCAGACGTGCATTGTTACCTTACCAAAATAATTAAAAGTGACCTCACTGCAATTACCACGATGGGGGTCTTGAAATCTGAATAAATACCTTAATGTTTTTGACATTCCCATCGAAAAAACAAAATACCCCTGGGTGAAAACAGCCACAAACAGTGTATGATTTATCCCCAACACGGAAAAACCGAAGGAGCATATTAATCACTGTACATACAGGCTGCTCACAGTCAGCTGGGAAAAGCCACTGGCACAGCCAGAGTGTTACTGAATGTGCGGAAAACACGTGTCTGATACTCTGTACACAATATACAGAACAGAACGGGCACGGCTCACCAACGCAAAGGCTTATGGAACCTACAGGTAATACACATCAAATATGCAATACATAACCTAAAATACACCAACCCCTGTGCATGCAGGAAAAGGCCTGCTGAATCAGTGGGCAACCTCACCAGGCAAAGAGTTACAAAGCTACACTGTAAAGAAACAAAAACCCTTTCCGCTCCTGTAGGTGAAATGTATTTTCACCTACAGGCAGCAGGAGAAGCAGGAAGGGACTGCCACCAAGACAAAATCAAAGAAGATAGGGTGACAGAGAGTGTTGAGGGAGCAGAAAGAAAAACCAAAGATGAGAAATAGTGCGCACCCAACTAAAGATTAAATTGTTATAAAGACAGTAAGGTTGGGCAGAGAATAGAGAAGGTTTGTATGATAACCTTCGATAAATGGGGCCAGTGAGAGCAATGATTTTGCAGATCTGCTTGTGAGAAATGTATGAAAAGGTTAGGAGTGCGGACTACTGAGACATGGGCAATGCAGAATCCAAAGTATGGATGTGGGTAGATGGCTGTGGACAACATGCTTATGAAGTCTGGAGAAGTAATTAAGTGTAGTTTGAGAAGTAAAATTCGGGTATTTCCACATCTGCCATTTGTCGCAAACAGGATTAAGGGATCAATTAATTTTCTTTTCTTTTCTTTTATCCTATGGCGTTTGTGAATTTTATAAATGTTACTAATCGTTAATCATGATAATAAATAAAACTTTTTTCATGGTACAAGCATTCTAAAAGGTCGGACGGACGGACGGAGGCTGTCTACACCTAATATACATTGCAGGAACATAAATAATTTAAAGAACAATAAGGGTACAACAAGAGAACCCGCTCTCACCTGTGACATCTCCGGCCCACGCAGCTAGTGGAAACCACTCTCACCTAACATCCGATGAACTCAACTTAAAGCTGAAAAACTCAAAAAATGGCCAAAAACAAATCTGCCTATTTGCCCGTCGAATAAGCCCTTCCCTGGAACAGAGTGATTTTTTTTTCTTTTGCAAAATATATTGCAGGGGAAGTGATTTGCTCTTTAATACAAAGGCTCGTCCTCCTAATGAACCAATTTACTAAATCGGCACTAAACACAAAAGTTATTAAGAGATTGAGGGGGGAAAAAAGTCCATTAACATAATGTATAATAATTAATAGATCTACCTTGTAAAATGTGTGAATCATATGTATTACTGCTTAGAAAGTACACAAATACCTTACAAAGAAATTGTATAATTATAGCATTGCACCTAAGGATGCTCTTTTTGTGGTATAAGATTAGCAAACAAAATCACCCAATAAATTCCAGGCAGATTTAGACATTTTTATTTTTTTTAAAGGTAAAATATTTTCTGTTGGTTCTTTTGAATACAAAGGTTATGATTTACATGTTGTTTGGAAACAGATTGTATTAATCCTGAGGATGCACAGAAACATATTTGCAAATGTTTTGGCGACAGTTACCTCCCATGCCTTGCCATGTTTTATAAACCTTACTCTATTGGTTATGTAAGATACCATGCAATTAGTCCATTCTCAGTATCTGGGCTCTTGCAGTAATACGTTAGGTCTGATGCATGCGTGGAGAGTACAAAGGAGGGGGGGAGTGGGGTACAATACACACAGTTTATTTAATCTCTATACCCAGAACTGATTTACTGCAAAATAAGATTTTATTACTGCTTGTAATCCACCAAAAAATATATATGCGAAAATAATTTCGGTGCCAGAAGATGTAAACTGCAGTACTCCCCTTTCCGTTATTTAAAGGGTTTAAAATAGAGAAAAGCCCCTTCGATGTTTTTTGTGGCCTACATTGCAGTGAAGTGCTTTAAAAAGGTATCCCTCAGTGTTTCTTTTTGCATGGGACACTGGGTAATTAATAATGTAATAAAATATTTAAAAAAGGTAACGTCATTTTTCAATCTCTCTCTGTCGTTGGAGGAATTTCTGAATCTGAATTGTATCTTTTTTTTTTTTTTACAATCTTTCCCCCTTGCTTCTACATGTTCCACCTGGGAGTCTGACACTGTCGTCTGCCTTGTTACCCTGCAATTATTCTCAAACCAGATATCCCTATTAATAGGTGTTCTGTTAGTCGAACAGTGCTGAAAAATTTGTATGGAACATGTGGGGTTTTAGAACACGTGGAAGGTGGGTGGGCTTTTAGGGCACGTGGGGAACCTCTGTTCTAAAACTCCGCCCACAAACGGAACAAAGAAGCCACTGACAGACATTTTTTTTTAAAAGCACCGGACGAGACTGTAAAGTATGGATATGGCCATGAAGTTAAAACCGGTGTAAAATAACCAAACCTGATTCGTATGTTTGTCTACATAATTAAAAATCTTTAAAACTCATCAGGGGAATTTTTTTTTTTACTAAATTACACAGTAGAAAGAGCATATTACAACATAATATAAAATAACATAACTCCCATACTTCCGCAAGCACTTAAATGGCACAATCCTCCTGACATGATAAATAAACCAACGTAGCGCTTTACAGAATCAAGTAATGTTTGCGGTAAAACAAACCTGAGGTCAGCGTGGCAGAACTGCAGACTTTAAAAACATGGCACCAAATCCCTATGCTTCTGCTTGGGTATAAGGCAATAAAAAAACGAAATAAATTAAAGAAGTAGTCACGCAATGCTTGGCTCATATACTGCCATTTGTCACAAACCGGATTAAGGGATAAATTGCCGTATTTGCTCGAATATAAGATGACCCCCCCCAAACTTTGGATAATAATTTAGGAAAAAAAGAAAATGTCTGAATATAAGACTACCCTAAAAAAATAGTTTGACTTTTCTTGTTTTTATTTCCCTTTTATTCGCCAATCTGCCCCCTAGACTTAGCCAATGCATCCGCCCACACAGCCATCTGCCCCACTTAGCTAATGCATCCCCCCCACAGCCGTCTGCCCCCTACACTTAGCTGATGCATCGTCCACAGAACCATCTGCCCCCACACTTAGCTGATGCATAGTCCACAGAACCATCTGCCCCCCCACACTTACAAATGCATCCCCCACACAGCCAATACTGCCCCAAGACTTAGCCAATGCATCCCCCCACAACCATCTGCCCCAGGAATTTGCCTATGCATCCCCCCCAGAGCCATCTGCCCCCCAGACTTTGCAAGTGCTGCCCCCCACCCCTACCCCAGTGCTCCATCAATGCTGCTGCTTGTGCCCCCTCCAATGCTGCTGCTGTCCCTCCCACCCAAGACCTGCTTCCCCTATCCCTGGTGGCTAGTGGGGGCAGCCGGCGGATGTCTGTGCGATGCGTGCAGATATCCTCCGATGCTGCCCGACACATCCATCTTCTATGACGTACCACCGGAAGGTCAGGTGACCTCCCGGCTTCCGTTATAGAAGTCGCGATGGAAGTGCCAGGCAGCACCAGAGGACCAGAGGATGTCCAATACATCCATCTTCTATGACGGACCGCCGGATGGTCAGGTGACCGTGCAGACATCCACCTCCTGCATGTGAGCAGGATCCAGGTCCCCTGCAGCTCTGCGGGGGACCTGAATCCCAGTCTTATAGTCAGACCTCATTTGCTCTGAAAAAAACCTTGTCTTATATTCAAGCAAATATGGTAATTTTCTTTATTTTCTTTTATCCTATGGCGTTTGTGAATTTTATAAATTTTACTAATCGTTCATGATAATAAATAAAAACTTTTTTCATGGTACAAGCATTCTAAAAGGTCGGCCGGATGGACAGGGGGTGTCTACACCTAATATATATTGCAGGAACATAAATAATATAAATAATAGTTTCTTACAAACTATTGGAAATCTAAACATTCGCATATCTTGTAGACAAATTAGCATAGTTAAGAACAGACTGTGAGTTCTACCGGTGCTGCAGTCTAGCTGTGCTTAGCACCATCTGAAATTAAAATTGAAAAAAAAAGTCATCTATGTACACCAGTCCCTGGGACTTCAATATGGGTTGAATCGAGGGGTGAAAAGGATGTTGGGCCGGGTTGGTGGTCCTGATGAGACACGATTAATACTGGAAGACGAGGTTTTCATGGTGAATTGTGGCAGAACAGGCAATAAATACCTAAAAGAGGGAAAAGCAAAAGATACAGTTACAATGTACAATTAGTGATGATCCCAGTGTGATATTGGATGACAGGAGAACATGGAAAGAGACTTGGAAAGAGACACCCAAGATTGGATGAGCGATGGGATGAGCGATGATCAATCCGAAGTGTTTTTAATAGAATCAAGAGGAAAACCTTATACAGGGTAGGTCTGGCAAGCGAGGCTGCCCTCTAACATTGCTAACAGGCTGGGGCACATCTAAATGCCCCAGAGCATAGTAATTTCTACCCTTCTTTAAAAATTGTCTTTCTGTCAATCCCTACACCTTATCCATCAACATATCTGTCTATCCATGTCATGGGCTGATGAAGTTGCCCCATGGGCCACTAAATTGGTTCCCCCCCCCCCCCCCCACCCCCACCCGCAGGCAGGCCAAAAGATGCCAGCCCTCCCATGGCCTGTTAGCATCTTATTAAGATATAGTAGGTGAGGAATACTTGCGTCGCTGTCTCTTTAATATTACAATGTGTAACTTATAAAGGGAGACCCGTGCAATGCATGCTGGGAAGGAAACATGTAGACCTCACACCAGGCTAGCCTAATTCTGCTCCGTCCTCTGCCAGCTATTCAGACACATGTTTAGAATACACTGTGAGATGGGAACGGCCAAGAAATGACTAATGGATTTGATTTCAATTCTCTTGACCCGGGGGCCGTGAGAGCGGCATACCATTATCCCGTTATAAATACCTTGTGTCGTCCCGATCTGCCGATCCCCTGGAATCTGTTGCATATTTGTAAACCACCAGCAGGCACTCCTTGCAGAGCTGGACCAGCCGCTGACAGCACTGATACTGCTGGGGATTGAGCTCCTCCGTCCTTCTTCTGAACGTGTTCTCCCATGTGGTCCTGGCGACAGACAGACAAAACACACCGTCTCGTGTTTGCAAAACAAACGCAATCCTGCAAGGCGCTACATCTAGCTGAAATAAAGGATGATCGCCCTGCTGTGTTTGCTCAAAAGACCAGAGTAGTTTAAAAAGGGGGGGCAGTGACCGAAAGTATATTTGTAGATAAGTGGCGCATCCTGGTAAGAAACACCTCCTTATTGGATGCCACTGAATTTAGAAGCCCCGGTGAAAATAGTTTCAATGTAAAACTACAGAAGAAGAGGAAATAGTTTTAAAATGAAAACATATATTTAAACACATGCGCAACATACAGAAGTGGTAAAATGCTGATCAACGTCAGATACTCTTCTATGCCGTTATGAAACATGAAAAACACAATATAGATTTATTTTCAAATAGACTGCGGCTCATTGTAAACCATAATGACGGTAAACTAATAACAAGCAAGGAAACAGAGCAAAAAAAAATCGGCTTTGTTGTTTACTGGAGAGAAAATTCACGGAGCCCCTCACTGATCAAGCAAGAACATAAGTAAATCCATGAATTTGCCCAGCTAGTTCCCTGGGTAATGAAAACGTAACGATTTCTATTTCCCTATAAGGCTGTGATCAGGCTCCCAAACTACCCTCGTCTCTGGATCAGGAATGGGGTCTGCTCTCCCACCAGATCAATTGGAAGCATGTCAACAAAACCAAAGAATTACTTTGTGACAAAATAAATAAAGCCGTCTTATTGGGAATCGGCTCAAACCGGCAAAATCAGCACGGAAAAAAAGAGAGAAATATATTTTTGGATTTTATTTCCTATATGTCAATTAATTACCGTATAATATAAACATGTCGGAAAATGTGTTATTTGTTATTTTGGGAAATGGTGACTTTTTTTTCTGCCATGAACGTAAATCCACTATAGCACCTTCAAGTACAAGAATATATACTGTTGTCCTGTGCATACCAAGGATGGGCTTGGTATGCCAATCTGCAAGGTCACACTGCTAAGAGAGTCATTAAGTGGTATAATGTAACGAGGCGAGAGAGAGGGACACTGCTCTGTACGCACTCTGTCCCCTTACTGTAAATATTATTGGTCTATCTACAACCAAGTATTCCCTATTCCTGTTCTACTGCTTATTGAACAACACTTACCTGTTGTGTTTTCTCTCTCCTGTGCACTTTGCCCCCTAGCCCTCAAATTCAATAATGGTAAAATGTGTCCAGGAGCCAGGTCAAGACATTTCGGTTATGATTTTTAGGAGAGAACAAGTTGGTTAAATGTTTGCCTGGAGCTCGTTCTGTAAGCAAGGCAAACGTGCAAGTGAGACGTGTAAAGAATGTTATGTATCAATTTCTAAGGGAGCAGAGGTCAGCACCTCCTCTGGCACAGATCTCTATAGGAGTGCTCCTTTGTACTTTATACGTCTACTGCTAGACAGCTCCAGAACTTGGAAATATGAAAAGAAGCACAGAGAGAAAGATGTTTTCGGAAGGGGTGACATTTTCCAAACCTCTTACCTATGGAAAGGAAGCGGAGCACAACACTGGTCTGAATCATACAAACAGAGACATCAGCTGGCTAACACGGTGCTGCCTAAAAAGATGTCCAAGCAACAAGCTTGCCGTGATCTGACCTTGAGCAAGCCCTGCTTATGGCACTGGAACTGCAGGCTGGCACGGCGACAACTGAAGGGATGACTGAGACAGATGGTCCCATTTCAAGTTGGAGACCAGTATTAACGATCAGCATTAAGATAAGGACAGGTACTCATGTATAAATGGGGGAGGCGCTGCTAGACAAACGATAGGTCAGTACGTTAAACCCTTTAGATATTCGGCTTGGAGGTATACAGATGCTGACTTTGGCTTCACCATGTACACCGGGAGAAATATTCTATAAGGTCAGAAAGGGATCTGTTTTAACGCCTGTGGCACAAATAACATAGGACGGCACATAGGGTTGCCACGTTTTCCCTAAAACAAATACCGGCTAGGCTACTGTCTCCATAGATTACCAGCATTCTGCTACCCCAACCATACAGCTGACAAAATATTTAAAAGTGTTTTTTTGTTAAATGATAGAGATCAGATCCCACGTGCTGAGAGTTTGAAATGAGAAATTAACAGAAAGTAACAAAATGAAAATGTCATCCGTACGGTATACAGCCAGAGTATGTCCAGAACCCGTAAGGCACACGTACGTAATGGTTTTGTTTAGTAGGAGGTACTTCCCAGTAAACAATATGGCTGAAAAGTGATGATACGACATGTTAATGCAACAGGTGGTGCATAGCAGGTGCAATGTTTTAAAGAAATAATATAAATAATGTACCTTATTGAGCCCTCTGTGCTCTGTGTAGCTCTAATAGGGAGCGGACATGTTGTTTAAAATCTTAGCACAGTTGCTCATTCACCTTGGGTCAAATGAAGGAAGATCTGAGCCAAGATTCTAAACAACATGTCTGTTAGAGCTAAGCAGAGCAATTATATTCTTTAATTAAAGCATGTCTATGCAAACTACCTACACTTGATGCAATCTTTCAAATAAACATTAGTTCGTTTTTTTGCTACAGTTGCCCTTTAATACTGATCAATCTGTCTGGATTATAACGCACAACTCCGTCGTTCTAACACAACCGACGCACTTTATTCCGCACTCGCCATCACGTGATTGGTACACGCATGTCCACATGCCAACAGCCAGACCCAAGTGATTTTTATATCTTCGACTCGGTTACCCTCATTTCACGATCTACGTGGCCTGCTAATCCGACGGACCAGGACAAACTGTGTGTGTGTGTTACTCATGCCTGAATTAAGCTACATCTCACAAAGCATTACAGTTCGGGAGGGGGGGGGGGGGGAGCTGCAGCAAATCACAGACACACTTTCCATTTAGTACGGAGCAGAAAATGATTCTGAACGAAAGCCAAACGCATGCAGCAAACCATCCGTCATTTCTAGAGCAGAACTGAAAACCATTCTGTACACACAATTTAAAGATCCATTTGCAAGGTATTTAAAAAATGCATGATCTGTTGACAAGGAAAACATAAACACAGAATACATTTTTCTGTCAAATCACCCAGCAGTAATTAAGGAAATAAACAACAACAACCCAAAAAAAAAAAAAAAAAAAAGGAGGGGGGGGGGGGGTATAAATGAAAGGAGCCTACCCTGAGCTACAGAAACAGCTCCACAGCCCTTGGCCGTGACTCCAGAGCAGACGGGTAAAGACGCGATTGAAACTGCGGTATATGTGTAAACATTCCACGTCTGATACCTTCCAGACTCGCTGAAGGACAGAGCGAAGATTAGTGCGCACTATATCCAAAACCTGCAAAAAAGAACAAAACATTAAACAAAACAAAAAATCCGGCCAAAGATGAGAAGTTAAAACATAATTAACAGATCTGGCAGATTCCTCAATTCTCTCATTTTAGTAAATGTAGTTAACCTGATCATCATTACACAAATGAAAGCATTTTACAGGAGATATATATATATGTATGTATACATATACATACATCCTCGTTTCCTTCCCATGTGAAGCCATTCCGAGAAGAGCTGCATACAAGGCCTGCTCCATGCTGATTATATGTGATTTATTTATGTGTGTGTCTGTGTGTGTGTGTGTGTGTGTGTCTGTGTGTGTGTGTGTGTCTGTGTGTGTGTGTGTGTGTCTGTGTGTGTCTGTGTGTGTCTGTGTGTGTGTGTGTGTGTGTCTGTGAAATAAATACTTGTTGCAGAATTAGAAAAGCTTGGTTCATTCAGTTCGCCAGGGAGGGTGACGGAGACTTTGAGACCAGGTGGTATCAACACAATGGGAGTGGGATTAGGATCAGGGGGAAAAGGCTTTACAGGTTTGGAAAAAAAAGAAAACCCCACAATTATTCTTACAAGTTCATAAACTCGACCATGGCAACGGGGCTGAAGGATCTTTTTTCTATAATAAAAGCTTTTCTGTGACAAGGACAATAGTGATGTACAGGTTTGCGGTAATTAGTTTATTTATCACCATCCGGGTTTTGATAGTCATGGTATAAAGTGTGTGGGGGGGGGGGGGGGAAGTAACCTCAGCAAGACGATGGGGCACATTACAAATCGCACCTCATTATTGTTCCCAATAAACGGCCGGCGTCCGACTAAATCATTTCAACGTCTTGGGATTTTACTAGTTTGGAACCAGATATTTAGGGATATGGAGTGTGTTACAGCTAGAGCAACAGAGGAGAAATCGCCTTGGAACAGTTACAAAGGGAAGGAAGATAGACTCTCAGTAAACAGTTAACCCAAAGCTGGTCGGTGACATAGCTCAGTGGGTCAATGTGTCACCTATAGGAGCTGTTTGAGCACTCTCTGTTTCAGGTTCTATTCCTGGCAGGAGTAGAGCTAATGAGGGCCATTAAATTGGATAATAGTAAGATCATCTGGATGTACTAGAAAACCAAAGACTTTAGGAATGCACCCTTCCTGGGTAAAAACTTTGACACTTAAGGCCAAAGTTTTATTTTTGTTATCAGTATAGGAGATAACGGATGATCGGCGAAAAGGCTGCTTCATTAAACAGTGAACTGTGGCAAATTAGATCAAATGAACAGAGTGGAAAAATGTGTCAATGCGACTAGTTTGTGGAAATGGTTCACAACCCAGTGTTTAATAATTAAAGCCCTAGGGGAATGAATGGCATTGCTCTCTAGTGCTGCCAACCAGCGATGCTAACAGAGCACAGGCAAATGAAACTGGAGGATTAATCAAAGGACACCATTACCCATAGGACTGTCTGACGGGTTATTTGAACCCCTCTCAGATCTAAATTCCCATGTAGTTTGAGAACAATGACAATAAATAAAGTGAGGTTAAACCATACAGTAAACATAGTATAACATAGAATAATGTCCAATTTCACAGTGAAGGGATTATATCTTTTATAGTTGGGGGGACGGGGGACGGATGGTGCTGAACAGCAATAATTCTACTAAACCCCTCAATTAATCAACTGGTCTCCGGGTATTAACCCTTCGCAATGCTTATGCCTGACCCTTAACCCTTGGAAGTGCCAGTGTTTGAGCTTTGATCCTTAATGATACAGAAAGCAAGTCTCTAGTCATTAACTCCTAATAATCTGGTGTGTGGGTTACATGACCTGGGCCATGCTGGTGGGTGCACCTAAGCCTCATCCTCATCATCTTGGGACTGAGAGTGTAAGTAGAATGGTGCCGGGACAGACACCACGGACCCATAACTCTGCTGCTCTGGGTCAAGTGATGCATGATATTGCAGACGAGATTCCCACGTGTGAGGCAGCCGTCCCACACGTTAACATGCTATTATCTTCCCGTGTCCAGTCTCCAGTGGGTCGTAAAGTGATGGCTGGAGTAACAGAAGCCTAATTTCCCATTGGTTTGTACACAGAGCAGCCAGTGATCATTTGTAACAGGAGAGGGTATAACTGGGTTCCATTTAACACCCCCATGTTTATCGTTAACGAATGGCAGCAACGCGGACAGGCTTACCTTTCTTTGCGTCATGGAATCCAGTTTTATTAACCAGTAAGAGGCCACTTTGGGCTTGTGATATCTCCAGTTGTCCAGGATCTGCAGAAATAAAGACATTCAAAGCGGAGAGAAAAGCCATGCAATCTAGCGCAATACAGCTATATACATTCATCCTTTAATGAAGAAATTATTTCTGCGTGCCTGTCGCTAAAGGGCAGAGAATGTGGTTATCAGTGAAGAGAGACCGGGCCCTGCCTATAAATATCTGCAGATAAACAGGCCTCGTAGCGCAGGCAGATGTACACAAATCATATCCCTTCCAAGCCCTGGACGTCTACTGATCGCTATTTTACAGGCTCCTGTGACCGCAGGCGTTAAACGGTTTGAGTGGCGGAGGCGAGCAGCACCGCGTTCCAGCTCTGTGAAGCAGGGATGGGTCTCTGTCTTTCTTGGACGGGCCTGCTGGTAATTTCTCAGCCAGTAACGGCTGCCAGGGAAACATTCATACTGAGTAAATGTTACCTACAAGCTAAATGGTCTCCGAGGTCCATTTCTACCAAAGCTGTAAACTAGGAAAATAGTTTCTCTGTATCCTTTTCTGTAAGTTATATTATGGCAGCGGCAGGAACGTCTGCAGGCCCGCGGAGAGTTACTCTTGAAGAGCATCCAGAGGTTGTAAAATATCTCTATAAATCTTTTGTGAGAAATGCCAGGGATCTATAACAATGAGGGCAATATTTTCGACATCTGGGGGCGGCTGGGTTCTGTGCTATCAGGTCTCGTGTCCATTGTAAAGCCTTTCTGCAACAAATGCATAAAAAACAAAAGTGGGGGGCTCACAATGCGCTGCTTTCCAAATAGAGTGTAATTAAAACGGCTTGGTTTCTAGGAGATTTTCCATTTGGCTCATCTGAATTTAATTATCATACAGCCCGATTTGCTGACCAAGAAAAAAAAAACACATTTCCCTAAACAGCATGTTAATATATTAATATAACCCTTAATGTGCACAATATCCGTACCCCTAAATTATACCAAAGAGTCCAGATGCTGCACCCCTATACATTACCACTGATCCAGAATGCCAGAACCTGTAACCCCTTCCAGAATTCCCAAACCTGTAACCCCTTCCAAAATGCCAGAACCTGTAACCCCTTCCGGAATGCCAGGTCCTGTAACCCCTTCCAGAACCTGTAACCCCTTCCAGAATTCCAGGTCCTGTAACCCCTTCCTTATTCCAGAACCTGTAACCCCTTCCAGAACGCCAGGTACTGTAACCCATTCCAGAACCTGTAACCACTTCCAGAATTCCCAAACCTGTAACCCCTTCCAGAATGACAGAACCTGTAACACCTTCCAGAATGACAGAACCTGTAACCCCTTCCAGAACCTGTAACCCCTTACAGAATTCCAGGTACTGTAACCCATTCCAGAACCTGTAACCCCTTCCAAAATGCCAGAACCTGTAACCACTTACAGAATTCCCAAACCTATAACCCCTTCCATAATTCCAGGTACTGTAACCCATTCCAGAACCTGTAACCCATTCCAAAATGGCAGAACCTGTAACCCCTTTCAAAATGGCAGAACCTGTAACCCCTTCCAAAATGCCAGAACCTGTAACCCCTTCCAGAACCTGTAACCCCTTCCAGAATTCAAGAACCTGTAACCCCTTCCAGAATGCCAGAACCTGTAACCACTTACAGAATTCCCAAACCTATAACCCCTTCCAGAAATCCCAAACCTATAACCCCTTCCAGAATTCCAGGTACTGTAACCCTTTCCAGAATGACAGAACCTGACCCCTTCCAGAATTCCAGATCTGTAACCCCTTCCAGAACCTGTAACCCCTTCCAGAACCTGTAACCCCTTCCAGAATTCTAGGACTTTTAATCCTAAACTCTAGAACCTGGAATCCCTCCCAGAATTCCAGAACAAGTCCCTTCCAGACTTGAAATCTTAAACCATTAGCACTGAATCCAGAATCCCAGTAGAACAATCGCTAACCAAATACAGGAAAATTACAAAACTCAAAACCTGTATCAATAAACATTACCACTGAGAGGAGAACATTGAAATGTATAAAGCATCAACACAACAATGGAGGGTAGTATATGTAAAAAGGAGGGGAACAAGACGGACAAGAAGGCATGGTCTTACATTTGAGAATCAAAAGCTTAAAAGTAACATCAGAAAGCATTACTTCAGTGACAGGGTGGTGAATGCATGGAACAGCCTTCTAACAGAGGCGGTAGGAGGTTACAACAGTTAAGCATGCTTGGATCAGCCAAGGCCCATATAAAGTTTCATCTGATAATTACAGGAATTGCCCAGCAGGGCGGCAGCCTCGTACCTCCTCTATCACACAGTATGTTTCGTGGTCTGCTTTTCCTGGCAATCGGATTCTCATATCTTGCAGGACGGCCAGTGTCTGCATTGTCAAGTCTGCTTCCTGCTCTCTGGTGAAGTGATGGAGAGCTGAATCAGTCTGCAAGGGAAAGCATTTCAGAGATTTATACATCCTCCTCGTCGTATAAAAGAACAAGAAAAAGGTCAATCATCCCCATCAATTTCCCAAATATCAAGGAGACAGCCAATCAATTTTCCATATATTTAAAATGAACTTCCCATCTGAAGTCTCCTTTAGATCCTTCATGAAGCTTTGCGAAAACTTTTAAATCTGTTTCCGCAGTTTTATAATTAAGAATATGTAGTAAAACACCTCTAGCAAACATATATTTGCTGGCATTTTTCCTTGGACGCAGCATGCATATTGCCTCATTTCCCCCTTTTGTTGCACAGAGGAATGCTGGTAGCAGTCAGCTCAGCCAAAGAAACCCCAGGCTCTGATTGGTTGCTCACTACAAACTTATCCCCATCAGCCCCAAATAATAACTCCCTCGGAGATGGTGAAAAAAGCAATTCCAAGGCAGCCCTCTACACACTGAGATTACAGATAAATTGCCTGAATAATAATCTGTTAGTCATATTGCTTTAAATAGAGTTAAAACCAGTGATGGCGAACCTGTGGCACTCGGAGATCTCCGAGATCTCCGGAGCCAGTAAATTTTATTTGCAATGTGGGATATGTAGAAAAACTACCAGAGCAAGAGGACATAGTCTTAAATTAAAGGGGCAAAGATTTATAAGTAATAACAGAAAGTATTACTTTACTAAGAGGGTAGTGGATGTATGGAATAGCCTTCCAGCGGAAGTGGTAGAGGTGAGATGTTCCCAGACAGGGGTATCCCATACCCCCCCCCCCCCCCCCCCCACCACCACCACCACCACCACCACAGACGCTGTTAATACTCAGTACTATCACTGGACTTTAACATGATAATATGAGTTACTTCCTGTGGCAGGATGGAAGCACTCACCGCTGAAGGGTAGAAAGTGCTACAGGTGCTGCTCGGGGGTAGTCTGTGAGACGTGGCTTGGCGGGTTAAGGAATTTGTTCGGTTTCCTGAAGAAGGTCTTTGGATTTGCGCAGAGGTTTTGGAGGAGAAGGGCCGCGGGTCCATAGATGGAGATTGTGCATTTATTGCCGTGATAGACCGAGGGCAACTCACAGAGCGTCTGATCAGCGCGGTGGATGAGGGGGACGATGAATAGGAAGGGGGTCTCGTCTTAACAAGCGGATTACAATGATTTCTACCTGAGTAAAAAAACAAAACAAATATAAAACAGGGTCATCCATGTGCATGTATGATACATCCTGAGACACCTGCACTTTAACCCATTGGTAGCTAACCTTGGCACTGCACATGTTTGGAAACTACATATCCCACAATGCTCAGTCAGTACGGAGTACTGGCGATGTTTATAAACTACATATCCCATGATGCTCAGTCAGTACGGAGTACTGGCGATGTTTATAAACTACATATCCCACAATGCTCAGTCAGTACGGAGTACTGGCGATGTTTATAAACTACATATCCCACGATACTCAGTCAGTGCCAAGGTTGGACCCTATTCAATAAAATAGTGAGTTTCAGATGGGATAAGAGAACATACTGGATCTTTCTAGTGATTTGAACTTGTCTTCCTCCAGATCGTAGGAAACCTTTTTCTCTTTTCTCAGTTTCTCCTCTTCCCACTCAGTGTCTGAGCTGGTACCGGAATCGCTGCTGGCAGTATCACTGCTGTTACTACTCCTCTGCTTCCTCAGGGACTGGGTGCTATCGGGCATCGACGACAGTGTCTGCAACAAGAAGAGGATTCATTCAAAAAAAAAAAGGGGGCACGTGTTTAACGGCGATTAAAGACCGGTCAACAACAGAATGATGTTCCCATCAATAGGAGACGTTTTAAATAGAAATGCTTTAATGAAAGAATACAAATAAAATACTTTATAAAACCCTCTTGGCGCTGTATGGCCCAGTCAGGAGGCAGACATGTTGTTTAGAATGTTGGATCAGATCGTCATGAAGGAAAATACGGCCCATCTGAGCCAAGATTCTAAACATGTCCGCTTCGATAGAGCTGTATAGTACAAAGAGGGCTCCATAAGATACTTTATCTGTATTCTTTCATTAAAACTATCTACGCTCAATGAAACCTTTTCAAGTAAACATAACTTAAACAAATTAAATTGAATAGAACCCACATCCCTAGTGAGACACAATGATTTACGGAGATTAGGCCCGGTTAACTCTAACCTGACAGATCCAGCGTGTCTTTACAGAAGTGCCAGACTAGCTGCTGTCAGCAAGTATAAGAAATAATACCTAATGTAGTGTCTTGAGATCAAATGAAATGAACCATACACCGGCACCTCCGAACATCACTCATACCTAATCCAGCGGAGCATCTTATTATCAAGAAGCAGGCTGTGCATCACTGAGCCAGACTGAAACATAGCTCATGCTTATTTGCGACTGTGCCATGATCATCACCGCCGCTTCTCCCCTACGAACATCTCAACTCCCGCTCGTTCCCAACCCACAGAGTGAAGACGGAGCCTTAACGCATGTGACTGTATGACAGTATGTGCCATGTACATGTGCACGGGGAAGTCATAATCAGCGAGGTTTACTGTCAGATACTGCTGTATTTTTATTTCCCCCGGGGACTGATAAATATTTGAAGAGATTGGAAGCCAAAAAGAGCAATTCGGGAGCCAAGTTAATTTAAGGACTCAAGGAAAATGCTACTCCCATGGAGTTCTAAGCAATCAAAAAAAAAAAGTTACAAGTCAGAAATCGGGTTTTTAGTTCCCCTGGGGATTTGTCAAGCCCTGTGTAAAAAGTAATGTTCTTCTACCAAGTCTGAACAAGTGCCGTGAGGCTTTAAATCCACCCAATTGTTGGTAACAGACAGGAAGTGTGTTACGGCATGAGATGCCACTTCTGATTTATCGCGGTTTCGGGGTTACAAGTCGCACATGTTTTATTTAAACTAGAGTCGGTCGAGACTGGTTTGACGCTTTGTCAAAAGGAGATGGCAGAACAGTTAGTAAGTGTCCTGCGTAAGCCGGGGTCGCTGTGTAGGCTGCAGTGAGGCTCATTATCATTCTAAGCAGGCTTCGGGAAGAGGTGGGGGGGGGGGGGGGGATGGAATGGAAGAATCCTGCTTACAGATGATTAGCACCATTTCACAAGCATTTAATAACCATTAAATGACTAAAGTGTTCGCAGCAGGTTACAAACCTGCGTTAGTCATGGATGAACTTCCAGTGAATAGACAAGATTGTAAAAACATCAAAACCAGCAACGATCTCACAAGCAGCGACTTGCATTTATTAGAGTGGCTGATTGATGATTAGATATTGTTTCTATCAAGGGCAGACGTCTTCCATGTGTTATTTCTATTTAATTGAATGAACAGGAAGATCCAAAAACCTCTAAAGATCTTCCCAAAGAGGAATCTTCCAGTTAAAAGTCCACTCCGAACAAAATATTTGTTTCGTGTACCCAGGGCCTCTTAGTCCTACTTTCTATATTGCTACTGCTGCTATTAAATGGAGTTGATCCTATTTTAAAGGGACAGTCTAGTCCCCAAACTCACTTTGGTGCAAGATGAAGATGACTGCTTGTATAGAGACAAGTGATTCCATTCATTTGAATGGCATTATTCCTATTGGTTTCTGCAGCAACAACAACAAAAAAGGGAAATTTACTTTTACTCAGCTAGTGTGGGCAGTCCTGGTATCTTGCAAACTGCTGTAATTTCACAATTTCATTCAACTGTACATTTTTATTTATTTTTTGAAAGCACATTAATATGCATTAACCATGAATCAGGTATGTTTTATCAGCAATTTTTTTTTTTTTAAAGGAGGCATTTAACGTTTACATGCTGCCCTGCATAATGTATAAGTCAGAAGTGTTCAGAGGGAAATCAATTAATCAAGATAGGCCTTGTGGATCTTCTCACAAATGAACTAACTGTTTCCTTGGGGAGCAGGTAAAAGTAACACGTGTCCAGTAAAACACTGACTGACCTGGTAATCCTAGCTGTACACCTGTAGTTATGGACACATTGCAATTGAAGTCTGGCAAAATGTGTTACTTTTTTTATGTTTCAAACATTTTAAAATGTTGCTTTTAACCTCCCAGGGACTAGTCAAACACTGAGAGTGGAGTGTAAGGGTCAGTAGATAGGGGAGGGCTAGCAAGGGGGGCAGGAGGGCAACTGATCTCTCTCAATGGGCTGGGCCTGCCCATTTCTCACTTTGAAATGGCCCATCTGGTAACACTTTCCATCTTTCTATTCAGTTGTCTTGTCTGCCTGTCAATCTCTGTACCTTATCTGCCTTGCATGTCTATGTGTGTCTATCTCTGATGATATCCTGATGACGTAATATCCAGCTAAATTGTTTTGCATCCCCCGGGCCAACAATTGCCAGCCCTCCACTGTCAGTAGATGGTACAAAACTGTTATTTGTGAGGAAATTTAACACATTTAGAATATTGGTATTATAGTTTGAATAAATGCATATATTTGTATAATATTTTAACTTTGATATGCATGAAAAAAGGTAGGTTCTTTTAAATTCAGAGTGGTGCATTAGGAGGGGCTTATTCCACATTATTTGGCAAATTCCTAGCGCCACACGTTCTAGATTAGCAAAATGACGTTTAGAACGAGAGAGAGAGAGAGAGAGAGAGCACACGGGATAATTTGTCTTAAGTGTGTACGAGATCACTACGTTTTACTGAAGAACTTGTTACTTTTAAAGCCTGATTAAAGAATACAAGTATTCGTACTTTTGCAAGCCTCTGCCTCGGACGGGATTGTGCACCACTAATATGATAAAAAGAAGGGGGAAAAACATTAATCCCCGTCAGGCAGATGTGTATTGTGTAGCAGTTTAAATCCTATTTATTTCACATTTTGGTTGATTCTCCAATTCTATTAAATGCATTAGTCATTCAGCACATTTTCAAAGCAGAATGCATGACACTGAACAACAAAAATAAGAAACACAATGGTGGATTGTGGTGTAGAAGTTGCACAGCATGCAAAATGGGGATAATTATCATTCTTCCACCTTATGTTTCTTCTGTAAATTTCGCAGGCCCAATTTAAAGCTTGTGGGGGGGTCAGATATCAAGCTGTGATCGCAACAGTTTTGCTCCTGCAGATTGGAAATGTACAAAGAATCGAAAATTATCCCATAGGATAAATCCTGGGTTCACAAGATAATATACAGCAGGACTCGTATGACTGTACCAAAACTGTAAGTACTTCAATCCCCGCGATACTGAGAAATGCCACATCTACCAACAGGTCTCTATTATTTGTTACCTGTGGAAATTCATATACATGTAAAAAAAAAAAAAACAGAATTGCTATACGCACTGTAAATCCTTAAATGGTCTCCCTTGCTCCAATACGCGGAACAAGCACTAACTCCGCCCCCCCCTCCCCCCCATTCTATATGAAACCCCCTCTACAGAACACACATTCGTGCATGCCTCCCCCATTTGCCTGATCATCCCAGGTACCAACCACAACTCCAAATCCCATATGGGAAACCACCAGTTTTTATCTATTTAGATCTTAGCTCCTGCCCTAGATTAACATCATTTCCCCACCCCCATTATTGGTTCTGACTAAGTCAGGATGTGCACATATCTCTGTCATAAGGTAGTGACAGCACATACCTATGTGGTGTATTTTTTACAGTGTGGATACTGATTTTCTGTATAGATGCTATGCGATACATGAACCATTTCTCCTGCTTTGTTTCCTTTGCCTTCCTGATTGAAGCTGTACAACGATGCACACAATTGTAAAGTGACTTGGAACATACCTCTAATGCGCAACATTTACAATAAAGCTTCAAAAAAAGGAAACTATGAAATCGGAATCTACCGGATCTGACAGTTAGTCTGGGTTATGTATAAGTGGCGCGGGTTATTACATAATGCTGTATGGAAGGGAAACCTTAAAATCTGTACACACAAGACAAGTGGGTGGTTGGAAAGGATTGCATGAGATTATTAAACATGTATTTCTTAGTTCTGCATGGAAATTAAAATGTTGAACCAATTTTAAAAAGCTTTAAAAAAAAATGTGTCTGTAACTCTGTAACGACTTGTTCTATTACAGAACATCGTTTTCAGATGTGACAAATACGTTCAATGTGGTCCTACAATTCCACAAACGAGTGCAGTTAAGGTCACTCATAACGAGCTTTAATCCAACACAAGAAAGAAATATATATATATACACTGATCAGCCGTAACATTATGACCTGCCTAATATAGTGTAGGTCTCCTTTTGCTGCCAAAACAGCCCTGACCCTTTGAGTCATGGACTCCACTAGACCTCTGAAGGTGTGCTGGGGTAACTGGCACCAAGTCGTTAGCAGCAGATCCTATAAGTCCTGTAAGTTGTGAGGTGGGGCCTCCATGGATCGGACTTGTTTGTCCAGCACATCTCACAGATGCTCGATTGGATTGAGATCTGGGGAATTTGGAGGCCAAGTCAACACCTTGAGCTAGTTGTTGTGTTCTTAAAATCATTCCTTAACCATTTTTGCTTTGTGGCAGGGAGCATTATTCTGCTGAAAGAGGCCAATACCATCAGGGAATACTGTTTCCATGAAAGGGTGTTACATGGTCTGTAACAATGCTTCGGTAGGTGATACATGTCAAAGTAACATCCACATGAATGGCAGGACCCAAGGTTTCCCAGCAGAACATTGCCCAAAGCATCACCCTGCCTCCGCCGACTTGCCACCTGTCAGCCCAAAGCATCACACTGCCTCCGCCGGCTTGCCACCTGTCAGTCCAAAGCATCACACTGCCTCCGCCTCTCATAATGTTATGGTTGATCGGTGTATTTATAAACAATTATATAGACATATATTCTATAGTGGATTAAGCAAGTGGGTCTCTCACTATAATACTATATATATATATATATATATAATGGTAATAACGAGGGAAAGAGACTCTCCATGCTTTCCCTGAGCATTGCTAATGTGAAATTAAAGGAACCTTCCCCATAATTTCCTTTCATTATTGACTTGTCACAAGGGAAGGGGTTTTGTGTTTAAAAGCTCTAATTTATAAGCAGAAATGCAGAAACAGCTGTTGTTAGCAATGTATTACTTATGAGGCCTTAATTATGGCAAGGGGCGTCTAAATTTTACCCGGGTTCACCGAGATCATGAAGAATTCAAAAGGTAAATGCCCTGGATGTGTAATGACATCGGGAACAATGTGCGCAGGTTAATCCCTCTAAAGTGTTTACTGGTGTTGTGTGGACCAGGCAGCGCTCTAGACTGCACCCAGCCCTGGGCGAACGGAGGAAAGGCAGGTTAGGGGAGAGGCATGAAAGCAGTAAGATGAAGGATCTCTGCATACAGGTTGCATACACAGGTCCTTCCCTCCTGCTCCAAGGGAACCTTGAGCTGTAATGCTGGGGGAAGGAGTCCAAAAGAGCTTTACAGCAGCAACACACGCATAGACCCTCCTGACCCTGGTACTATGGCTGTACCAACGCCTCTGTATAGCACAAATAGACAAACACATGCATCCCACGGTAAGAAATAAATATGGAGACCGATGGCATTCTGTGTGTTCTCTTAATGTGTCATTCCTGTGTCTGGCACACAGCTTCCCATCAAATTAAACAGATGATAGGATTCTACAGTCTTGTACATATAATATTACATGGCACAAATAGTACCAGCATTTGAGTCTTTTGTTTTGGTGTACATTTGATTTGTCTTATTCTTTGTAAAATTTGGGGAATCTGTACATTTCCGCCATCCTTCCCGCATGTTGTTTTACCAGTTTAATAAAGACATTTGTTACCAGTGCTCATTAAATAATGTACATTGTCTCTGTCGTGTATTACTGGTACATGACAGTTGTGAAATATGGCGTGATATTCTGCATGTTTTGGTTATCAGATAATTTATCATCCCATTTGCCTCAGATCAGTTGGCTAATAATACAGATTGGATCTCAAGCAAACAGCAAGGCGCCAGCTTTCCACAAGAGGAAAGAAGCATGAGGGTCTTTTTCAATAAATAGAGAATTGCAGGGAACAGCAATGGGAATTTTAAACTTCAGTGTTTATATGACAGTGTGTGTGTCTGTGACTGCGTGTTCATGTGTGTTCATCTGTGACTGTGGGTTGTAACTGGCTTAATAAAATTCCAGGTCAAACCCTTGGAATATCGTGACTAGGGACCAACCAGTGATATCTTGTGAATAACACAGTTTTCTAAACTCTGGGCTAACAAGACCAACAGTCTGCAAAAAATGATGTTGCATCAAATGTAGATGTTTTTCAATAGGATTGATTTAGTTAAAGAATACAAATAAATCACCTAATTTAGTCCTCTTTCCTCCTTGTAGCTCTAACAAGTGGCAGACATGTTTTTTTAGAATCTTGGGTCAGATCTTCCTTCCTCTGACCCAAAGTTCTAAACAACATGTCAGCCCCCTGATAGAGCTATATGCAGGAAAGAGGGTTCTGTAAACACAATTTCAGTGAATAGACGGAAGGTGGGGCCTCCATGGATCGGACTTGTTTGTCCAGCACATCCCACAGATACTTGATTGGACTGAGATCTGGGGAATTTGGAGGCCAAGTCAACACCTTGAACCCGTTGTTTTGTTCCTCAAACCATTCCTGAACCATTTTTGCTTTGAGGCAGGGAGCATTATCCTGCTTAAAGTGACTGGTGCAACCATTTATAAGAGAAAAAAAACATAGTCAATAAATAGGTCCAGAAATTATGAGACAAAAACTCCTGACCACAAGCTTGAAGTCTTGCTGCATATGCTAACCCTAGTCAATGTATTGTTTGCTATAGTTCACACAATAGCCATCCTGGCTGCAGAGATTTGGGAGCAGTATTGTGGAGCTCTGGGGGTAAGGGAGCTGTCTCATTTCCTCTATTGCCTTCTATAAACCCATTTCTAATTTGTTACTTTGAAGCAGAAAGGACTCTCTAAACTAGATACTGCTCTCCGGAGATGTAATCTTGCATCCTGGATTGTCATTTTGATTCATTAGAATTGGCTAACGATGCAAGCTGATGATTACATTTATAGAGTGGCAAACACAACGGGAGCCTGGTGTTTTATGAAATGTGGTGTGTGATTCTCATTTCTCTATCATTCCTAAGGATTTGGATAGTTTAAGAGATATTAAAACCTAAAAATAATAATTTGCCACGTAAAAATGTTTACCTTTTATTGTGATTTAATGTGCTGGAAAGCACAACTCCCCTATAAATCTTCAGCATGTTCTGTGCTCCTTCTTCTACTACAGTGCTGCATCTTGTGTCTGACTTACGGTCTGCTTGCCTTGTCCCTACTACAGTTTCATACTCCCTAATAACATTGACATTCACCCCAGCTCCACGGTCTCCTTTCTAATCGTTCACATTTGCATTCCCATTCACACATACACAATATGGACAAAGGTATTGGTACACACCTCTTAATTATTGAATGCAGGTATTTGATTCAGACCCATTGGCACAGGTGTATAAAATCAAGCACCTAGCCATGCAGTCTGCATTTACAAACATTTGTGGAAAAAATAGTTTGTTCTGAAGAATTAGTGAATTCAAGCGTGGTACTGTGATAGGATGCCACTTTTTCAATAAGTCAGTTCATGAAATTACATTCCCGCTAGATATTCCAAGGTCATAAGCTATAAGCTGTATTATTGGAAAGTGAAAGCGTTTAGGAAGAACAGCAACTCAGCCACGAAGCAGAAGACCACGTCAAGTCACATAGCAGGGTCACCGAGTGCTGAGACGCATGGTGTGTAAAAGTCAACAATGCTCTGCCGATTCCATAGCTGAAGATGCAAACTTCCACTGGCATTTTACACTGGGTTTCCATGGCCAAGCATCTGCATGCAAGCCTAACATCACCAAGTACAATGCCAAGCGTCGGATCAAGTGGTGTAAAGCATGCTGTCACTGAACTCTGGGCCCCTTACTTCCAGTGAAGGAAAATCTTAATGCTTCAACATACCAAGACATTTCGAACCATCCTATGCTTGCAACTTTGTGGGAACAGTTTGGGGAAGGCCATTTTCTATTCCAGCAGTGAACAAAGCAAAGTCCATAAAGACATGGATGGATGAGTTTGTGTGGAAGAACTTGACTGGCCCGCACAAAGCCCTGACCTCAACCCCATCAAACACTTTTGAGATGAACCAGAATGGGGATTACGAGCAGGGCCGGCCTTAGGGGTGTGCGACCTGTGCGAGCGCACAGGGCGCAACACCCCAGGGGGCGCCCGCCCTCCCGTTCAAAAAAAAAAAAAGCCGGTAGAGGCACTGGGTGGGGGAGATCAAAAGATCCCCCCTCACCAGCCCTCTGCTCGGCATGCTGTGCTGGGTCCGGGGAGGGGGCGGAGCTAACCGGCACATCGGTGTAGCTCCGCCCCCACCCTGTGAAGCAGAGCAGCGTCTGCTTCACGGGGAGCCACTGGCACCATGAGAAAGTGCTGCTAGGCTCCCCATGCCTGCATTAAGCATGGGGAGCTGAGCAGCACCTTCTCTTGCTGCCCTGGGCTCCCTGTAATGCAGACTGTGCTCTGCTTCCCGGGGTGGGGGCGGAGCTACACCGATGTGCCGGTTAGCTCCGACCCCTCCCCGGATCCAACATTGCAGGCAAAGGTAGGGGAGGGAGAGGGGCAGAACAGGGGTTAGGGGGGAGACAGACAGACAGAACAGGGGGGGGGAGAGACTGAACAGGGCTAGAGAGAGATAACAGGGAGAGGGGGGAGAGAGAGACAGAACAGTGGATGGGGGAGAGACAGAATAGGGGAGGGGGGAGAGAGAGACAAACAGAACCGGTGGCAGGGGGTAGAGAGAGATAACAAGGGGAGGGGGGGGGAGAGCCAGAACAGTGGATGGGGGAGAGACAGACCAAGGGCAGGGGGGAGAGACAGAACTGGGGGGGGGGGGGAGACAGAACTGGGGGGGGGGAGAGACAGAACAGGGGAGGGGTGAGAGAGAGAGACAGACAGAACAGGGGCTGGGGGAGAGTGAAAACAGGGGGAGGGGGGGAGAGAGAGAGACAGAACAGGGGATGGGAAGGGGGGGTTACGGGGGGAGAGACAGAAATGGCAAGGAAGAGGAAAGGGACAAACATGGGAAGGGAGACACATACATAGGGGGGTGAAAGAGACGGGGGGAGGCACCACGGGGGAAGCCCGCACAGGGCGCCAAAACACTTAAGGCCAGCCCTGATTACGAGTCAGGTCTTCTCATCCAACATCAGTGCCTGACCTCACAAATGGTCTACTGAATGAATGGCCAATAATTTTTTTTTTTTTAATTACAGAAGCCTGTGTGCACTACAGTACACAATTACTAGCAATTCCGCACGTATGTTTTAGAACTTTAGATATTTGCTGATCAATAGCCGATACAATGATACACGTCCTGATACCAAATAAGGTTTGAACCTATAATTCCCGTGGCAGTCAATAGCTACTCGTGAGGTCATTAGATGGTAAGATAGATTAAGGAAGGATCTGCTCTTGTGTAATGTGAGGCATAATTCCATCATACAGACAGCAGTACAATCACAATAATAATGTGTACCCTCTGTCTCATCCCACAGCAGAGATAATCACGCTGACCTTTCATTAGCTTGTTCTTTCTGATTAACGTGGCATATTTATGTCCGACTGAGATAAGGGCTGGCAATTGCACTGCATGAAAATGCAATAAACTCAGATTTTACGTGTTCTTGGGCTCCGAAAAAAAGAGCAATAACTTGATCCAGCTCTGCCATGTCTGCTTTGGATGTGATCACGTTGCAACTATAGAGATGGCAGATCTGTAGATAAAGATGCTGTTCCTACTGACTTCTGCTCTGGCACTTAACGGACAACTGTAGTCAAAATATTAGCTTATATTTAATTGAAAGATTAAATCAAGAGTAGACATTTTTAAATAAAAATGCTTTAATGAAACAAATACAGAGAATGTATTTTATTGGAGCCCTTGCTGCTCCATATTGCTCTATCAGGGGAAGACATGTTTAGAATCTTGGGTGACAAGATGGAGGATCTGACCCCAAACGCCAAACAACATGTCCGCCCCCCCTCTGTGAGCTAGATGGAGCAAAGAAGGCTCAGTGAGGTACTTTATTTGTATTCTTTCATTAAAGTATTTCTATTAAAAAGGTCTACACTTGATACAATCTTGCAATTGAATATATTCCTGTCTTCACAACACAACTGAAAATGCTGCCACTCATTTAGATGCTTATACCTGGCCTACAAGCCTGGTACATATGGCTTTTAAAATCCTGCAATAAAGCAACAGGACAATTAAAGAGTAATTTATAGTATAGCATGCAGGAAAGGCCCTGTGTGTAAAGCAGACGCTCTCCCATGTTCACACCATTGCTTATTCAGTGTGATCTTGGAATTTAAATGAATTTTGCCCGTGAAAACATATTCCCCACGTACCCGCGGCTCCTTTTGTCTCGCTGATTTTCCAGTCAGTTTTTCATCGTCCAATTCGCATTGTTCCAAAAGATCTAAGATGTCTTCCTCCTGTAAAGAGCAAGACACCAGTCTGAGGCGGCCCCCCTTGTTGAGCAGCAGGTAAGTCATACAGGTAACTAACAGTCTTTGGCACTGGAAACTGGCTGAACAGGGCAGTGATGGCTAACCTTGGCATTGCTGATGTTTTTGGAACTACATATCCCATGATTCTCAGTCAGCCGTGAACTACATATCCCACAAGTCTGTCAGCCTTCAACTACATATACCATGAGCCTCAGTCAGCCTTCAACTACATATCCCACAAGCCTCAGTCAGCCTTCAACTACATATCCCATGAGCCTCAGTCAGCCTTCAACTACATATCCCACGAGCCTCAGTCAGCCTTCAACTACATATCCCATGAGCCTCAGTCAGCCTTCAACTACATATCCCACGAGCCTCAGTCAGCCTTCAACTACATATCCCATGAGCCTCAGTCAGCCTTCAACTACATATCCCACGAGCCTCAGTCAGCCTTCAACTACATATCCCATGAGCCTCAGTCAGCCTTCAACTACATATCCCACGAGCCTCAGTCAGCCTTCAACTACATATCCCATGAGCCTCAGTCAGCCTTCAACTACATATCCCACGAGCCTCAGTCAGCCTTCAACTACATATCCCACGAGCCTCAGTCAGCCTTCAACTACATATCCCATGAGCCTCAGTCAGCCTTCAACTACATATCCCACGAGCCTCAGTCAGCCTTCAACTACATATCCCACGAGCCTCAGTCAGCCTTCAACTACATATCCCATGAGCCTCAGTCAGCCTTCAACTGCATATCCCATGAGCCTCAGTCAGCCTTCAACTACATATCCCATGAGCCTCAGTCAGCCTTCAACTACATATCCCATGAGCCTCAGTCAGCCTTCAACTACATATCCCACGAGCCTCAGTCAGCCTTCAACTACATATCCCACGAGCCTCAGTCAGCCTTCAACTACATATCCCACGAGCCTCAGTCAGCCTTCAACTACATATCCCACGAGCCTCAGTCAGCCTTCAACTACATATCCCATGAGCCTCAGTCAGCCTTCAACTACATATCCCATGAGCCTCAGTCAGCCTTCAACTACATATCCCACGAGCCTCAGTCAGCCTTCAACTACATATCCCATGAGCCTCAGTCAGCCTTCAACTACATATCCCACGAGCCTCAGTCAGCCTTCAACTACATATCCCATGAGCCTCAGTCAGCCTTCAACTACATATCCCACGAGCCTCAGTCAGCCTTCAACTACATATCCCACGAGCCTCAGTCAGCCTTCAATTACATATCCCACAAGTCTGTCAGCCTTCAACTACATATCCCATGAGCCTCAGTCAGCCTTCAACTACATATCCCACCAGCCTCAGTCAGCCTTCAACTACATATCCCACGAGCCTCAGTCAGCCTTCAACTACATATCCCACGAGCCTCAGTCAGCCTTCAACTACATATCCCACCAGCCTCAGTCAGCCTTCAACTACATATCCCACCAGCCTCAGTCAGCCTTCAACTACATATCCCACCAGCCTCAGTCAGCCTTCAACTACATATCCCACCAGCCTCAGTCAGCCTTCAACTACATATCCCACCAGCCTCAGTCAGCCTTCAACTACATATCCCACCAGCCTCAGTCAGCCTTCAATTACATATCCCATGAGCCTCAGTCAGCCTTCAACTACATATCCCACAAGCCTCAGTCAGCCTTCAACTACATATCCCACAAGCTTCAGTCAGCCTTCAACTACATATCCCACCAGCCTAAGTCAGCCTTCAATTACATATCCCATGAGCCTCAGTCAGCCTTCAACTACATATCCCACAAGCCTCAGTCAGCCTTCAACTACATATCCCACAAGCCTCAGTCAGCCTTCAACTACATATCCCACAAGCCTCAGTCAGCCTTCAACTACATATCCCATGAGCCTCAGTCAGCCTTCAACTACATATCCCACGAGCCTCAGTCAGCCTTCAACTACATATCCCATGAGCCTCAGTCAGCCTTCAACTACATATCCCACGAGCCTCAGTCAGCCTTCAACTACATATCCCACGAGCCTCAGTCAGCCTTCAATTACATATCCCACAAGTCTGTCAGCCTTCAACTACATATCCCATGAGCCTCAGTCAGCCTTCAACTACATATCCCACCAGCCTCAGTCAGCCTTCAACTACATATCCCACGAGCCTCAGTCAGCCTTCAACTACATATCCCACGAGCCTCAGTCAGCCTTCAACTACATATCCCACCAGCCTCAGTCAGCCTTCAACTACATATCCCACCAGCCTCAGTCAGCCTTCAACTACATATCCCACCAGCCTCAGTCAGCCTTCAACTACATATCCCACCAGCCTCAGTCAGCCTTCAACTACATATCCCACCAGCCTCAGTCAGCCTTCAACTACATATCCCACCAGCCTCAGTCAGCCTTCAACTACATATCCCACCAGCCTCAGTCAGCCTTCAATTACATATCCCATGAGCCTCAGTCAGCCTTCAACTACATATCCCACAAGCCTCAGTCAGCCTTCAACTACATATCCCACAAGCCTCAGTCAGCCTTCAACTACATATCCCACAAGCCTCAGTCAGCCTTCAACTACATATCCCATGAGCCTCAGTCAGCCTTCAACTACATATCCCACGAGCCTCAGTCAGCCTTCAACTACATATCCCATGAGCCTCAGTCAGCCTTCAACTACATATCCCACGAGCCTCAGTCAGCCTTCAACTACATATCCCACGAGCCTCAGTCAGCCTTCAATTACATATCCCACAAGTCTGTCAGCCTTCAACTACATATCCCATGAGCCTCAGTCAGCCTTCAACTACATATCCCACCAGCCTCAGTCAGCCTTCAACTACATATCCCACCAGCCTCAGTCAGCCTTCAACTACATATCCCACGAGCCTCAGTCAGCCTTCAACTACATATCCCACCAGCCTCAGTCAGCCTTCAACTACATATCCCACCAGCCTCAGTCAGCCTTCAACTACATATCCCACCAGCCTCAGTCAGCCTTCAACTACATATCCCATGAGCCTCAGTCAGCCTTCAACTACATATCCCACCAGCCTCAGTCAGCCTTCAATTACATATCCCATGAGCCTCAGTCAGCCTTCAACTACATATCCCACAAGCCTCAGTCAGCCTTCAACTACATATCCCACAAGCCTCAGTCAGCCTTCAACTACATATCCCACAAGCCTCAGTCAGCCTTCAACTACATATCCCATGAGCCTCAGTCAGCCTTCAACTACATATCCCATGAGCCTCAGTCAGCCTTGAACTACAAATCCCCCAATTGCCAGTCAGCCTTGAACTACAAATCCCCCAATTGTCAGTCAGCCTTAAGACTGACTGCCAATCATGGGATATCATGTGGTTCCCAAACATCTGCAGTGCCAAGGTTAGCCATGATTGTTATAGGGGATTTGGTTTTACTGTTCCCCCCGCTCTCCTGGCTTTGTAGGATCCAGGTCCAGGCCTCCTTGTTACCTCAGGAGGTATAAACCCTCGTGACTGGCATTATTTTATCTCATGCAAGCATATTTGCAAGTCTTTCTTCTGTCAATACACAGTGAGCCATGCCCCTAGGCCATTGCATGCATTACTAATGCATCTCTGAAAAGCCTGGGGCCTTCTCTCTCTTCCATTAACATTAATATTACATCCACACTGATCATTTGCTCATCACTTTCTCCTCAACTCTCTGTTCAGTGTTGGAGTATAAATCTCCTTTTCATCTTTCCCTGCCTCAGGTAAGCAGTAATGCTTTCCTATTTATATTCTGTCATAGATCAATATCCTATATGTTTACTAGCGCCATCAGAGGCAGGGAGGGGAGACCAACATGGCAGCAGCTATTGCTCTCACGGTATAACACGACGGCTTGCTCTTAGTCACAGGTTCGATCTCAAGGAAGAGCGGGTCAAATGCAGAAAGCAGGAAAGAGACACTGTAATATCCAGCTGTATTTGTGGAAGGGGGAATTGACAAGGGAAATGCAAACGTAAGGCCAAAGTAGCCGAGCTGGAGAAATTCAGGTGAATTGGAGAACTGTTTCCAACTCAGCTCTTTTGGCCTTAAAGGACCGCCGTCCTTTAAATCAAAACAATGCTCGAGCTGTGAATGCAGAGAGTATAACATGATGAAATATTATCTATGTTTTAAAAAAATGTCTGTGGCGTCCCCTGCTTATGACATCACCTTGTGTCTTGATATGCATATAGTATTTCCTATTAAAAAGTAGTCCTTTTGCATATCAAGCAAATATACATTTCTCTTACTTTCTGCATCTGCTTCCATTTCTGCTAACACAATGTATAGATCATTTTCAACTACTGTTATTTTGGATTCTTTAAAAAAAATCACAGTATAGAATTATTCCTATTAACTATATCAGTCCTGATAGCGGTGAGTAAAGAATTAATACTATTAACTATATCAGTCCTGATAGCGGTGAGTAAAGAATTAATACTATTAACTATATCAGTCCTGATAGCGGTGACTGTTTCAATACAGGATGTAAAGGTTATTGATTTGCAAATACACCTTTCTTTTAAATTAAAGTGGCAATATTAAGCAGTTGTCAGAAGAACAGGTCAAACAGAGAGAGGAGTGCCAGTGATTGGCTGTACATTGGTCGATATAAACAGGACAAGTTCTCTCTATGTTTCGGCAATAACTGCCAACCGGTGAAAAATGTATGTTAGGAGGAAGCTGTAGAAAGTTGTGTGCACAGCCGGTTTGAATTCAGTTAAAAGGGACACTCCAAGCATCAAATTATCATCTGGTAAGGTTTAATTTGTAGATTAAGCAGGGATTGTTTGCAAACAAATGCATGAAGGGAATCAATAGGAATAGCTTTTAAACGTTACCGCCCCCTTTGTAAGAGAAATTCTGATCAAATGCACTTGCATTCATTGTTTGACAGCAGTGGTAGGAAGGGGCAGGACAATTGTGTGATGTCACTGGTGACATCAATGATACCCTGCACACGTGCTGTTGGCACCTCCATTCATTAGCTTGGAAGAACTCAAGCTAGATAGATTAAAAAGACAGAAGAGGTGCAACTAATCAGGAATTTCTGAAAAATGTTCAGTTTTTTTTTTTTTTTTTGCAGACAGGGAGGAAGTAGTTCTCTGCTGCACGCATTACTTCCTGTTTCACGGGTCTACCCCTAGAACTGCTCAGGTGAGCGCAGTTGATCAAGATAATCAATACACAGTATTCATTGGATTTCCCTTCACATACTTCTACTTCAATAATTGAGCACAGCCATACACAAGCCTCGTCTTAGCTCTACTCTGATTGGCTGCGTCTGTTCTAAACATTCTGTTTATTTAGGGGAATAAAAGAGTCATCCACATGGAGGGCGAATGTATAATCGTCTAGTTACATTCCCAAATTACCGGGTCACATCCCAACCAATCTAAGGAGCGGTATGAAGGGACACCTTTATATTGTACCCATCAGTTAGCCACGGAAAGATGTACCTTCATTCTTTTTAGAGGATTATTCATCTCTCGCTGGAGGGAAGCCGCTCGACCGGCCAGGAAGGTCTGGAAGGCGGTGGCCAGAAGCCCTTCGTATTTCTCTAATAACAGCTTGTCCTCGGGTGGGTAGATACGTCTGGTAACAAAAAGGAAAACCAAAAAGATAAATAGAATCATTCTGACGATGTCCGGTCTGGTTAATCTATTAGAATGATTCCAGCATGCACAAACCCTCGCGATACATCACTGGAAAGGAGTTTTTTTTTATAAAGGCCAACTCCAAGCAAACAATATATAGAGATTTTATATTTACCCACGGTTTTAGTTATCGTAAAAGGTGATATCTGAGTTTATTATGTATAAGGATGAGTGCACACATTTTCTAGCAATAAATCTGAACAGATCTGACCACAACTCCTTCAACTCCTGCGTTTGCGATTGCTCCTCGATATCGAGGCATTACAACAACACCCGCTGAGTACAGGACGTGGCTTTTGATCGCTTTCTATGCTTGTTTCACCAGATGACGCGCCAGGCATGTCAATTGTCGCAAAGGGGGTTAATAAAAGGTAGGTCATTTTCAGGTTGGAGAGGTTGTTTAACCCCTTCATGACGCATGGAGTTTGCGACCCAGAAGACGCAAGCACCAAAACGCCACCGTTCAAACAATTTCATAGACCTCCTGATGTCATTTGTGATGTCACAGAGGTGGGTTCTGGCACGGTGTGATTTATTAAAATCAAGCGGCTTCATCTGACAGATGAGATCCCGCTGCAAGTCCCACGTTGAGCCATAAAAAGCAGGACGTTCTATGCCTTCCTAGCGTCTTTTGGGTCCATAAAAGTAAGACGGAGCACAGTGTCCTAGCATTGCGAAGGGGTTACGTTATTTACAAAAACAGGTGGAAAAATAAAGACTCACGGAAGGAACATTTCTAATTATTTATCCTTTTTATATACAGAGTAGAATATAGCCGTTTTGATTTCAATACCAATCCTGAAAATGCACGATTTGTTGAAAAGGAATACTATTGTGCTCTTTATTTTTTTTTTACTTGTACGTTTGAAACAAAGATGCTGCGCAGCGATAGGGATGAAATAATAAAATCGGTTTTGCATTTAAAATACTACAAGTTGGTGGCTCTGGGGTGGGGAGGGGATGGGGGAAAACCGGCTAAGCAAGCAAAACTAATTTCAATCAGAAATGAATGGAGAGATGGCGTGTACACACTATTAGAGAACAGTTAGTGCTGATCTAATGACGTACATAAACATCGCCCGTGGCAGTCTATTATCCGGCCGTTAGAATAAAGAGGAAAACTTATTTGCTTCTCGGTGGCTAATTGGAAATCCCAATCATGTTTTATCTACTGTTACGCCTGCAAACCTCTCCTGCTCATTTCAAGCAGGTCTGACTCGCCTAATGTGCTACCTACAAACCTTCCTCTACTTGAAATGTATCCACCATGCTACATATTCTGCATCATACATAAAACTAAGCCGGGTTTGTATGTGTTTGCATTATTCTGATCTCTTAGTCGGTCCGGTACAATCCTATCATGTTCGGGCTATTAATCTGCTCTATAATTCCTGTGGGGGTACAAAAAAAATCTTGTTTGGGAACCAGCATTATTATAAGTGATAAAAGATGCATATATAATAAAGCCAGCCAAAAGATGTAATTCTGTTAGTGACAGGGACTGCGAAGCGGAGCTTAAAGCGCCGTACTAACTGCTTTGGAATTATTGCGGGACATGTATAAAAAAGGTTTTTGTTTCTGGGGTAAAGTTCTAAAAGTGATCTACTCAGCAGGAGCATTCCATTGGTTTGCATGTGAAGGGAAAGTGCCGGTGGTGTCATATCATTGGTCAAATGATGTCGTAGAATAATTTGCACTCTCACAGGTGTGTAAACATGCACCATCTCAGTTCTGCAAGTGACGTTATTGTAGTATGTTACTTGATAGACCCAGCACATGAATGCTTCAAGCTCGTTCACCAGGTACCATCACTGGTGCCAAGCTTATTTAAGGTCAAGAAGTTAATTCATTAAAGATGACAAGTTATTCTTCACTTGCCGGAATAAATGACGTCCAACTTGAGGTTGGCACGAACTATCTGCGATGCTCCATGATTCTTGTTATACCCTTTTGGAGCTCAGGTGCGGTTAAGAAAAAAACAAGCAGGGGCCCTGGGATGTGGCGTCATACCAAACCAGACGGTTGGTCCAGGGAAGCACTCGATGACAGACTAATCCTTTGCTGTGCTTCCAGTTTCAGAGGGTTTGCAAGAAGAACACTTGGATTTAATTAGTGCTCCCAGACTGTGATCCCGTGCCAGGAAAAATCTCAAGGTGTTTCACATGGAACCTGCAGCCTCCACCAAACATCCCTGTATCCGGGGGCAAAGAGTTGGCTTTCTTCCTCTTGATCAAACTTTATTACCACTTTACCTATGGGTTTCTATTTTGTTCTTTGGCCTTTTTATGTTTGACACTTTGCCCGCTGAAGCTGTTGTACTAAAATCGTCGTAATTTAAAGCACCAGAGCACGCAATAATTGTTATGAGTCTGGTTGCAAGGAATGATGGGAATTGGACAGATTGAGACAGCACAGCCTGCGTGGACACAAAGTATGGTGGACCCTGTGACTTGAGGCCCTGCAACTTGAACAGGAAGTGCGGACAAAACTGTAGTCATCAAAGGTGGTGCGCCAATGTCACTATTGTGCGTGATATAAAAACTGCCCTCTCGTAATGGCCTCCTTGCCGTTACTACAAATGGAAGGAAGGCCACTTACGGGCGGACTTTATAAGTAACGGACAAACATTGCCAGAAAAGTTTTTATAAGCAATGGCAAAGGAGGTTACTATAATATAAGTAACAGAGATAGGCTTATCTGCAATGTTATTATCAAGCCCATCTACAAGTAATGCAGAAAGGTTACCTGTAATTCCCAAGGTGCCTGTTCTCATGTTCCTCTCTAGAGATTTGTTTCCGGACCTGAGCAAGCCTTTCTTTCTAAAAATAAAAACAAAAATGAGGACAGGAATTGTAGGCAAATAACAGAAATTGGAAGTCGTATATAAATGCCCCATTGGATGCAAAAAAAATACCAAAGCCCATCAAGTTAAACCCTTCTAATAATCCTTCTTCCTGCTGTTGATTCAAAAATAGGCAAGAAAGAAAACCCTAATTAGACTATTTCAAATTTTGTCACTCGGGGGACAAAATTCCTTCTTGACTCCAAAAGGCCATCAGATGGATCAACGCTCTGTAAAATATCAGTGTATAGTCTACAACTTGTCATAATGATCTTCAGGACCTTATAATCAATAGGAAATCCTGACATAATCAGTCGCTCTGTGGGCTTACTAGAATTCTGGGTAAGCCAATAGACAGCTCCAAAAAACCATACTGAGCTACAAATCCTAGAATGTTCATGCTCTGGAAGATCATGGGGTTCATAGTTGGGACAATATATGGAAAACTACCCCTTTTAATGTAAGATTTGTCATTTCAGTGTATCATTACCAGCTCTTCCTTCCTCCTCTCCAGAGTGTGGCGCTGTTTCTCCCAGTCGGAAGAGCCCGGTGACAGTCTCTTCATGGAGCCCTGACCATAGAGTCTTTTCTGAGCCTCTGCTTTCTGTTTGGCCAAGTTCTTCTTTTTATCACTTGCTCTATTAAAAGACAAGATGGCTTCCTGTAATGACATATGACTGGGAAATATTGTACCTATCTGCTTTTTTTTCTTGGCAGTGTCCCTATTTGAACACCAGGCCTGTCTTTTTCTCAGCCATGTTCCCTTTTTTCAATAAAGTCCATGAAGCTCATAATGACATTTTTTTTTACCCCATAAAACAGTGTGTGGGCCTACTTTAGCCTTACTGAAAGACGTTATTATAAATAACAGTGGGAAGGTGACTCACAAAGCTTATTATACTTTCAACAAAAAGCAAATATAGAAACATAGAATGTGTCGGCAGATAAGAACCTGCCTGATACAATACTCCAAGTGAGATCTCACCAGTGCTCTGTACAATACTCCAAGTGAGGTCTCACCAGTGCTCTGTACAATGGCATGAGCATTTCCCTCTTTCTACTGCTAATACCTCTCCCTATCCAACCAAGCATTCTGCTAACATTTCCTGCTGCCCTATTACATTGCCTACCCACCTTCAGGTCCTCTGAAATTATTACTCCTAAATCCCTTTCCTCAGATGTTGAGGTTAGGACTGTATGTCAGTGAATATACTCCAGCATTAAGTATGTAAAATGCTTGGCAAGTTCAAGACATTTCCCTAGGATTCCCAAATGAGACCTTTGGGAATGGGTGTCTCCGATCTTGGACTGGGTGCTCCTCTCACATTTATTAAAAATTGGAAAATAAATGGAAAGAAAAGGATGCATAGGAGGGATTTAAGGAGGAAAAGCTCAGTGCTCTGTAACCTTGCAGGGCGGCTGGGAACAGGGATCAGACTCAAAATGTAAGAGTTGAGATGGAGTCCCACAATTACCTGATATTGAGCAGTTTGAAAGCATTCAACAAGACTCCCTTCTTGACATCATGGTCAATTTTCTGATCCGTTCCAAAGCTGGGAGCTCGATTGATCTGTAACAAAACAAGTAACAGAAGAAAAAAAGTTAAAAAAAAAACAATTAGAAAAAGATGGTATCTATCATGTGGGCAGCTGTAGAACCCAGGACAGAATCTCGCACCCCAAAGACGAATCAAAAGATAGTAAGGGAGGGAAGGCTACTCACAGGCTTATTATAGGGGAATGGTATACGTGGACTTATTATAAAGGGAAGGCTACTCACAGGCTTATTATAGGGGAAGGGTATACGTGGACTTATTATAAGGGAAGGCTACTCACGGGGTTATTATAGGGGAAGGTTATTCGTGGCCTTATTATAAGGGAAGGCTACTCACGGGGTTATTATAGGGGAAGGGTATACAAGGACTTATTATAAGGGAAGGCTACTCACAGGGTTATTATAGGGGAAGGTTATTCGCGGACTTATTATAAGGGAAGGCTACTCACGGGGTTATTCTAGGGGAAGGGTATACGTGGACTTATTATAAGGGGAGGCTACTCACAGGCTTATTATAGGGGAAGGGTATACGTGGACTTATTATAAAGGGAAGGCTACTCACAGGCTTATTATAGGGGAAGGGTATACGTGGACTTATTATAAGGGAAGGCTACTCACAAGCTTATTATAGTGGAAGGGTATACGTGGACTTATAATAAGGGAAGGCTACTCACGGGGTTATTATAGGGGAAGGTTATTCGTGGCCTTATTATAAGGGAAGGCTACTCACGGGGTTATTATAGGGGAAGGGTATACGTGGACTTATTATAAGGGAAGGCTACTCACGGGGTTATTATAGGGGAAGGGTATACGTGGACTTATTATAAGGGAAGGCTACTCGCTGGGTTATTATAGGATAAGGGTATACGTGGACTTATTATAAGGGAAGGCTACTCACGGGGTTATTCTAGGGGAAGGGTATACGTGGACTTATTATAAGGGAAGGCTACTCACGGGGTTATTATAGGGGAAGGTTATTCGCGGACTTATTATAAGGGAAGGCTACTCGCTGGGTTATTATAGGGGAAGGGTATACGTGGACTTATTATAAGGGAAGGCTACTCACGGGGTTATTCTAGGGGAAGGGTATACGTGGACTTATTATAAGGGAAGGCTACTCACGGGGTTATTCTAGGGGAAGGGTATACGATGTTATTATAAGGGAAGGCTACTCACGGGGTTATTATAGGGGAAGGTTATTCGCAGACTTATTATAAGGGAAGGCTACTCACGGGGTTATTCTAGGGGAAGGGTATACGATGTTATTATAAGGGAAGGCTACTCACGGGGTTATTCTAGGGGAAGGGTATATGTGGACTTATTATAAGGGAAGGCTACTCACGGGGTTATTATAGGGGAAGGTTATTCGCGGACTTATTATAAGGGAAGGCTACTCACGGGGTTATTATAGGGGAAGGTTATTCGCGGACTTATTATAAGGGAAGGCTACTCGCTGGGTTATTATAGGGGAAGGGTATAAGTGGACTTATTATAAGGGAAGGCTACTCACGGGGTTATTCTAGGGGAAGGGTATACGATGTTATTATAAGGGAAGGCTACTCACGGGGTTATTATAGGGGAAGGTTATTCGCAGACTTATTATAAGGGAAGGCTACTCACGGGGTTATTCTAGGGGAAGGGTATATGTGGACTTATTATAAGGGAAGGCTACTCACGGGGTTATTCTAGGGGAAGGGTATACAATGTTATTATAAGGGAAGGCTACTCACGGGGTTATTCTAGGGGAAGGGTATATGTGGACTTATTATAAGGGAAGGCTACTCACGGGGTTATTATAGGGGAAGGTTATTCGCGGACTTATTATAAGGGAAGGCTACTCACGGGGTTATTATAGGGGAAGGTTATTCGCGGACTTATTATAAGGGAAGGCTACTCGCTGGGTTATTATAGGGGAAGGGTATAAGTGGACTTATTATAAGGGAAGGCTACTCACTGGGTTATTATAGGGGAAGGGTATACGTGGACTTATTATAAGGGAAGGCTACTCACGGGGTTATTATAGGGGAAGGGTATACGTGGACTTATTATAAGGGAAGGCTACTCACGGGGTTATTATAGGGGAAGGTTATTCGCGGACTTATTATAAGGGAAGGCTACTCACGGGGTTATTATAGGGGAAGGGTATACGTGGACTTATTATAAGGGAAGGCTACTCACGGGGTTATTCTAGGGGAAGGGTATACGTGGACTTATTATAAGGGAAGGCTACTCACGGGGTTATTATAGGGGAAGGTTATTCGCAGACTTATTATAAGGGAATGTTGTGGGCTATAAAGAGACAGATAATATTATTATAATTGCAGCTAAAATATTTTGTGGCCCTTTATAAAAGTCAATTCTGGAAACCATTCAATGGAACATTCCTTTTAGAACTCTGCCCCAGAACTGAGGTTGTTTTTTTTAAACAAACCCCCATCGGGGGTTTGACATGAAGAGGATTTATTTCTTTTTTTAATACAATTTTAATTCCTTTTAACTGAAATTAAAATGGTGTTATATTTGTATTTCAGAACGTGATTATAATATTGTTATCTGTCATCCGTGGAGTGCCAGCTCCTTCCTCTCTTTTTGATTACTAGAGCACGTTACTGAGCGATCATTAGCACACTCTAATTTCTCAGGGGAAATCCATCTCCCGAGAAAAGAAAACAACTGTGCTTAAAAGACCTCGAAACAAAAGTAAAAATCTGCGTGCCTTAATGACGCCCAGAAGAATTACCTTTAGCGCAAACAGGCATTTTGTCCTAGTCGCGGATTTTAATTAACACAAAACAATCTCATACAAAACAGACACGAGTAACAGATTTAGCTGTAAAACCAACCACCACTGCCTGGGTGAAAATCTATTTTTAATCATTGTGTCAACATGCATAATTAAAAGAACTCCTATAAACTGCATACAAATGTATCCAGCGTGCACGGTCTCTAATTATAGGATGGAAATGTGCAAATGATTACAGTGGGAGAGAGTTTCACAATAGACAGAAGAAAAAACAAATCAAGGACGCCTTGTGAGAAGTGCGCGCCGTGCTTAACTAACTGGGGATTTCCATAGACGTATGTTATCCATGTGTGGAAACCATGTATGCGGAGAGAGAATGCAGAGACCAGGGGCATATCCTGGGTGATCTGCCCAAATCAATGGAGGCTGCCAGCAGTGTCTAGCGAGGTGACCTCTACAGCCGCAGTCCTTCTGCCTTCCTTTCATCATATTGCATAATACCTGTGTTGCTTTATACACTGATCATGTGCAAACACACTTTTTTTGCAGATTTTTTAGTTAAAGGTCCACTCCAAGAAAGAAAAAGGGTTTCCACTGTTTTATAACCCTAAGCAGATATTCCTCTCAACCACACTTACTGTAATTCTACTGTTTTCTTGTTGATATAGAAGCACAAGTGAAAGAAATGAAAGGGGCAGACAATACCAAGGTAAAAAGCAAAATGGCACGCCTCATGATCTTGGTATTGTCTGTCTTTGTTAATCCGTGGGATCAAGCAGCACCGGTATCCAACAGGCCCCTCTCTTACCAAACGGCAACCTTTGTGAACCCCGTCTGCCAGCCTATTACCAGAACTTTGATCCAGAATCTAAGGTGTACTTGAGGGACAGTGTTTTATGATTCAAAAATGAAAGGCCCTAGATTGAGGATTAACTGGCATGTCATTTTTAGGGTACATGCCAGTATATGCGGTGACCGGCAGACATGATGTTTCCCTCGCAAGCATCAGGGTTGAGGCGTAACGGTCCTGACAGACCGCGATCTGACGAGCGGGGCAGGCTCCCATGCAGGTTGGCTGACCGTGTCTGCGTCCGCCAGCGTCCAGCTGATCTCTACCTCTCGCAGAGCTCAGGGTTCACCTGCATGTATCTGTAAAGATGCTGCACACCAGGGTTAATTTGGCCCAGTGACATAGGATTTTTAACATTTGCTTCTGTTGGTGAAGTAAAAGTACAGTCAAGTTGAAGCTACAAGACTTGTAGGTGCAAACGTAGTCAGAAACTCAATGAAAATTGAATAGAGGTTGAGTATCCCTTATCCAAAGATCCAAAAACCCAAATGACCAAAAAGTTCGTAAAAAAAAAAAATTGGGATGTGGGTCAGTTCGGATAAGGGACACTCACCTTCCTCGCGTCTGGTGGGGCTTCACCCTCCCGGGGGCCGTATAAATTTGGAGCCAGCGCTCATGGGAAATGTAGTTCCCAGAGCGCTGTGACGGGAGGGAGGGACTACAAGCGACGGACAGATCATTTCAGCAGTACCGGGGGGCAGGTAAGTTCACAAGCTCGACTGCTGGAAATGATCTATATTACCTAAATACAGTGTGAGCAAGTTTGATAATGAAGATCGTTTATAGGCCTGGTACTACAGAAATGATCTATCATTCATAAGTATACATTATCCAAAATGCTGCCGGACCCAAGCATTTCGGATAAGGGATACTCAACCTGTAATACAACTTGCTGCTGAAACAGTATTACAGAGCATACCTGCTTCCCTACCCCCCTGATATTATTTTATATCTACAGGAAGTCTACAGAGGGGGTGCCATTTTGTGGTCACAGACCAAGATTTGAATTATAGCTGTACTATGATTGGCTGGAAAGATGCTCTGAACCACCTCACCTCAAGCAGCCAGGGCTTTAACTTTCGGTCCAAAATAATGTCGAATCCGAGGACTTCAAAGCAGACGCTGTCGCTGGCGGGGTGCTGTCCCGGTCGGCACATCCTATACGCATGTAGCACATGGGGTTCTGCAACAATCAGGGTCTTTACAACTAACTCCTGTTGGAAGAGAAAATCCGTTGAGTAGCAAATAAAACAAGGGGCAAGAGCAGGTAAAATCAGTGATGGCTAACCTTGGCACTGCACGATGCATAACCCATAATTCTCACACAGCCCCTAGAGCCGTTTTGGTTTATCAGTACCTTAACTATTACTGGCATTATTCATGCTGGGTGCGTTTCTTATTTATTCCCTCCCCATTGACTTGTACATTGATTTTCGTAATTAAAAACATGGAGGACCGTATAAATGTGACGCAGAAACCCCCCCCCCCCCCCCCCCGCCACGCCAAGAGAGTGAAAGGCTACTTACGGAAATGTCGTTCCAAAACTTGCACACGTCATGGTCGTTAGAGCGTAAGAATTCCATGAACCATCGGATGGAGCGTTTGCTCCCCCGGTTCTCCGTTTCGTCTCGTTCAAAGTTCTCGTTGTGTTTGTTGACGGAGTAGTTGGTCAGATGCATGTACAGCTTCTCCTGAAAGCAACACAAGCCACAGCATGAAAACACTTCCCCATCCCGTCGTCCAATGTGTTTATCACCAGGTTACTTGGAACCATAGAAATGTGATATACACAGCGCCTATTATGTGAAATCAAAGTGAACCCTTTACCAAAAAAAAAAAAAAAAAAAAAAAATTTAAATAATTATTATAAATGTATACAAACCCAGCGGTACACTGATTGAGGATATTGACAATGAAATATCTCAGTGGATTGGACAGATGAGTCGCATTGAGAAAATAAGCTGCTAGTCTTTATAAGAAAACAGTGGAGCAAGCCACTGTAAAGGGAAACAGAATGGGAAGGTGAGTAGACAGCGCTTGGCAGTTAAACAGAGTAAGTGTCAATCAATAAAAAAACCAAAGATAGTAAATAAATATAAAATATATAAATTTAATAATATATAAAAACCAATGCAATATATAAATACATATAGAAAAAATATACACAAATGTAAAAAAAAATTGACAAATTGTTAAAAACAAGAAACAATGATATGTGCCTTTAAATACAAATCAACAGACACAGATACAAAGGTAACCACAGGCAGAGTGTCAAATTACTCACTTGCTGATTGGGACGCTTTTCGTTCGGGGAACTTCTTCAGCCTCTAAGCAAACAGACCAGCATGCTGGTCTGTTTGCTTAGAGGCTGAAGAAGTTCCCCGAACGAAACGCGTCCCTCTTGTTAAAGTGAAGTTACCTGGCCAGGTTCTCAATTCTTCCTTCTTTACTGACCAGCACGTTTCTATATCCATGTACTATTCATGGTATTTTGCTAACCCAAACCCAATCATTGTTTCTTGTTTTTAACAATTTGTCAATTTTTTTTTACATTTGTGTATATTTTTTCTATATGTATTTATATATTGCATTGGTTTTTATATATTATTAAATTTATATATTTTATATTTATTTACTATCTTTGGTTTTTTTATTGATTGACACTTACTCTGTTTAACTGCCAAGCGCTGTCTACTCACCTTCCCTTACTTGGAACCAGTTGACAATTTCCATCGAACCAGGAGCCTGCGCAAGGCGTCCGTCTACTCACAGGCATTACGAGATCCAACCTTCGCACACCATAGTGTTTTATGTGTCAGAGCAAAATGTTTTTACAAATTACACCTCTCCATCTGTCCAGACTTGGACGACACCATTCATTCTGCTATGTTTGGGGGTTTTTTTAAAGCCATTTTTGCAAGATGGGACAAGAGACTGCGCTAGGCCACGTAGACATCCGTTAACTACATAATGCTTGATCGCTTCTAATTCAGTGGGAGGAAAGACATTTTGGGGAAACTGGAGCAGGTTTGTTTTTTGCAACATTTAGATTTTAAAGGAGCTGGTAACACATAGATGCTAACCATACAGGCCCCAGAATTGGGCATAAAACACTTCTTATAGACCTAGATTATATAGTGCCTCATTGGGAAAACCCATATAGCTATTCATGTGTCTCATATACATTGTAAGACGAGGCTGCCAGGCAGCTTTTGAGTCAGTTATAATCAAATTATTTGTATTCTTTCAGTAAATAAAGCCACCTTTTTGAGCCCTCTTTCATCTGTTGAGCTGTATCAGCTGGTCGGACATGTTGTTTGGAATTTTGCCTCAGATAGACAAGATGAAGGTAGATCTGACCCAAAATTCCAAACATGTCTGCCCCCTGATAGAGCTATATAGAGCAAAGAGGGCAAAATAGTCACTTCATTTTTATTCTTTCATTAAACATTTAATGCAAACAAACTTATTTTTTTTACTATAGTTGTTGAGACAGAGAGTATGAGAAAGTGTCAATATGTCTGAATTCTCTCTAGCAGGTATGCCTTGGTGAGAGGGAGGCTCCCCCCTGAAATGTAGATCATCTAGCAGTGGCTTACGGGGGCTGAACTCTGAAACTAAATTCATAAACTAACAGCAGTAATGGCAGTAAGGTCCATTCCCACATTAAACAGAGACCCTGAATGTGACTAATACACTGCATTACGTGGAGCTACAGCGCCACCATGTGGACAACTATAATTACTACCGGAAATAATTGCAATGTCAAGGCTTAGTCATTCCGCAAGTAAAGTACAATCTAAAATATATTTAGCTCGGACATAGAGGCTATATCTCATCAATATAATGAATCCGTTGGATATTGTTCTAGAACAAGTAACAGGCCCCTGGGCAAGAATACAGAAAGGGTTTTATTGCTGTGGAGTCTGTGATACACTCACACACTGCACATTACTGGGGGTTTTATTGCTGTGGACCTATGTGATACACTCACACACTGCACATTAGTGTGAGTTTTATTGCTGTGGAGTCTGTGATACCCTCACACACTGCACATTACTGGGGGTTTTATTGCTGTGGACCTATGTGATACACTCACACACTGCACATTACTGTGAGTTTTATTGCTGTGGACCTATGTGATACACTCACACACTGCACATTACTGGGGGTTTTATTGCTGTGGACCTATGTGATACACTCACACACTGCACATTACTGTGAGTTTTATTGCTGTGGAGCTCTGTGACACACTCACACACTGCACATTACTGTGAGTTTTATTGCTGTGGAGCTCTGTGACACACTCACACACTGCACATTACTGTGAGTTTTATTGCTGTGGAGCTCTGTGATACACTTACACGCTGCACATTACAGTGAGTTTTATTGCTGTGGAACTCTGGGATACACTCACACTGCACATTACTGTGAGTTTTATTGCTGTGGAGCTCTGTGATATACTCACACACTGCATATTACTGAGAGTTTTATTGCTGTGGAGCTCTGTGATACACTCACACACTGCACATTACAGTGAGTTTTATTGCTGTGGAGTCTGTGATACACTTACACGCTGCACATTACAGTGAGTTTTATTGCTGTGGAGTCTGTGATACACTCACACACTGCACATTGCTGTGAGTTTTATTGCTGTGGAGTGCTGTAGGTAATAAAATCTCACCGTTTCCAAAGCATGTGGGACAGAATCTCTGTTCTGGTTACCTATCCACTTAGCCATGTGAATTAGATCCCTCTTAATTTTATTCCAGAACCATGTGCCTTAGATTTCTCCTAATTAGATGTAAAAAAAAACAAAAAAAAAACATTTTCTCTACTTTACTCTTTAAAAAGTGTGACTGAAAAAAGAAGAAATTCCATCTATGGCCTGCACCAACCACAGAGGCCTTATTGCTTATTCACTAAACTGTGAATTGGAATTCTCAGACTTATTTTTGGAAAGTTATGTTAGTGAACATGTCTGTTCCCTGGTCAGTAAATAGACCCTCCCCAAATCACTGGCTGCAACCTGTTTTAGAAGATCCTTCACATTTGTCTGGTCCCTAAACCTTGTTTCAAAGAATACGTAACACATAAGAGCAGAAATAAACTAACCAAGCAGGTAAACTAAACAGCAGCAGTGCTATAATATGGCCTCCAGGTGGCAGCAGAGGCCAAGTCCTGAGGCTCTATAACAGCAAACAGCTGATGCAGGAAAATACAGAACATTTTAGCGAATTAAAGGAAAATGATCAGCAATTGTCACGGTTTCGGTACGTGTTAATACGGGCCTGTTATTGCCGCCACCCAGAGTTAGACTCATTAAAGTTGACAGTTTTTTTTTTTTTTTTTACATTTCACAGACTTTAAATACCTTTGGAAACTGCATATTTGGGGTTTTCAGGACACATCCGCTCATGTTAAACTCATTATAACACAAAGCTATGGTTCTGTGCTTTTAAATTCCTCTGCAGATCATTTACCCCACGAGAGACCCGCAGAATCCACCTCGCGCTGTGCGAACCAATACAGATAAAAAGCCATTTTGGTAATTAGGCGGCACACACAGCCCCACTCCACTGCCAGCTTATCTATCCGTGGGGTGTGTAATTACAGAATGAGCAGAAATCAAATCTGGGAGGTGGTGGTGGTTTTACGAGGCTTCCATTAAAATAATAATTCACCTTTACATGTCAGACATGGTGCCAAGAGATATGCCTCTATCTCACATCTACAGAGCTTTATCCAGTGTGGCTGAGACTCTTAGCTTGTTTGGGCAGGAGATCTGCTGGACTGGAGAACATAAAGAATGCGGCCTACACTGAACTAAAATGAGAGTGATCACTCCAATATCATTAATCAAAACACATTCTCTACCCTTGCCAAGGGACACTCCAGGCACCAAAGTAATTTTGGTGTAACTTAAAGTGTACTGCCCAAAAATTATTTTGTGCATCAATATTGAGGTAGGGATTACATAGAATCATAGAATGTGTCGGCAGATAAGAACCATTCGGCCCATCTAGTCTGCCCAATTTTTAAAATACTTTTATTAGTCCCCAGTTCCCAATCTTATATCTAGGATAGCCTTGTGTCTATCCCACGCATGCTTAAACTCCTTTACTCTGTTTACTTCAACCACTTCTGCTGGAAGGATATTCCATACATCCACTACCCTACTGATAGAAGAATCTTTTTCAAAAGAACTTGCCCAAGCTTTCCCCCTAGTGTATTTTGCATCTTTTAACGTGGTCTGCCTTTGGAGCTAGCATCTTCACAGACGGAAACAGAGAAGCGCTAGCATGTGTGTCTGCAGACGCTGAGCATGTTCTAAAGCTTAGTGTCTGCTTGGTCTGGGCTAACAGGAGGAAAAGTGGTGATGTCACGCAGGTGCACCCTGCATAAATTCCAGAGCTCACTACCGTGCTAGGGTGTGTGCTTTCATGCTTGGCACAATGAGCAATCCCATTCAAATGAATAGGAATACATTCAACACGGCTGATTGGCCCAGAGTCTCACAGCGCAGCAAGGCTGGGAGGATTTCCCAGAGAGCTGCAAAGCAGAGAAAAGACTTACTTTTAAACCAATGCAAGTGAGTCCTTATTTTTAGCTACACTACATATAAAACATACATAACACAGGTACTTTAATATGAATTAGCGTAGGTGAAACATGTTCTTTAAATTTCATCTTGCTCTGAGTTTAGTCTCAAGCAAACAGCGTAACTTACCAAGTTGGACTCTGAGGGTGTGTGGTACGTCTCTGTGCCCATCCGTACCAGCCCGTCGTTGTAAAGGAATATCCTCAGCGGGTCGCAGGATGTGACCAGGATGTAGATTCGCAGGTCAAACTTGAATCCTTCCATAAGGAAAGGCTTCTCAATATATTCCTGGACAATCAGGTGATCCTGTGCTTGCAATCTTTCTCCATTACGTGTCAGAGAAATACTGTAAGAAACACAAGAGAAAAGACATAAAAAAGGAACACGGGGCACAGAAAAAATAATATAATCAAGGACAATTTTATTACAGCAATGCCACTATGTGGCCTTTAGGTGGCACCAGAGGCTAAGTGGGTACAAACAGATGATCCTGCCAAATACAGGGGTTAGCGCCAGTTTAAAGGGACATTCTAACTTGTTTAACCCTTGCTTTCTTCGCTTCCGCACTTTGAAAGTAAACTTAATAGATACACGCGGGTTTACTATCTGCTGTGTCTCACATGCCTCGTTGTCGCGTGCTGACAGCATGCGCACAGCCAATCAGTCAGAGGATAAACTGGCGTGTACTATCAAAAGTACTATCAAAAGTACACCCCAGTTCATCCTCATACTGGGGACAACTAACTTTTCACTTGTGCTTCCATATTAGAAGCACAAATGGAAAAAAAAAACGTTTTGTGTCCCTTTAAGGTAGAGAGAGCACTGATCCCATACAAATGAAGGAAACCCAGGGGACAGCAGAAAAAAATAAGGTTATCATAAGATGCATGAATGGAGGCAGTGCCTGGAGATGCACATTGTATGGACTGTGTCACTGAACAGAGGACAAACTATAACCATGGGAACTCATTTCCAAAGTGAACTTTTCTACCTTTCTGGACATATATCACTTACAACATAGAACCAGGGTGTCAGTGATCTTTTTAATACATTAACCCGTTAATGACAGGACTGTTTTGAAATATGTGTACCCTTAGTGACAATGCCTGTTTTAATAGTTCTTTGGTGTTTGTGTTTAGCTATAATTTCTTTTTTTTCTTATTTACTGTACCCACACAAATTATTTATGTTTTGATTACCATGAAAAGGACTTTCGTTAGATACCATTCTTTTCATCATATAATTTACTATAAAATATGCTGAAAACATTTTTACATGAAATAACTTTTACACATCTACAAACACACATTTTAAAATAATCTGCTAAATAGAAGTTATAGGGCAATTAAAAAAATGTGTTTTTTACTTCCTAACCATTTTCTCATACAGTGACCGTTGGATCCCAACCCTAATTATCACCCTAATTCTAGTCCATCTGTAACCCTAAGTGCAACCATAACCCTAGATTGACGGATAATTTAGATTTAGGGTTAAATTTGGCTTTTTTTTTTTTTTTTTTTTTACTTGCAATGTTTCTGATTGCCTTTAGAGGCAGTCTAGCAACAGAAGTCTCTATATCTCTATATAAACTATCTACACTTCCTGCAATCTTTCAATTAAACAGAAGAAAAAAAAATTCTAGTTGTCCTTTGAAGACGACGCACTAGTTCCGCACTCACCCATGCCCCATTGCTCCATTTGCTGGCTTGATTATGAATGTTTTCTGCCTCCTTTTCTTCTTGAGTTCTTTCACATAGTTCTGGAACTGGGTATATTCTGCAGGAAATATCCAGGTCTGAGGAATAAAGCTGTATTCCTGAGGCTGGCACTTTATCATTCTGCAGGATGAATTCACATGGAAAAAGATCAGCTTTTACCCATCAAATCATTTACGACAATCTGAAATCGCTCTGCTCAGCTGAGAGGAGTATTGGGATTTACATGGAAGACAACAGACTGAGGGAAGGACGGGAAAAAAGCTGATCAAGATAAGAGGGACAGTGAAGGCTTCCTGGAAGGAGTGACCAGATGGTCTAGAAATGGGACAAGACAAGAGAGAGACAGGACAGCAGACTGGGAGAAGAGGAGACAGAGGCTGATGTAGGATGTGTCAGCTCATCTAGAAAGGAGGAGGCCAAATGGTGGAAGATTGGTCTAACTGGTCTAGAAAGTGGGAGACAGGGACAAGTGTATAGGACAGGCTCACTAATCAAAAAAGGGGGCAACATGCCGGTGAATGGGATTACTAATACATTGATAGAGCATTAAAGGAAAGATTCTCTGCCAGTAAGTTATTTTTTCCGTGATATTTTGGCCTGGGTTTTGCAAGTTGGTTGTCAGTTGATGGGAACATACAGTTTAGCGGTTAAAGCTCATTTATAAAGTCACTTACTTGGTCATGTTTCTTGCCAAACAATCCTTTCTACAGATTTCCCCCATGCCTGGGAAATGGTTTATCCTCTGAAAGTAAAAACAGACTGATGTTCGAATGCATCAAACATAACATGTGTAACTATGCTCTTGGAATTAGCATGTTTATGGCAATGTGTCATTTTTTTTTTTTTTTAAACACAAACTTTGCAAAAGTTGTTAATGAGAACTGCAAAGCCACACACGCGGAAAAAAATAAAACCCCGGAAATTATACGTTGAAACCAATAAAACCACTGCCCCAAAAATGAACCAGTGTGCCAAACAATGGAGCTACACATCCTGATTGGCTTGTTAATGTTCCAAGCTTGATACTGCATTTTGATTGGCTTCTTAATGTTCCAAGTTGGGTACTGAGTTCTGATTGGCTTATTATTGTTCCAAGCTGGACACTGCATTCTGATTGGCTTCTTAATGTTCCAAGCTGGACACTGCATTCTGATTGGCTTCTTAATGTTCCAAGCTGGACACTGCATTCTGATTGGCTTCCTAATGTTCCAAGCTGGATACTGCATTATGAATGGCTTTTTGCTGCAAAAACAATTGTGTAGTAGTATACTATGAACTGCACTTAATTCAAAGCACTACTGTCTTTAATATTTCTTAGTTCTACAATATACAGAGATCAAGAACCTCTTAATTAGATGGGAGATTGCCCGAATCTGTCTTTAAGGGTATTTGTTTTCACTTCTACCAAGATACCAGATAACGCAGACTGTGACAGTAACAATACAGTAGTCACTCAAATTTCCCAATCGTGGAAATGTAACAATTTAAAAAAGCGGAGAACATCTTTATTAAAATCCATGGGGAAAATACAGATACGAAATCAACCTTTTATACAATGGAGAGGAGCTGCCACCTTCCCTGTGTTATCCACCAACAGGCCAGGAAGAATGTAGACCTCAAACCACATTGAATAGCTACGAGGAACCACTGCACAGGAAACTGCCCACAGCGCTAAAAGAATCAACCTGGAAAATAATGGAATTACTGTGCCAGACAACAGAACCAGAATGGTAAATCAATGAAACCACTACTAAGAAATTGTACCAGTGTGTCAAACAGAACTAAACGTAAAAATCAATGAAACAACTACCTATAAAATGTATGCGTGTCACACAGAACCGGGCCCCAGGAAACAATACCAGAGGACCAATAAATGAAAACACTGTCCAGAAAATAAACCAGTGCGCCAGACAAAGGAACCATGTCCCATGGAACAGTACTAAAACACCACCAAATTAAACCACTGCCCAGAAAATAAACCAGTGCGCCAGACAATGGAACCATGTCCCATGGAACAGTACTAAAACACCACCAAATTAAACCACTGCCCAGAAAATAAACCAGTGCGCCAGACAATGGAACCATGTCCCATGGAACAGTACTAAAAAACCAACAAATTAAACCACTGCCCAGAAAATAAACCAGTGTGCTAGACAATGAAACCTTGTCCCATGGAACAGTACTAGAACCAGTGCTGTATTTACCGCGAGGCATCCTAGGCGGATGCCTATGGCGGCAAATTTTGGGGGGGGCAGCACTGAAAAAAAAAAAAATCAAAATCCGGCCCTTTAAAAAAAAAAAAAATAGACCGCGCTTGCAGGCAGAGACGGAGGTGAGAGGGGTTCTGATCCCCCCCTCACCAACGCTCTGCCTGCCAGGCTGCACGGGGAGCCGAACAGGCAGCACAGAGAAACCTCCGTGCTGCCTGTTCGGCTCCCCGTGCAGTGTGCCGACACGGAAGTCCCGACAGTCACGTGACGGGCGCGCTGACGTCATACGCGCGCCCGGTCACGTGACCTGTCGGCACAATCGCCGGGAAGCCGAACAGCATGGAGGGACCATGCTGCCTGCCTGCCAGGGAAAGGTAAGTGCTGATGGGAGACTGTGTGTGTGTGTGTGTGTGTGTGTGTGTGTGACTGAGTGTGATGGGAGTCAGAGTGTGTGTGATGGGAGACAGTGTGTGTGACTGAGTGTGATGGGAGTCAGAGTGTGTGTGATGGAAGACAGTGTGTGTGACTGAGTGTGATGGGAGTCAGAGTGTGTGTGATGGGAGACAGTGTGTGTGACTGAGTGTGATGGGAGTCAGAGTGTGTGTGATGGGAGACAGTGTGTGTGACTGAGTGTGATGGGAGTCAGAGTGTGTGTGATGGAAGACAGTGTGTGTGACTGAGTGTGATGGGAGTCAGAGTGTGTGTGATGGGAGACAGTGTGTGTGACTGAGTGTGATGGGAGACAGTGTGTGTGTGACTGAGTGTGATGGGAGTCGGAGTGTGTGTGATGGGAGTAGGAGTGTGTGACTGAGTGTGATGGGAGTGTGAGCTTGATGTGAGTCTGAATGATGGGGCATGTCTTAGGTGTGTAACGTGGGTGTGCAGCTTGGGTAGGGGGGTGCCCGGATTTTGTCTGCCTAGGGCAGCACAAAATCAAGATACACCACTGACTAGAACACTAACAAATTAAACCACTGCCCAGAAAATAAACCAGTGTGCCAGACAGTGGAATCATGTCCTATGGTTCCATTGTCTGGCGCACTGGTTTATTTTCTGGAACAGTGTTTTTTTTTTTTTAATTTCAAGCAAGAGACGCTTACTTGATAATTCCTGAGCTCGGCAATTTTTTCATGTTGTACTGCACAATCACTCCAAATAAGGTTTGCGGTCTCATCCTCGTCCCGCGTCTTCGCAAAATGCATCTCGTCAACTACAACACGGACTAAAAGAGAAAAGAAATGACTGAAAAGTTTTAATAACATGGCTACTAGCTTAACATGCGGACAGCTAGCAGACAAACATCAAGGTGAAAGTAAGATATCTCACCTATACATGTGCTAGCAAGATGTATAGAGAGCAAGTAAAGGTCATCCTTGCATAACAGGTGCAGTAAGATTTTTGGGGAGCGGAGGGGGGCTCCGTGCAAAGTCTGTGGAGACTTGGGGGGGGGGGGGGGGGATTAAATTCTGAGGACCGGCATCTCTACAGATGCACATCATGTTTGATTCAGGCAGATGGCGCTGCATTCCTGTTTTTTACTTTATAAAACAATTGTGGTAAAAGATATCTCGACTGAAAATCATTTTTAATGTTTACTTCTGGGAAACCCTTGATGACGTATGACAGACTGGGTTCGTCATAACAATCTGTATTTTAAAGGAATTTTCTCACGTGGACTGTCCTTCCCATTTTTTGTTGTCAGAATTCCGTGCAGCAAGTGAGGATAATAATCAGGACATTTTAAAAAAAGGCCTAGGCTGAGTAAGGGCCAGAGTATGACATTGGAATTGAATTGCATTAGTCATTACTTGGTTTGGGAACAAAAGATTTTTAAAAAAAATTACTTTACAATGCATATTTTACATTTTGCATTGCTTACAATTTGAAAATCTTACACTTAGATGAAACTGTGAAATTACAGCCGTTTGCAAGAAACCAGGACTGCCCACACTAGCTGAGTAAAAGTAAATGTCTTTTTTTATTTTTTTGCTGCAGAAACCAATAAAAATAATGGCATTCGCATGAATGCAATATCCTGTTTCTCTAGTGATTTGTAAAAGTACACGCCATTTCATCCTCCCATGAGGGCTATTGTATTATTAACTTGTGCTTCTAGAATGAAAGCAGAATTGGTGGGGAAGTGGCTCTTTAAAGAAAGGTGACAGTTTAAATTAGATTGAAACCTTATATTTTGTTTGCTGCTTTATTGTATGTGAACAAATATACAGAAAGTGGGTGAAAAGTTATATGTTTAGTTATAGCAAGGCCCAGAAATCTGTTACAGAAACAAATGTCAGATAATAATAATATGTGTATCTGGAATCACAGCAGAATGAGTCATAATAATTCCTGGAGTCTGCGGTTTGTAATGCGAT